>JAJJMB010012240.1:1849085-1874125 GCA_023531105.1 Papaver atlanticum
CATTCGATGAATTACTGAATATTGATAGTTGAATCAATATTCGAGCATCTAAGCAAGTATTGCTCATTTGATAAATTACTGAATTTTGATAGTTGAATCAATATTCGAGCATCTGAGCAAGTATTGCTCATTCGATAAATTACTGAATATTGATAGTTGAATCAATATTCGAGTAATTTAGCAAGTATTGCTCATTCGATGAATTATTGGTAACGTGACCAAATAAAATATTAATTAAAATATTGTTAGCTGGAACGAATATTATATATTTAACCCAAATGTTGATTGTTGGATCAACATAGAATTATTAGTGTTTGAACTCACTAAGAATTATGATTTACAGAGCATTTGTTCGAAACCCTAATTTTAATCAATTGCTGATAATTGATGATTTACTGAAAATAGTTCACTGAGTGAAGGAGGGACCGGCTACATGGGATGATGGCCGACCATGTAGTGCCCAAGTACTCGAGTGAGCATGCACCAAAGTCCTTTGTTGACCAATTGGTGAACGAATGATCAAATGCTGGTTTAATCATTTATTAAATAGTGCTCGTGCGAGCGTCAGGTAGCAAAACCTAGTTATGGAGAGATGAGGGACCGACCAAGAGGTCAAGGGACCGTCCCTTGGTGGTCGTGGGACCATCTGGTGGTCAATTGAGCAAATTCCAAGTTGGTTGGAAAGAGTTTGGACCCAATACTTACAATTGAGAGCAAATTAGGTCAAATTTATGAAGTTGTGTGGGACCGGCTCTTTACAAGCCTAAGGGCCGGCCTTGGTCGGTCAAGGTAGCATGCCCATGTCACCATGATGTCCGTGTCTCAGTCCTGAGAGTTTTGGTATTTTCTGGTGCGCGTTTGAGCAATATTTTGGATTTTCAGAAGAGTTTGATCTTGACTGAAACTCTCAATTTTGCTCAAATGAGTAAGTAGAACTTTGCTCATGCGACCGATATTTTGAGAATATTAAAATATTAAAATAATAATATTTTAATTTTTGACGTGAGAAGCCTAGTCGGTCATGTGACCATTTGACTTTTTGGCTTTTTCATGGTTTGAGCAATATTTTAGAAAATATTGAAAAACTAGGGTTTTCGCTCAAACGATGGAGTTCCATGAGATGAAGGAAATAATAATATGAGGAAATAAGGGATTGTAAGGTGTGGGACCGGCCATGGCTGGGGCATGGCCGGCCGGCTAGGTGGCCCGGTCCCGTGACACCTTTCCCTATTTTTTTACTATTCTTCATCGTTTGATGGAAAGTATGGAAAAACTAAGAGTTTCGCTCAAACGAGGGACTTTGCTCAAATGAAGTAGTCTCCATGAGATGAAGGAAATAAAAATAAAATAAAATAGCGGAGAGAGGACCGGCCGGCCGGTGGGCCCGGTCCCACGCCTCTTGCTTATTTTATTTAATATTATTTTCCTTCATAAGTTCCTCGTTCGTCCATATTTTTGAATGCTCGTTCGTGCGTTCGGGTGCTCGTTCGTGCATTATTGTCAAGTACACTTGCACCATTTTCTCGGGGCTTACTCGGTGATGGCCCAGACGCCCGATTGTTGAATATTTATTACTAATTCATGAAATTCAGCTGGGAATAATTCATGAAACGGAGTAATAAAATGAGTTGAGTATCTATTACTAATCCATGGAATCCAGCTGGGGATTCAGGGAACGGAGTAATGAGATAAAATGGTTATCTATTACTAATCCATGGAATCCAGCCGGGGATCAGCCATGGAACAGAGTAATGGGATAGAATAAATTATTTTCTAGGAATTCAGTTAATGAATGACACGCTAGAATTAATCTATTGCAGAATCGAGATATGAGATAATTGAAGTATCATACTCGTTCTGAGGGGTGTATAGCCAGGGAACAACGTGCAGCGTGACGTCCTGAAGGCGTAAGCTCTCTAACAAACATTATGTCCAGGGAACCGCCCAATCATCAAGATTCTATAAACGGTCTCTCTACGTAGTCAGGGAACAATGTGCATCGTCCTGAAGGCGTTAAGCTCTTTAACAAACATTATGTCTAGGGAACCGCCCAATCATTAAGATTCTATGTAGAGGTGATGATGAAATGTGTGAAGCATCAAACGCTCAGCTGGGAGGCCTTTCGAGAAACATATTCATCATAGCTCTGAGAGGAATGTTCGGCACATGCATTCCTGAAGCCGGATCAAAAACATGCCGTATCATGATTTTACGATTTTGACCTTTGTCAAAAATCCACCATCAACAACCTTATAAAGCAGATACTAACATGAGTGGGACGATACTACTGCCAAAACCTAGCATCCTGACCGTTAGATATCCGAAATCCCGCTAATACCGGTATCCATTTATAAACGATGAGTATTGAAAGATACAGACCGTTCATTACATATCCCATTTAGACGGCACACAGCGCATCCAAGTCATCGATCCTAGTGAAACATTAGTGCTTTACTACTTTTCTTTCTCTTTCCACGAGACGAGGCTCTCTTCTCAACAAATTATTGAACTATCTACACCGTCCGTCACAATTCAATTTAAACAGCACACAGTATATCCAAGTCATCAATCCGCATGAAGCGTTCCCTTAGACGGCACAAAAGAAATCCAAGTCATCAATCCTCTTGGATCAACTTCCACCAATAGAATCCATTTGCCCCCTCCTATATAAACTCTTCACCATTTACCACTCTCTGAGTCTGAACATCCTTCTTATCAATTAATTTCAAAATCTCACAAAAACAATCATGGCACCGAAAGCAGCAGAGAAGAAGCCAGCTGAGAAAAAGCCAGCAGAGAAGAAACCAGCAGAGGCGAAGAAATCAGTAGCAGAAAAAGTACCAGCGGAGAAGAAACCTAGAGCAGAGAAGAAATTACCAACAAAGGAAAGTGGAGTTGGAGATGGTAAAAGAAAGAAGAAGATGAAGAAATCAGTTGAAACTTACAAGATCTACATTTTCAAAGTTTTGAAACAAGTTCATCCTGATATTGGTATCTCAAGTAAAGCTATGGGTATTATGAACAGTTTCATTAATGATATCTTTGAGAAATTAGCTAATGAATCTTCAAAATTAGCCAGGTATAATAAGAAACCTACTGTTACTTCTCGTGAGATTCAGACTTCTGTTCGTCTTGTTCTTCCTGGTGAATTAGCTAAACATGCTGTTTCTGAAGGTACTAAAGCTGTTACTAAGTTTACCAGCAATTAGATTACTGGATCCGTTCGCTGCGACTACAATATATGTAATTTCATCTCGTATTCTAATTACTACTGTTCTATCTAATCTTTTGAGACAACTTTACTTTTTATCGTTGTTCTATTGTAGTTCTTATTATCAGATCTGGGATCTTTCTGATGTATATGGTTATGAACAACTATCTATGAAATATGTTCTATGTTGCTTTTAAATTTCAAATGAATCGATGATTTTCGTTCAAAATTCAACAGATCAATCCATTATTTTGGCTCCATATACTTTTTTTATAAATTTCAAAGGTAAATCTGTTTAGGTTTGCATCACTTTTTCTGGTTTGTCTGTACTTGCGATGTCCAGATGCAACTATGCAAGTGCAAGAAGAGTGTAGTAAAAAATGAATGAAATTGCTATGTCATAATTGTGCATTGTTCTCTGCAGTATATGTAATGTTGCAATGGAATGAAACTCCCCAATGGACATTACCGCTGAGAAACAGACATACTGTTGACTTCCTCCTACGAAAACATATTAAAATTTTAACCTACGTTGAGTTTGAACTCCTCATCCGAATAAGAAAACACAGAGAAGTTGACTATAACGACAGAAATGGGTATGAGTCGAAACAAATTTGTTTCAGTATTTAAGGTGGCAAACTTCCGGATAGATAGAGAGAGAGTTTATCTCTCAACATGGAGGCTTTCTTGTCGACTGAATCACATATCTGTTGCTTATAACCTGGATCATGGTGGTGAGTTAAAGGCATTTCATCTTGTACTTCATCTTCCATATCAATCACAATATTATGAAGCAAGCAACAGACAAGAATTATTCTCGGCAATCTGTTTGTATCAGGTCTCCACATTGTACCTTGAAGGATCCCCCACATTTCCTTTAGCCTTGCTAGTGCTCTCTGTGCTACCATTCTGGTTGCAAAATGCCGCTTGTTGAATTCCGACTTAGACTCTGACAGATGTTTACCTTGATAAGGTGTGACAAGCCAGGGTAATAGAGGAAAACCCACGTCCCCGATTATGTATTCTCTCAATTCTGAACCTTTGCAAAGCTGTATTTTCTTCCCACTTAGTCTATTCCCCTTTTCACAAAGATTGAAGAAGCCTGAACTTCGGAGAGCTGACGATTCGTTTACACTTCCTGGCCATCCAGTGACTATGTCTCTAAACCTCATATCTGGGTCAACAATGGCTTGTAAAATCATGCTATGATTGTTTTCACTATCATACCAAACATCATTTGAGTTATCCACTGTAGGCAAACACATCGCGATATGGGTAGTATCAATTGCACCGCAACAATTGGGAAGGCCTCGCATTTTCTCAAACTTGGATTTTACCTCTGTCATTTCTGCTTCTGTAGAGGGCCACTTTAGGTGACAGAGTCCTCTTTTTTCCATAGACTCAATAAAACGCCAGGTTATTTGTGAAACACTAGATTGGTTTATCCCAAATGTCTCACCTATAATTACTAATGACTCACCTGAGCCTAATCTTCTTAGAGCGACTGCTACTTGGTCGTTTAAACCCAAAGACTTGCCATTCGCAGCTGAAAATGGTGATGATTTTATCATATCCTCCTTCACAAGTGAGCAAATGTAGTTGAAGGTTTTTCTTGAGATCTTGAAAACAGATTCAAATTTTTTCAAACTCTTCGATCGAGACAAAGGCCCTGCAAAAGGGGGAAAAATGTTAGTCAGTCCAACTATGAATTGTCTGGGCCTTTAATATATTTTTTCTCTTTTCAGTTAACTCCAAGTAAGTATCATGCTAGTTGGTATCAGTTCTGTAATAAGAAGACATGTTTGTCTCAAGAAATGAAGAAATTATTAATTACGAAACAAACTTGCCAACTATCCGGTGAGGTTCTACGAGGATACACAATATTTGTAGGCTTTGCCCCCTTGGGATTTCATGGATACTGGCCTTTTAGACTGCTGAGCACTCTTGAACTAATCAAACTCCTCAAAACAAATTATACTTGCCTGAAAGAGACCATTAAATTAAAACAATCCTATCTCTATTCTGGTAAACATGATGCTTTACACATGAGGTGATATATACTGCACTACTAGTATTGTTAAATCAACTCCCAACTATAAGTAGATCTCTTTTCTTGTCAGAAACTGTAATTTGATTCATAGCAAATTAATACTATTAGGTTTAGGCTCTGGGATACCACTTGGATAATGGACAATTTCTGAAATCAAGGTGTTCCATATATTATTTGAAAAACATCGATGCACTTATATGCCAGATGAATGGAACTTATTGGTTTCTGAAGTAACTACAAAAATCTCAATTGACAATCTAGATTGGTCTTCGAGCCGGCGGAAGATATCAGTTGGAAAGAATTAGATTGCATTAGGTTTTGAAATTGGACCACCAAACAAAATAGTGGAAAATTGAGCAAAGGATCAGCCAAATGTTCATTATGCACAAACTGTATATACCACTGATACTGAATTATGGCACCACAAGAGTGATATGATATGCTCCTATTATTTATTCAGCCACACTACATTATCACAAAAACATCTATCATTTTAGTTCGGAAGAAGGTGAAAATAAACACCAAGTAGGAAGAAAAAGGAGCAATGACCCACATAGAGGCAATTATGGTGATATGATCCCTGGAGGAAAACCACCTCAATAAGCTAATGTGACCAGGGTAAGGGTAAGGATGCTTCATACAATCATCGCCTAAGTCATCACTCAATTAGGCTAGAGTTGCTCGACAACATTGTTATGCGATAAATTGGCATAAGGTGGAATGAGCTAGAAGTATGACGGACAACGTTGTTATGCGATTAATTGGCATAATTCAGTATCCACATTATGGGCTAGAAGTTCATATTTGTCTCGAGAGATGGAAAACGTTGGTAACCAGTATGAAGGCCAATTAGTCTCCTAGGAAAGTTCAGCATTTTGTGCACAAGGTGGAATGAGTAAGTACACCCTACATTAATGAGGAGAAATCAAATCCATTTTCCGGTGCACTGCAAAGTTTTATTACATATGTTGGAAAGCAAAAAGGGGGAAACCTAGGATATGAGCATTGTTAAATTTATCTACAATAGCATGGATAACATTTAGTAACAAGTCTCTAAGATAAAATCCGAAACAAAGAAAAAATTAAGACATCTGGTGAAAGTGATATCACCAAAAGAACTAAACAACTATGAAAATTAAACTTCTTGATCCTTTCCAAAGAATGTTGATTATGCATGTCTTAGAATAGCTTATTCCAATTCTCAAGCATGGCGCGGGAGGTATTAAATCTGTCTCTTCTGTGCTACCTACAAGCTACTGCTAGGAAACCCTTGCCTCCCTATTCACTTTTAGAATGTTGGAAGCTTGGACATCTCAAACCTACTGAAGATCTGAAGTAGACTTCAATGAAGAGGTCAAGTCCTGGAGGAAACCTACAGTGGTTCTTAATACTCTCCCACTATGAACTATTGATGGGGTAACTACCTATAGATTATCTGCAATTGTTACTCCGTGCTAAGACACAAAACCATCTATCTCACCTCTAATCTACTTCTCCAAATGCTTGGTCAGGAAACACTAGATTCATCCAGCTATTAGCTAACATGAAAGTTGACCTGAATATGGTTGTTTCTTAGTGATACATTTGCAACACAAACACAAACTACACCTACATTTATGTGGTATTTGTTTCCACTCAAAAGTGATACAGAGAGCTCAAACTGTAAAGCCGAACACCCCAAGGGAATGTGGGAAGTCAAAGTGAATCACTGCTTATAACCAAACACTGTACAATCACTAACGTTTCACCCATACACAAACCTCCGGTTAATCTGAACGAAGTCCTAAAGTCACCATGGCTTATTTATTTCATAAATCGATAGATACAAGCTAATAAATAGGTAATACAAAGTCACAGTTATACTTTAACACGAATGTTCAACAACTAACCATGAACATCAATCACAATAACAAACAAATTGTGCCTCAGTACTCGAATGTTCACGAATATATTATCCAGATACATTCTATGTACAACCTCAATGGACTCTAATCTGGTTATTCAGTATAACTATGTTGATGTTAAATCACTATACAGCAAAAAGAGAAAACCTAAAACACAATAACCAAGAACAACATCGAAAATACATAGATCAAAACAACAACCCATGAATACATACAGCAAATGGTAGAATAGCATCATAAATGAAAAACCCATACCAGTAATCCTTCTGGAAAACTCATCCCACCAATCTTTAGGTTGTTCATCTTTCTCTGATGAAGTTGAAGAAGAACCACCACCACTACCACCACTTCTGTCGACCTTCTTCTCTACTATTTTCCTTTTCCTCTTCTGCCCTCTAATGGGTCCCATTGAAAAACCTCTGAGAAGAAAAACCAAATCAGATTTGAACCTTTAAGACTTCCAACTCCAGAATAGAGTCTAAGAATTTGTAGTTGTTGCAGAGAGAAAACCCAGATTCCAGAAAACAAAGACAAGAAAAAGAAGTGCATGAAATAAACCAAAATAATAGATGTGTATATATATATAGATAGAGAGGTTACGGGGCTGTGATGGGTATAGCAAAGAAAACATGCAAGAAAAGTTTTTATGGGGTTGGAATGGAAGAGTTTGATAGTGGTGATGTTGTGTTTTTTTTACTAAACCATGCAAGGAAAAGGCAAAAAAGAGGAACCAAGAAGAGAAGAATAAGTAAGATTTGAAAGAAGAAGTGAATAACAAGCCTAAGCAAATACAAGGAGTGTTTGTTTATATAGACAACACAATGTAGATGTAGAATGAATATTTTGAGCCATAGACGTTGTTTATTTGCACACCTCTCTTTTTCGGGCTACTTTTTGATCCCGTTATTACTTTTTTGGCAAGAGTTACGATATGGGCTATTAAAGAACAAAATCCCAATTTCATTCCAAAAAATCATCTATGAAATTAACCATTTTCCTTTTTATATTGCCCTCGCATCGCTATTTTTCATAGGCAGTAGAGGTCTAATTCAAAGTCATCGGGATTATTGGATTTACTGAACTTCTTGCTTTTAAATTCACACGCTGAATTAAAGAATCAGAATCATTGATCTTTATTTTTGATATTATTAATAAAATTTACTTTTTACTTTGTTTACGCCGCTGTTACAGGAATACTAAATTCCACGGAAATTATGAATTCGTTTTTGTTTTTTGAAGAATGGGTAACCCTTGCAATTTGATACCTGTAGCACTGATGTTTGTTCATGTGGTTGTAAAAATTTGTGCGAGAATGCTGAGAACCTTTGTGGACCAAGTCAGTTGATCCTAACCATATGTGGGATGGGTTGGGTTCATTTTATGAGTTTACAGGGTTACCACTTACCACATGTATGCATGGTAGTGTAATGTATTTGATGCTGGATCCAACGGTTTTAGTTTAGGGGTTGCAACAAATATGGTATAGTAAAGTATTGGAACAATGACATTTATGTCATTTATCTGTCTGGTGGTGCTGGCACTGCTATCAAGTAAGACAACCACTAGTAGTATTTCCACCCACTGGTAGAGTGGTGGTAGGTCTAATCTATGAACATGTGAGCAATGCTGTCTACATGAATTCATGGTACGTACAACATGAGATCTACGCTGCAAAAGCTGGAGTATATCACAAATTTATTTTTTAAATTTTGATATGAATGGCAAGTGGATCAGGAAATTTCAATAATATAACGGATGCTTTACTATGTACAATCCTACTAAGGATTTTATAACCATATTACTGGTCGGTGTGCTTAGAATAGATAGATACACACATTAGTAGGTAATCTTCTACAGAGAAAGAAAATCATGATAGCTGATGAGCATTTGTTGAACAAACACATCATTGGATAATTGTCGAGAGATATTGAGAGTAAGAGACGCTACTTATTTTAACTATGCAAGTAGTAGACTAGAACTGTTGATACTCGAACTCAAATAAATTAGTCTACCATCTTCCGCAATTGAGCCACCTGCAACGTGAAGTCCGGTAGTGCGTGTTGGAGTCTCAAG
The DNA here is from genome assembly GCA_023531105.1 of Papaver atlanticum. NCBI lineage: Eukaryota > Viridiplantae > Streptophyta > Magnoliopsida > Ranunculales > Papaveraceae > Papaver > Papaver atlanticum. The sequence goes on from JAJJMB010012240.1 coordinate 1,858,324, forward strand.
TAGTAGTATGTAAATCAGAGAAGGCAAGCACTAGGGATGTAGGTTGATGGTAATTAGTTTCTTCGCGATACGGGAAATCTAGGCCATACGCTCAAACCCGAGTCTCACAAGTCACGAATACGAGGTTAAAAGAGCGTGTGTTAACAGCGGAGGGCGATGCAACTGCAACTCACGAAAGCTCAACCAACTGGGTTTAAATTCTTTGAATTTGGACTCGGGCCATACATTTTTAGTGCAGAACATAGTTTGGCTGGTTTATGTGGAATGATGTTTTGGGGACTACCCAAAAAGGTGGGGACTACTTTGTTATATGAATGCCCACCCTAAATTTTAAGGGGTGTCCTAAAAGATTAGGAAAGACTAATCTGCCCTTATCCTAATTAAGGTTATAACTAATCCTAATAACTCACTAATTTAACCACTACCCACTAATCTAACCCCCTAAATTAAAACATAAAATCAGTTTCAAAACCTTTTTTTTTTCTTTTTTTTTTTCTTCTTCATCATCTTCTTCTTCTTCTTCTTCTTCTTCTCCTCTTCTTCGTATACATCAACGTTAATCGTCGATTCGAAAAAATTTCATCGTCGATTAATCAATTTTTATAAACAATGCGTTCTAAGCAGACACCAAGAATTCCAGGATTGAGTCCGGGTCTGGCTAATATAGCGAATCTCCCAAATCAATTTGAAGTTGATAAACAACTTCAAGCAAAGTTGGGAGACGAAGTCAAGCATCCAACATCAACCAAGAAGTCCGATTCGATTAAAATGAAAATCCGCAGGTAATTTCCTTCATACCCATTCCTTTGAATCGTTTTTTGTTGAAGAAATCGATTAGAAATCATCAAAAACCATTGAAAATGGTCGTTATAGTATAGATTTCGGCTAGGAGAAATTTTGAAAACCCTAGATTTTGGTAACCGAACTTTCAATATGAAGAACAGTTCGGCCAATTAGGAATTTTTAGGTAACCGAACTATGTAGTTCGGTAAGCTCGCAAAAAAAAAAAGTAACCGAACTCCTTCTTTATATGAAAAATTTGAGTTCGGTTTAGTCGATAAATTTATATAGGTAACCGAACTTTGATAAAATATAGTTCGGTTACTTCGCAGTTTCTATGTGGTAACCGAACTTTGATCTGTCAACACCAAACTTGTAGTTCGGTGACTTCGCAACTTATACCAGATAACCGAACTTTGTCTGTTAACATTTTGTGTTTGATGTAATCCCATGTTCAATTTTATTTGATAAGACAATATTCTGTTTAGCTAATATTGTGGTTTTCATTCATTAGGAACAAAGGAAAAAAAATCTAATCCCCACCTAGCCGAAGATTTGAGAACTCCCACCCCACGATGTAGAATACATTTGGATTTCCGAAACCGTGGTACTAAAAATGCTAAACATGGAGGGGGATCGTTACAGGAAGTTAATCAAGAGGTGATGGAGAATACAATTGATAATGTTATTGAAGAAGAGAATGATGATGAAGAAGAGCAAGGAAATGAAGACCAAGGAAATGAAGAGGTTGAACCACATAGAGAACACGTTGAAAATGTAGAGGAAGAAGAACAAGGACAGGGAAAAGAAGGAGAAGGACAAGAGGAAGAGAAGGATGAGGAAGAAGAGGAGGAAGAGGAGGGAGAGGATGAAGAGGAAGAAGAGGAGGGAGAGGATGAAGAGGAGGAAGAGGAAGAAGAAGAGGAAGAGGAAGAAGAGGAGGAAGAGGAAGAAGAGGAGGAAGAGGAAGAAGAGCAAGAATTTTTCCTGTTAAAGAGAAAAAGAAGCCGAGGCCGCCTTGTGATAGATACTCACACATTCCCCCTGATAATTTGTGTTTTCCACCAGTGAACCCAACTTATGGTACTCCAAATGATGGAGGGGCCATATTGTTTAGCTACAAACACTCATGGGCTGCGAAGATCTATGCGACAAAGGTATTCTTTAAGTTCATTCTTAACTAACAAAACGATTTTTTTTTGGGACATGTTTCATCAAGTATTAATAGTGTTATGTTATTTTCGTAGGATCATAATGATGCAGTTCGTCTTATTCGTCGTCAAAAGGCGTCCAAATGGGATATTTCTTTGGAGTGTGACGAGTTTCAAGCGAAGGTTAAAGAATGTGTGTTATGGAGAGCTATTGAGTACTCACATGTGGATTTTGATGTTGTTGCTGTATACGCATTTCTCGAGAGGTAGTATCCCGAGACATATACAATGCATCTTCCATTTGGCGAGATGGGAATTACTCCCGATGATTGCTCGAGAATCACCGGATTACCAGTGGAAGGTAAATGTCTTCGAGAAGGCTACAACCCCTCGATGCATTATGAAGCTCTTGAAGAATTGGCTCTAAAATGTCTAGGATGGGATGCAAGAAAGGCTCAATGTGAGTTTAGACGTTCTGTGAGGTCCCCTAAACGTGGAGATGAGTATAATCCAAGAGAGGTAAATGGAGCATTGAAGAAGATGGTGAAGAAATACAAGTTGGTAAGGTTGAAGGAAGCATTTGGAGGAACAAGAAAGAAGGTGGATAAAGGAAAGTTGGTGATGGACCAGGAGACCCTTAGGCATCATGTCACCGCTTATTGGTTATATCAGCTAGGAACCGTCATTTTCCCCGACACTTCTGGAAATAGGGTGGATGCACATTATCTACAGCTTTTGGAGAATCTCGATGAGAATAACAAATACTCTTGGGCCACTGGGGTGCTTGCTTTTGTTCTAGGAGAGATGAGCAAAGGGTCGAGGATTAAGACAACTCAAATTGGAGGTTACTTAACTCTTATTCAGGTGACCTTTTACATTGTTAGTTAGCAAATTTTTCGCCTAAATTTTCTGCTTCCAAATCAATTTTCATGTATGTGGTTAATATTTTCGTATTTTCGCATAGGTTTGGATTTATGACCACTTCCCTTCATTGGGATTGGCTAGGGAAAAGACACCTTATCCCTATGACGAACCTACAGCAGGAAAATGGTTGTTTTTTGACGCACAAAAGAAGTCTAAAGTAGAGCAGTTGACTTCGTTGAGGGAGAAATTGGATAAACTTACGGTGAACGATGTGGTATTTCACCCATACGCCGTACCCGATGTCCCTGTAGATGAAGAAGATCTGAATGGTTTCTTTACCGTCTCGGCTTACTATAGACCAATTTGGTATCCTAATGGCTACGCAATATATAATCCAAGGAGAATACTAAGACAACTTTGTTGTGTCCAAATGGATCCCGACGTGGTGAATGAAAATTTCAATTTGGTGGTTCAAGGAACAAAGAACACCGAGAAATATTTTGTTCCAAAACATGAACCAACTCCCACGGTAGGACATTGGAATGCACTTCGTAACTACTACTTACCTTTAGGTGATTGTGTACCTTGTGGTGGAGATGTAAATGCATGTGATGAAGATTATATGGAGTTTTATCAAGAAATTAGTCATCCTTTTGTGATAAATAGAGAACAACAAGCTAATACTGATAAGGAGAATACGAAGTGAAAGGAGAAGGAGGCTAAGAGCTCAAAAGGAGATGCCTATTTGTGGAGAAGAAGCAAAAATGTTATGGGATAATGTGGTGAGAAAATGCCTTCTCTTATACTTCCTTGTTGTTTGAAATTATTGAAAATATATTTACTTATGCTTAAAATTGGAATCAGGTGAAGGAGGGTACGAAATTGTTGAAGAAATGGATGGCTAAAATCCGTAGTGGAGATCCGATATCGACTAAGGAACAAACCTACTACTACGGCGAGTGGGAGGGTCTTATAACTAGAAGAATGATGGATCCAAGTAGGTCTAAGCAATTGAAGAGGGGTCAAGTCGCGCCTTGGAGGAAACCGGTCGAGTAGATGAAACCCCAAGTGATGAGGAAGTTCAACCTAAAACTCGTGGTAAACAAGGAAGTGGTAAAAGGGTTCGTCGTGGTGGTCGTTAGTGATTTCGTATGGTTTTAGTTTCAAAAAATATCTTAGTTATGGATTTCGTATGGTTTAATTTCGTATGTTTGTGTGTTTTAAACAATTAGTTAAGGATTTCGTAGTTTGGTATGTATAACAACTTTTATATTTGTTTTAGAACCTTGTTTGTGTTTTTAATTTTAATTGGGTTTGTGTTTTCAATTTTATATGGATGAAATTTTCAATACAGGATGTTTTTCGGTAACCTGAAATTTTAACACAGATAACCGAACTTAAAGTTCGGTAACCTGTGACTAATTAATGGTCACCGAACTGTTTTTTCGGCGAACAGATAAATCCTACCAGGTTGCCGAAGACAGAGTTCGGTTACCTAGCAACATTTTCACTGGTTGCCGAACTTTTCTCTGAAGACTCAAATAAAACAGCTAAATCCTACCAGTTTGTGACTGAGACTTAAGGTAAAAAGTTCGGTTACCTCAATTTTTACCTTGTATCACTGGTTGCCGAACCTGTCTCTGGAGACTCAAATTTTTTCTTTTGCACAAGTTGGAAAAGTCATTCTCTTGATTCAGAAATCACAGAACTACACTCTTAGGTTTGTTTTAGAGTGGTTTGTGTATCATATATATGTTCAGTTTATGACTGAGCCTTCAAATAAAAGTTCGGTTACCTCATTATTTACCATGTAACCGAATTTTGTAGTTCGGTTGGCTCGCAAATATTTATTTTCTAACAGAACTTTGAATTTTAAAATTATAATGTTCTATATCTGACACAAAATAGGTGTTCGGCAACCTGAAATATTTGCGCAGGTTGCCGAACTTAAGTTCGGCAATCTCAATAATCATATGTGCTTACCGAACTATTATCTGTCAACTCAATAAAATACTAACATTAACTCGATAATGAATACCACACTTCAAAAAACATAGTATTAGATTGATAAGCATACTTAGTTCCATTACATTTGTCATTTAATCATCCTCAAGTGAAATTTGACCTTCATGTACAATTTCGTCCGATTTCTTCAAAGCTTTCCACATCTCCATGTTATTCTCATACATAATACACCAACCCAACATTATATCAGAGTTAAATGCAGGCCAATAAGAGTTTCCGGATATTGGAGGCAGTGGACAATAGGGGTTTTAAACGAAGGCCTATAAAGTGGTTGTTGTTAGTCAATGCCATCACACATCTCCTTCGTTTGAGTTGCTCGACACATACGGTTGTTTTCGGGGTGAAGGTGAAACTAGCATACTTTGAGAAATAATGAACCACCCAATTAAATGCCTCGGCGATTAAGTGTCCACATATCGGTATGCTCATCCAATAATCCGTTGTGATCGGATGGCCCCCATGAAGACGACGTTGATACTTAACAAATTGCTCATTGAGACTACCCACCCCATCACACAACATTGTCTTGTAAAATGCCGGATTCTCCTTTAGTTTGGACAACAACCTTTGCCTTATATGAGTGATTGCACACCCATTATTTAGCTTGGCACCTTCGATGAAAGGCCCAAGTTGTTGATTGACAACATGAAAACTACAATTACCATCCGGAGGAACGTCGTCGGTGGATATAACGTATTCTCTAATGTATAGAGGTAGCTCATTCAAATAGTCTTTATTTGGAGCCTCAAGCTTCACGTATAGGGAAGATGGTTGGATAGGGCAAATTGGAGACTTAAGCTTCACGTCGCCGGAACATGGTTGGCTTGGTTGTGATGGACACATCATACCTTTTTTCTTCAAATCTCGCTCACTTGTTTCGCCTTTCTCCTCAATACTCCTACCCCGTTTCTTGGTTTGCTCCAAGTACATTGCCGCGGTATACTCATGGGCCGAAGGATCTCTAGTAAATTGGGTTTGCTCACTTTTCTTCTTACGTAACACCTTTGCATATTCACTTAGTTGTTTTTTAGTTTCTTTTTTGCTTGGCCTACCTTTGCGTTTGCCTTTTGACGGTTCATAAACATTCTCCGAAGTTTGTGGATATATGATTTTCCTCATGTCATCCCAAAATATTTGTTTTTGGAGCTTGTTCATGCCACGATACATCTCTAGTACGGTTCTACCCATTTCGTTATCACCAAACTCCTCTCCGGCTTCTTCTCCCTTTGGAGGAGGGATGAAACTTAGATGCTTCCAATATGGATCAATGTCGCTTAAAGGGATTACGCCATGCTCGTAGTTGATTATCATATGGAGACAAGGGAGTCCCATAGACTTCTTCATGTTACATACACACATCTCATCCCTCTTGGTTTTCCACTTATCAATCAACTAGCCGTAGAGGCTGATAACTTAATGCACGATGGTCAGTTGGTCCTAGTTGGGTACATGTACTCCTTCAAAGTTGTCATTGTTGGCACAGTAAAAATCCTAGGGGTGAATTCCTCACTAAGACTTAAATTCTCAAAATTGAAGTTTCCAAAAACAGGGCTCTCCAAAGAAGAGTCTTCGAGCTCCCCGTCTACAAAAGAAAAACCTCTAGGCTCGTCACTAATCAAACGGCCAAAAGTGTCTCTTTTCCAAGCACGCTCACTAATGGACTTGAGCGATTTTGGCATACACTAAAAAAAAAAAAAAAAAATACTAAGAAAGGGAGGTTCTAAGCAAACACACAGCAGGCTGACTCCACCAAAGCAAACCTAAAGATTTCTAACAAACAACAAGCATGATGGCTCCACTTAGATTGTTTCTAGGCCATCTTCTAATCCTTCGAAAAGGAATTCGTTACAATCTAAGCAAACCTCTCTGGATCGATCCGAATAAAGTGAGTCGAAGAGAAGTAGGGGAAGCTCAGGAAAGCTTTGATACCTCCACCTTTTTGGCAACGCTTCCCTGGGTTACAAGGCGGCTCTAATCGACTTACAGTAATCTTCCTGAACTTCAAAGTATGCTTAAAAGAGCAACCAATATTTTTCGAACGACTTTCCTATTAAGCTCGTTACCCTATAGGTCTCGTTCTAGTCAATATTTTAGTCTTGGGTTCGCGTAGGTTATGTTTTCCTATGGAGGGCAATAAGAGAACGGTGATGAAATCCGAACCCTTATCTTGTATGGCCTGTCCTAGCCCTTTACTAGGAAATTAAAATCCGTATTCAGTCCTCAACATATATTCACCTTAAGGCAGACAGTAAACCCGCTGACAGGGGATTCGCGGGTGTTTCGAAAAACTTACCTCCCGTACCAGATGGGGGATGAACCGCTGAAGTCGACTCGGGCCACGACTCCTATGTCATGTACGAACCCGAGGGGCCGAGACGATATCGTAATCGTCGTCCTTCTCTGCAAACGGTTTAATATTTAAAACTACCCTTCCGTAGGATTTAAAAATAAAATAATAATGTCCCAAAGTTCACAGTCCAAAGTCCAAAAATAAAGTGCAAAAGAAAAAAATTAAAAAAATAAAAGTTATCCTAATACAATTTCTAAAAAGAAAATCTAAAGAAATAAAAACTAAAATAAAAATAAAATCTAAAAATAAAATAAAATTTCTTTGTCTTTCTTTTCCTTTTCTTTTAGCTTTTATCTTTGGCTCCTAATCTCTTAGTCACCAAAGTCTTTGGCTTAAATTCTTTTCGGTCCAAACTCCAAACCTGTAGCACAAAGAAATATACCCAAAGAAACGTAAAATAGAACAAAGAGAAAATAATAAAAATCTAAAAAAATAATAAATCTAAAAACTCTAACTTAAAAACAAGTCCCCGGCAGCGGCGCCAAAAATTGATGTGATTTCAACTTTGTTGTAGTAAAAGGTTCGTTGAGACTTGTGAAAGCAATTGATTTTAGACTTATTTAAACTAAAAATAGATAAAATTTAATTCTAAATTTGATTTCAAGATTGAAAATAACCAAGACACTAGATTCCACTATTACACATGAATGAATGATGATAAAAATTCCAAAACTCTAATTATCTTTAAAATCTCTTATTTCTTAATTCACAAATAATCAGGCATATTCTCAAACATTAATTGTATTCCTTAAGCATAGATTATCTAAACAAAGTATAACCTATCTAATTGAATCACACCTAATTAAGAAAATTATGCAAAGCAGTGATTTGAGTGAATTATAAAATGCAAATTAGAGAAAAATAGAATAGTTACCAATTATTCATGCATCAATAGCTTCCTCCGTGCCTTGATTACGCGAGAATTAGCTCATCATCATCATGGAAACATGCTCAAAATTCATCTTCATTAATGCTCAAAAATGGTTCACAAATGATGAAATGGGAGAAAAATTATTAAAACCGGGTTTGTAACACTTATATTTGTTACAAACTCAATTATTACAGGAAACGATAAGAAATAACCGTCACTAGCACTGTTGAAGAACGACTGTCTTTGAGTGTCTTATGTTCTTCGTAAGTTCTTCACCAGCAGAAAAAATGTTCTTCCTGCAACTTTGATTTTCCGGTTTTCTAATGTTCCAAACTGCTCCCAATTCTCCCTGGTCCTTATCAGCATCCTCAGAACCCTATATATACTCGACAGGGGCTCAAAATCACTGTAATAAATCCGGAATCACTCTCATTAATGCTGCCAGCCACGGGAATATTTTCTTTCTTTTCTTCTTCTTTTGCACGCGTCTGTAGCAATCCAATTCACTCCAAACTCTCCTAGTTTAACTCCTTCACGCTTCTGCAGCGTCCAAGCTCTATCCAAACACGCTCAAACTCTTTGTAATCCCGTAATAGACCCTTGCAAACTCGTGCTCCTCTGTTTTCTTCCACACAATTATTCTGCCAAATCCAATCGAATCCAAGGTCCTTACCATCCCTGTTTAGTCGTATCAGATTATTACCAAACCAAATCCACGAAAAGATTGTATAAAATCACGTACAAAATCCGCCCTGAGAAGTCTGCATGTAACCGGAATTTCAAACAACATTTTCCCGCCAAAATTTTCTCAAACCGTGAAGAAGAAGGGTGTCCCCCTAACCAAACCGGGGGTGCGAATAACAGGTGCCCAACTGAGGTGCCCCTTATCCAAACTGAGAGTTCGAATAACAAATATCCTCCAGGGGTGCTCCGCATAATTTTTCGAGCCGATTTTTCCAAAAATGTTTATTTCCCAAAAATACCTACAAACACATCAAACCCCATAATAAGTACAAAAATGGGTACTAACAATATACACAATAGAGACATATTAGACACAATAATGCGTCTATCAAATACCCCCAAACTTATTATTTGCTAGTCCCGAGCAAATTTAATCTACAAAATAAAATCCTAACTCACTGTCGCAGGCATCGTCGATTGCACTTAGCATGTGCAACAAGCCTTTAAACCCCTAGGTGGCCTTAGTGGCCGAGTTATAGTCTCGGGAGGGTTTACCATAGGTGTACCCACAAAACCTTTACTCCAGACCCTAGCTATCTACGCAGAACCTTGAAATGGCACTAAAGAACCTCCTTGGTTGGCATACTTATTGATTACGGGAGTAAGTACCCTGATGCGAAATTCCAATTGATGTACACGAGTTTGCACTCAAACATACTAAAATTCATATATAAGTGACAGAGCTCTACTCAGATAGTTTCACTATGGACATCAATATCCGGAGTCAACAAATCACATGGATAGGTTAAGAGATGGATATAGAAAAACATAGATGGTTTTGATGTTGACTAGGTGAACGGTGTTTCTCATATCTGTCTGAAGGCCTCTGCCAAGATGAACCTATCCTAATGGACTGAGATACCGTTCTGACTAATATCAACACAACTGGCATATACAAGGGGACCAGTGGTCAATAATCCTAATTCTAGATCAACTCATCTGGCATATACAAGGGAACCAGCGGTCGATTTATTGAACACACATTTATTATTTATTTATTTATTTAGAACTAACAACATGATTAGATCTTGTGGATCCAAACGCATGCTTCTTGTCAGCATATTACATGGTAATTCCCGTGGATCCTGCATTCCACGCTTGTTTAGGCGACGGAGACAGGGAGAGCACACACATATTGCTATCCAAGTGTTAAAATTTATTCCGATTGGTCTGGTTTTTTTTTTTAGTATCTCAATCACTCTATTACACCCTAGCAGTGGTAACAACTTGAATCGTGAGCCCCACCTAATCACTCATAGAAACATATTTTAAAAAGAAAATAAAATAAAAACAGAAGTGAAAAGGACTCGACGAGATATGGCGAAACTATCATGTTATTTCTAACACCTGAGCTCTGTGCTTTTACGAATAGACTCTTATAGATGTTTCCATCTACTCAGATTGGTTCCTCAACTCCTAAAACCAAAATGCTTCCATCCACTTAGATTGGTTAGTGCCATCCTTAATAGGCATAAATTTATAGGCTCTGGAGTTTATTTATTGCAACTAAAAAGTTTTTCCCATACCCCCAAACTTAAATCTAACATTGTCCTCAATGTTTCTAATGAAAAAGCAGTACCAAAAATAACACAAGGAGAAGTTGGAAAGATAGTACCTGGGTGAAGAGAGAAATCAAAAGCTAATATATAACATACAATGACCTCGATGGTCAATCAAGGGTAAGCAGGGTCCTCCATAGGGACCTCCTCAACATCACCTGTAGGAAAGGGCTCTAAAAAGGGTTTCAATCTCTGACCGTTAACCTTCGAAGAACCATCCGGTGTCTCGATCTCAACAGCTCCATGAGGAAAAACAGTACGGACTACAAAAGGACCGGTCCACCGAGAGCGCAACTTCCCGGGGAATAGATGCAAACGAGTGTCATACAGAAGAACTTTTTGACCTGGAGAAAATGACTTTCGTAAAATATTCTTATCATGCACAAGTTTCATTTTGTTCTTATACTCCTTAGCACTATCGTATGCATCTCTACGAATCTCGTCCAACTCATTGAGCTGGAGCTTTCTGTGAGCTTCTGCCTTGTCAAGTGAAAAGTTTAGCTGCTTAATATCCCAATAGGATTTATGCTCTAACTCAACAGGAAGGTGACATTGCCTTGCCAAATACTAAAAGATAAGGTGACTTTCCAATGGGTGTCTTAAACGCCGTACGGTAAGCCCATAAGGCATCAGTAAGCCTCAATGACCAGTCTTTCCTATTGGGATTAACTGTTTTCTCTAAAATACGCTTAATTTCTCTATTAGAGACCTCTACTTGACCACTAGTCTGTGGATGATATGGGGTAGCTACTTTGTGGGTAATACCATACTGTTTCATTAAAAGAGCAAATGGTCTATTACAAAAGTGTGAACCTCCATCACTAATTATAGATCGCGGCGTACCAAAACGTGTAAGTATATTCTCTTTCAAAAACTGGACTACGACCCTACGGTCATTGGTTTTACACGCAACCGCCTCAATCCACTTAGAGACATGGTCTACAACGACAAGGATGTATAGGTTACCAAAAGAATTAGGAAACGGACCCATAAAGTCAATACCCCACACATCAAATACCTCAACAACTAAGATAGGGTTCAAGGGAATCATGTTCCTACGGGAAATGGTTCATAATTTCTGGCAACGTTCACAAGTAACACAGTAACTGTGAGAATCTTTAAACAACGAAGGCCAATAGAATCCACACTGCAATATCTTAGCAGCAGTCTTCTTAGCACTAAAGTGACCCCCACAAGCATGATCATGACAAAAGGAAATAATACTTGACTGATCAATCTCATGTATACATCTTCTAATAATCTGGTCTGGACAATACTTAAACAAATAAGGATCATCCCAAAAGAAGTGCTTAACCTCAGCTAAAAATCTAGAACGATCTTGTTTACCCCAATGTTGGGGAATTCGACCAGTAACAAGATAGTTCACTATATTCGCATACCAAGGTAATTGGGTAACAAAGAACAGTTGTTCATCAGGAAAACTATCTCTAACAGGAGGGGAATCATCAGGGGTATCCACAACAAGCCTAGAAAAGTGGTCTGCTACTACATTTTATGCACCTTTTTTGTCTCTAATGTCTAAGGAAAATTCCTGCAACAATAGGATCCATCTAATCAATCTAGGTTTTGTATCCTTCTTTGAAAGATGATACTTCAAAGCAGCATGATCAGTGAAGATTATAACCTTAGAACCTAAGAGATAGGGTCTAAACTTGTCTAAGGCGAACACAATGGCTAACAGTTCCTTCTCTGCAGTAGTATAGTTCAATTGGGCATCATTCAGATTTTTGCTAGTATAGTAAATCACATGGAGTAATTTGTTTTCTCGCTGACCTAGCACAACACCAATAGCAAAATCTGAAGCATCACACATGATCTCAAAGGGTAGGTTCCAGTTGGGAGCCTGGACTATGGGGGCGGTAGTGAATAAAGTCTGAAGCTTTTCAAAAGCCTCTAAACAAGCATTATCAAAGACAAACTTAACATCTTTTGCAAGCAAATTGCAAAGAGGTCTAGAAATCAAGCTAAAATCCTTAATGAATCGACGATAAAAACCTGCATGCCCTAAGAATGACCTAATATCTCTTACGGTTTTTGGGACCTGTAAAGTCTTAATAAGGTCAACTTTGGCTTTATCTACCTCTATACCCTTAGATGATACGATATGCCCTAAAACAATTCCTGAACGAACCATGAAATTACATTTCTCCCAATTAAGCACTAAATTCTTCTCCTTACACCTAGTCAAAACTAATGACAGATGATGCAAGCACTCATCAAAAGACAAACCAAATACTGAAAAATCATCCATAAAGACCTCTAAGAACCGTTCTACCATGTCATAAAATATGCTCATCATACAACGCTGAAAAGTTGCAGGGGCATTACAAAGCCCGAAAGGCATGCGTCTATACGCGAAGGTACCAAAGGGACATGTAAAAGTAGTTTTTCTTGGTCTTCAGGGGCAATAACGATCTGATTATATCCGGAGTAGCCATCTAAGAAGCAGTAGTGACTATGTCCAGCTAATCTCTCTAGCATTTGGTCGATGAAAGGAAGGGGAAAGTGGTCCTTCCTAGTGACCTTGTTCAATTTCCTATAGTCAATACAAACACGCCAACCCGTGGTCACTCGGGTTGGGATTAACTCATTATTTTCATTCTGGACTACAGTAATACCGGATTTCTTATGGACAACCTGAACATGGCTGACCCACTTGTTGTCTGAAATAGGGTAGATAATGCCTGCATCTAATAACTTAAGAACCTCGGTTCGAACTACCTCTTTCATATTAGGGTTTAGTCGACGTTGCATCTCCCTAGAAGGTTTGGTATCTTCCTCTAAATAAATCTGATACATACAAACAGTAGGACTTATACCCTTAATGGCTGCTATGGTCCATCCTAAAGCTTCCTTGTTATTTTGAAGGACGGTTACTAACCTACTTTCCTGATCACTATCCAAGTTGGATGCTACAATCACAGGTAAAGTTTCAGCTGGGCCTAAAAACACATACTTCAAGGTATCTGGTAATGGTTTAAGGTCCAACTTAGGAGGCTCTCCTAACGAAGGAACTAGAGTAGACTCAGAAACTGGTAGTGGTTCGAACTTAGATTTCCAAATATTGCTAGTGTCTAACAAAGGGGTTGAATCTAACAAAGCATTCACCTCATTAATCACATTATCATCATCAAAATCAATCCCAAAGTGGGATAGGCATTTCTCTAGTGGATCTTCTAACAAAGTGTTTGGTAATGACTCCTCGACTAATGTTCCTATCATGTTGACCTCTTCTATGCTCGAGTCATCTAGTTCAGAGGGTAGCTTACTAATATGAAAAATGTTCAGCTCAATGGTCATGTTACCAAAAGACAAATTCATAATACCGTTTCAACAGTTGATGATCACATTGGATGTAGCTAAAAACAGGCGACCTAGAATTACCGGTATCTGGTTCTCTGGGTCAGGGACAGGTTGGGTATCTAGGATAACAAAATCCACTGGATAAATAAACTTGTCGACCTCAATAAGAACATCCTCGATCACACCACGAGGAATTTTTACGGACCTATCAGCTAACTGAAGTGTTATCTTGGTAGGTTTCATCTCACCAAGTCCTAGCTTAAGGTACACATGGTATGGGAGTAAGTTCACACTGGCTCCTAAGTCAAGCAGCGCTTTCTCAACACGGTATTTCCCTATTGTATAGGCAATGGTAGGGGAACCTGGGTCTTTATACTTAGGAGTAGTAGTATTCTGAATAATAGAACTCACATGACTAGCTAGGAAGGCTTCTTATGGACACGGAGCTTACGCTTTCGCGTACACAAGTCCTTAAGGAACTTGGCATAAGGAGGAATCTGCTTAATTGCATCTAATAATGGAAGGTTGATAGTTACCTGCTTAAAAACCTCCAAAATATCATTAAAAGTGGACTCCTTCTTAGTTGGTACTAGCAATTGTGGGAATGGGGCTCTGGGAACAAAGTTTGGCTTATCAGGGGCCTCATCAGTCTCCTTAGAGGTTCCATCAATCTTTTCAGCTTCTGATTCAGAAGGGTGAACTACAGCATGTTCACTATCAGGCATGGCAACCTTATTGTCTATTTCTCTACCACTCCAAAGGGTTTTGATTTCATTCACATGATCAGATGATCTTCCTCCTATTTCATGAACTCCTCTAGGATTAGGTTGAGTCTGACCAGGAAAACTCCCATTATCTCTCTCACTTAGAATCTTAGCCATTTGACCAACTTGAAGTTCTAACTTAGCAAGAGTCTTGGCATTCTGTTGAAAATTCTGCTTGGTTTCCTCTTGAAAACAAGCCTGGTTCTTTAGTAATACTTCTTGGGTCTTTACGAACATGTCCTGGCTCCTTTTTAATAAGCTAAGAGATTCCTCTAAGCTAGTTATTCTATTCTCAGAAGGGTTCTGGAACTGGGCTTGACCTGAAGGGTTCTTATTATAACCAAAACCCGGAGGAGGCTGAGAATTACTAGACTGGCCTTGACTCTGTCCTTTAGACCAAGAGAAATTAGGATGGTTTCTCCAACCATGGTTGTAGGTCTCTGAGTAGGGGTTAAACTTCTGACGGTTTTCAAATCTAGCATTGTTATAGACAGCATGGGCTTGCTCTTCACTAACCTGACCTTCCCAAAACGAGTTATTGGGTTCTATTCCACAACTAGAGACTTGAGAGGCTCTAATCCTATTATTAGGTTCAACAAAAGACCTATGTTTAGACTGATTCAATTCCAAAGCTTCTAACCTTCTAGACAAAGCAGTAAACTTAGCATCAGACCCAAAGCCTGTATCAACCACATTGGTGCTACTTCTATTGATCAAGAGTCTTTTAGGGGGTTCAACACAAGACTCCCACTGTTGGGATTTTTCAGCGACATCTTCTAAGAAGGAAAACGCATCATTAGCATTTTTACTAGTGAACTCACCATCGCACAAAGATTCGACCTTGGCTTTGGTCGAATAGTCTAAACCATCATAAAGAATCCCTACTAGTTTCATTTTGTCAAACCCATGGTGAGGACATTGGGATAAAAGATCATTGAATCTCTCTAAAAACCTATAAAGAGATTCTCCCTCTTGTTGAACACTAATACTAATTTTATGCCTAACAGCTGTAGTTTTATGTTTAGGGTAGAATTTAAAATAGAAGGCATCAATAAGTTCCTGCCATGTTTTAATGGATTCAGATGGTAGGTTGTTCAGCCAGGTCTTGGCTTTATCTCTCAAGGAAAAGGGGAACATCATAAGTTTTAAGACTTCTTCACTAAGGTCTTTAATATTTATTGTTCCACAAATTTCTTCAAAGTCCCTAATGTGAAAGTAAAGGTTTTCATCATCTTTTCCTAAGAATATAGGGATCATCTGAAGAATACCAGGTTTCAACTCATAACTAGCCGTAGAGGCTGGCAAATTAATGCACGATGGTCGGTTGGTCCTAGTTGGGTACATGTACTCCTTCAAAGTTGTCATTGTTG
>JAJJMB010012240.1:1874525-1887790 GCA_023531105.1 Papaver atlanticum
AGGGGCTCAAAATCACTGTAATAAATCCGGAATCACTCTCATTAATGTTGCCAGCCACGGGAATATTTTCTTTCTTTTCTTCTTCTTCTGCACGCGTCTGTAGCAATCCAATTCACTCCAAACTCTCCTTGTTTAACTCCTTCACGCTTCTGCAGCGTCCAAGCTCTATCCAAACACGCTCAAACTCTTTGTAATCCCGTAACAGACCCTTGCAAACTCGTGCTCCTCTGTTTTCTTCCACACGATTATTCTGCCAAATCCAATCGAATCCAAGGTCCTTACCATCCCTGTTTAGTCATATCAGACTATTACCAAACCAAATCCACGAAAAGATTGCATAAAATCACGTCCAAAATCCGCCCTGAGAAGTCTGCATGTAACCGAAATTTCAAACAACATTTTCCCGCCAAAATTGTGAAAAAGAAGGGTGTCCCCCTAACCAAACCGGGGGTGCGAATAACAGGTGCCCAACTGAGGTGCACCTTATCCAAACTGAGAGTTCGAATAACAAATATCCTCCAGGGGTGCTCCGCATAATTTTTCGAGCCGATTTTTCCAAAAATGTTTATTTCCCAAAAATACCTACAAACACATCAAACCCCATAATAAGTACAAAAATGGGTACTAACAATATACACAATAGAGACATATTAGACACAATAATGCGTCCATCATGTGCTAATGGAAACACTACCTCTATTGCATTCATTAATGCGACTTCATTGTCGGTGACTATAACCCCGGGTATATCATCACCTCGGAAGATTGCCTTAACTTGTTGTAGTGCCCAAATGTAACTAGGTTCTTGCTCGTCCCTTAAGAAACAAAACGCCACGGTAAACGGTGACTGCGTCGAAGTACGCCCAACAATATTCAACAATGGCATCTCGTACTTGTTCGTCTTATAAGTACAATCCATTAGTAGAACTTCATGAAAGCATTGAGCCAATTGAACACTCGTTGGATGCGCAATAAAGAGTTGTGTTATCTCTCCGTCCGAATCCACATCCTTTTGAACCGCGTAGTCTTTCTCTTTGGCAAAAAAAAACAATTGTTGCATCACTTGTCTATCTCTCCATTCCTTCTTTCTAATTGTCACAATTGCATTACAAATGGTGGACAAAGATGAGTGGTTATCCTTGTTATCCTCATTTAGTATTTGGAGCATTTGAATCAGTGAAACACCCATTTTCCTCATTTTAGCTACCGTGTCCATCTCTTCAGGAGTTAGCTTGGCCGCCATGAAATGTCCTTCAAGATGCTCTGGACGAGGGTGGTTATGACAACCTTCCATAACCTTGTAGAGAACCCATCCACCCAATTCTTCGTTGTAATTAAATGCAAGCTTGAATGGGCATTTAATCTTCTTTAAGAAAGTTTTGTTCTTCCTATTTGTCTTTCCTTTATAAACATAACCCTTCATCTTGTGGCTTTTATCGGGATCACCGCTCTTCTCACAAACCATTTCAAAGCGGGTTTTGCTTTCTCTCCTATTCAATACTAATACACACATGTCTTTTAGTGCATGTTGTCTAGCCCAACTCTTTGCCTCTAAAGGACTTTTGAATACCTAGTCATTCATGTAGTGATGGGACGTGTCATCATACAAAATATCAACAGGGGTAGGTTGATTTTCCATTGTTTCTATTGGATCATATGCAACCTACGAGTAATAGCACAACGTCAATACCAACTAAAAATAAGAAATACTTAAATTTTCGGCAATGTAAAAATAAAAACGATCCTACTGAATAATAAGTTCGGTTATGAAAAAAAATTTGCGATCTTGCCGAACATGTTCTTTGGAATTTTCTATGGTATAGTTCGGCAACATAATTACTACTATCGACTAAACCGAACTTAAAAGTTCGGTAACCTATTCAATGAACGTGATTTGCGAGCTTGCCTGCGTATGCTGAAAGGGACTAAACTCGACTAAACTGAACTATTAACTGTATACTCTATAAAATTAGTTCGGCCACGTTTTCTGGAAAAAGATAACCGAACTCTACAAAACCTCCATTAAAACAGAGTTCGGTTACCTGCGTATGCTGAAATGAGTAACCGAACTGCACAAACAGGAGAGTTCGGCTTCCTGTTTTGCAGAATTGCTAACCGAACTACTTTCACCTAGCCGAAATTTCTTCCTGAAATTTTCGATTTGGCCAATTTTTTGCACAATTCAAGCTACATTAACTAAATTTGAGACATACCTGAGTACCCATAACTTCATCTTCTGGTTGTGGCTGATAAAATTCATCATTTGGGTCGTTAGGTTGAGTTTGGGGTAAATAGCTTTCATCATCTAACAAATAACTCATATCCGGATCATTATAAATATTGACAAATATATTAAGAGATGAAGGAGGTTCTGATTCTGAGGAGGAGGTATCATCACATGAATCACTCATATCATATTTACTAAACTCAAAATAAGATTTTGAGGGTTCTTCCCTCTTTTTCTTCATCTTTTTTTTCTTCTTCTTTTTCTCATTCTAACAAAACTATCCTATTAATAACTCACTAATCAGTAATTAATCATTACACTAACACTAACTAATCAATAAACTAACTAATTTAATTACCAAGGGTAAATTTGGTATTATTTTTTTTAAAAAATAAGGGGTGACCCAAAACTACCTCAAATGTCGTACCAAAAATGAAAGAGTAGTCCCCCACCTATTTTGAGTAGTCCCCAAAACATCATTCTTTATGTGAGGGTGATTGTTGGACTATGTGGGAGGAAATTGCTTTTGGGCCCGTAGGAGGAAATTACTTCATATAACAATTGCAGTGAAATTGAGGAAAAATGAGGTTTGATAAAGATCAAATACAACGACTCAAATGTAGAAACAATCGCACTGATATTACAAACAGATATGATGTAGGACACGTTTCCCGTCAAGATGCCATTATGAAATCATAAAATTATCAGAAATGTTTCTTACAATAGAAATAAAGACCGAGTTGAGAAACAAAAAGAACTAACCGATTAGAATACGAGATTAGAAGCTGAAATTACATATATCAAAGTTGTATTAAACTTGGTAACAACTTTAGTACCTTCAAACACAACTTGTTTAATAATCTGATAGATGGTGAACTTAGTAACAACATGCTGGTAAGTTTAATCTGTTTAGGTTTGAAGTCTTAGCGAACGGATGTGGTAATCTGTCGTTGGCCAAATTTAGGTGTATTCCTAGTTTTTTTTTTGCTTTTCAAATATACCCCCATATTTATGAACTTTACAAACTTACTCATATTTTGACCCCCATTTTTATGAACTTTACAAACTTACTCATATTTTGATTTGGTCCCACTGATTTTTGAAAAAAACGGATATTATCCAGTTAAGTGTAAGGTGGCAGTTATCTCACCTATTAAAAAGTCTTATTTACCCCTAAACCACATTCCCTTGGAGGGGAGTGAATGATTCAACGATCCTGAAATCTGCTATAATGATCCTGAGTCGGGCATGACGAACCTGAAAGTGGTGTAACGATCCTGAACCGGGCTCGGCGAACCTAAAAAGTGTTAAAGAAGGTCGATTTCCCATAAACTAAAAACCCCAAGACACTTGGGAATGATATGACGAACCTTAAAATGGTGAAAAAATATTGAACTGCACTCGAAGAACCTGAAAAATAATATAGAAGATCAACATGGCAACGAGTAAAGGGTAGATAGTAAATTCTAACAGGACTTATCCAAGATGGATAGAAAGGTTGACAGTGGGTGTAGATTTGCAAATGTCCAAAAATGAGGGTACATTTGTCTTTCGGGTTTAATAACAGGGGTACATTTGTGTATATCATTTGCAAACATATTTATCAATGACTGCCTTTTTTACAATGTATAACCATCTTTAGCCCTTTGTACTCGCATACTGATACCTTAAATAGGAGGTATACTGAGTTTTTTCCTATTTTCTCTCCCAAGTTTGCCAAAAGTGTATAATAATTGTTTAGCTCCCTCGCCATAAAGTGTTGGATAGTGCAAAAACTTGACCCACAAAAATCATGGAATTGCATAAAGTTAAGCAAGATGAGACGATGCAGCACATCAGCATGGTGATTCTACCGTTTTCTTCTCTAATGTGTACTAGGTGTTGGGCCTGTGCTCTGCACGGGCATAATTTGAACATTCCAAATGTAAGTAAAAAGAAAATTTAATGCTAAACTACCGCATTGCTTTGAGAGTTTTCATTTTAAACCTACGAAGAGAAGGTAGGGGCTACTAATGTTGGAACCCGCAGCCAACACCAAGGAATTTGATAATATTTACTGAGTCAGACTTTCCTTGGATTCGTCAAATAAAGAGACCATATATATAAAAGAGATAATGTATTTTTGCTGGTGCGGAAAGGAACTCATCATTGATAATTTGAACTTACATCCCAATTCAAACTAAACACATTACAAATTCCAAATATGTTAAAAGGTATGCAAATAATTTGAACCCAAGTTTCATATGGCGAAGCTCATAAATTCATAATGTCCGGTAGGAAAATTGATTAACATTCAAATAAACATTCATTTTTATGGATTACTGTGATAAATTGATGTGTTTAGTTTTGTTACTCCTGCCTAAACAGGTTTTCCTCCATACGTTCCCATATACACTGTAGCCTTGGTTCTCGACAACGTACCACTGCTGCATCTATAAGATGTAGCATGTATTTATCGCAACCCACGTCGTATGATGAGTCATAGATTTTATTTGCTTCCACCCTACGCCTTATCAGATGTAATCTTTATGCCCTTGCAACAGTTTGAAAGCCGACGCCTTGGGACCATTTCAAGAGCTTTTCATCCAAAACAACGGTTTGACAATTTCCAAGAGCTTCTCATCAAAACCACGGGAGCTGCACATAAAGAAACAATTTATATAGATCAAAATCTAAAGGATAAATGAGTTACCTCAAGATCCTTGAGGAATATGGAGAGATTTTGCGGCAACCCTACGAAATGTAATCAAACAATATAAGCACATAAAGGCTCTGTTAGGCAGAACATTCAAGATGTGGTTATGAACACAATAAACATGTGGCTATAGATTCTGTGATTTGTGATGATGATGGCAACAAACTTCTTTAGAAGTAGACAAATTTTATAAGGGTAAAAAGTGAAAATAGAAGCACCGGGGGAACTCAGCAACAATGCATGGATGATAAAGTGAAGGTACCGCCCCAAGAATCAACCAATTCAAAAGAAAAGTATACATGATTAAGCAATTCAAAATATGGTCAAAATTGTGGAACCAAAGAGAACTGGACAAAAGTGTATAACATTTGTCAAGGGTAATATTTTTAAAAGTGTTCAGTAGGTGCAATAAGCAAAGAGTTTGAAAGTGTATTGTAAGATCAGAAGGTGCAATAAGCAATTTTCGTAGCTATAGTGCCAAACCAAGTAGTGACAATCAATAACTTTTTACATCCATGTGAATTTTTAACAGTTCAAAGTAGTGCCAATCAGGAAAGTCACTAATGATACATATATACGACTAAACCTGTGGCTATAGTGTCATTAAGAGCCTCTTTACATTGTCCCTAAAACAAATAGGAAAATTAAAATTATGGGTAAGACAGAGGCCTTGAAAGGCTTATTATACCTGTCGAGAAATTGTTGCCTGGTACATAATGCAACCGTAACGGAACCCTCTACACACAACACCATAGCCATTATAATTAAACAATTAGATTTGCAAAATCTTTCAGAAAGGTTAAAGATAGACCCATATATGTAAATGCATGTAATCCATATATGATTTCCAGATTAAATTACAAAGTTCAATTAGCAGTTCAAAGAAAAAGTAATTCTAACCCTCAAATAAAATAACAAAGTGATTTCAGTATACAATAAAAACATGTGATGAAAAATCGTATTGAAACCTGAGTTGAGAATTGGGAAGACACGTGAAGAAAAGAAAAGGTTTAGAGTTAGGTTTTACCAATCGATAATTGTATTTAGTAATTTATCCTTTTTAAGCTTCAATCGAAATCCCACCTGTAAAATAAACCTAACAAAAATTAGAAAAAAATCAACAATCAGATTCATAAAACAATACATGATTAATGAACAAACAGAGAAAAAAGAATAGAAGGAGAATAGAAGAAGCGTTTGGTGAAAAGAAGTTAGGGTTTTGAATAAAAAGAAGACGCTAGATATCTAATATCTTGGAAAGGAGAGAAAAGTGGGGTTGAAAATATGTAGCACTGGTGGTATGAAAAAACGGAAGTTTTCTATTAGTCTAAATATTTTTAGTGGGGCCAGAAGCTCTAAGAAGAGAGCTTGATTCAGCTTTTAACCACAGCAGAGGAAAATCACTTGAAATCATATTATTAATAAGATAACTTCTAGACAGAGTACATGAGATATTTATGCAAATCTCGTTACATTACATGGTAATGAACAATTGTTTCTTCATAGCACTTGGAGTGGATGTCGCTGATTTGCCAACTCCTATGACCATAAATTGTGGATCCTGGAGCAAAAGGGTGAACTTTTTGTCCGCTTGGCTAGGGAGCTCATTCGAACAAGATATGGCGTTTTCAATGAAAGAAAATTAATATGGAGGCGTATCATTCACCCTTCTCTTGCTGCCTGTAAGCACATGGATTTGGCCAGAGCTGAAGACATGAGAATGAGGGCTTCGGGTAATGACCAACCGAAGCCACCATTGACGATGATATAACAAGCCGAAGTCACTCGCAACAATGACGTGGCACAGGAGGGATGCCCTCAAAAGATGACTAAAGGTTGCCTAAATAACCCCAGCTGTAATAGTACACGTGTACGGCTAATGACGGAAGACTTACCAGAAAAGGTATTAGGGTACACGTGTACGGTATTTCCATACCAGGCTTTGCCTATAAAAGCATAGCAATCCTTTAGAGAGAGACAGAGCTTTTCAGAGAATTATACTGTGTATTGGGATTAGTCTCCACATAACTCTATGATAATTTAAGGGTGTTTACATTTGGCGACTTCACCGGGACTAATCCTCAACACCAATACATAAACCCAAAATCATGGATTCGGGTACATCACAAGATCGTGTCATAAAACACTCCAGAAAATCATGCATCCGTATCAAAACATCAAAAAACCCTTGTCCATTCTCTTTGCTTTTTATCCAGATCTTCAATGTGATAGCAAACTCGAGTTCGGGTGACAAAATATCGAAAACATCACGAAACTGCTTCAAATAGTAAACTTGGCTTTCAGCCAGCCGACGTCTTCAACCTAATAGTACCCCCGTATAACAAAACCACCTGACCCCTCTACTTCTTATTCGGATCTACAACCTTCCCTAAGCTGATCATTATCCGAAACCCCTTTATGCTCAACACCCGCAACTTCAAAAGCACTAGCAGTGACCGTCTCCGTATTCTCCCTTGATCACCACTATGACGACTTAAAACGGAGAAGAATCGATGCATTTACAGTAAATTAACAAAAGAGGTTGAAGAGAACTCGAAAACTCCACCATCGTCACAAACCAGAGACTCCACTAACGCCTACCATCAAAAGATGACAGTATGGAATTGATACTGCCATCGGCAGTCCGAAAGCATCATCAAATCATCTCTTCTTCAATATTTATTCGGCGTCTCCATCACTTTCAATCCGTCCATTTCAGTCACCAACTGCCGGGGCCAATAAAAGC
Organism: Papaver atlanticum; assembly: GCA_023531105.1. Lineage (NCBI taxonomy): Eukaryota > Viridiplantae > Streptophyta > Magnoliopsida > Ranunculales > Papaveraceae > Papaver > Papaver atlanticum. Next base: position 1,882,194 of record JAJJMB010012240.1, read on the forward strand.
ACTATCAACATCAAATCCAGAGATTCAATCAAGAAAATCATTTTGGTTCGACAGTGAGGAGCTAGAGAAGAACTATCAAGCTTCCAAAGAAGGAATCACCGCAATCACCATGACAACAACTGTTACTACCCCAGTTCGCAGCTTCAAGAGTATTAACAACCACCACTGTCGAAAATCCGTCCCCACCATCGGATCATCACCTTACCGTTCCGAAGACACTACTACCTCGGCCATCGTCCAAATCCAAATCCAAATCTAAAGTCTTTTCCAGTAACAAGTACCGGGTCGACTAGAGAATATCTCCAAAAAATATAAATAGTTTTTACACCGGCTTGTTAAGTCTTGCACAACTTAAACTACGGCAAGCAATACTGGAAAAGATGCATCATAAAATCAGCCGAAGTCATCAATACTAAATCCGAAGATGCATCATAAAATCAGGTAAGTTTGCTGTGCTAATCGATTGACTTTAACATACGAATTTTGAGAAAAAATGTTTTTGTTTTCAAAAGGGGATCATTATGTGCAATATTGATACTTACGTAACTTCTATGTCACCTGACTAATTTTAATGTCTTTCGTTTTCAGATAGTTAGCATCTGGTCATGATCCAGTGGTGAATAGCCAAAGTAATGAAGAGTAAGATAATGCTATGCACCAAAACTTGAGCTTTCAACCGATACCACCATCAACACTTCATCGGAAATTTACACATGCAGTAGTAAACTCCGGAGTCTTGATAGAGTAGAGGAAAACCGGAACAATAACGACACAAATCACCGCCAAGACTTGAGCCCTATCTCTTTATTGAGTTGGTAATCACCACCAAAATTAACACAACCATCTACCTCAATTGAGCCCTATCTCTTTCGATCCAAAATCAATCCATACAGACCCAAATTCGACTGCTACCAAATAATTGAGATGCCAAGAATTGACGACACAAATCACCACCAAGACTTCAATTAAAGCGATACATTCATCATTTGTTTGAACGGCAACAAAATCTGGTCTTCGTTTAATCCTTTGGCATACAATTCAGGCAAAATATAAGAGAAATAAGACTTGGTGGGAAGGTGGACACGTTCCACTTATATTCTTAACATCCGGCCCATCACGTGTTTGCCAAATACATCTACAAGCTAAAAAAAACAAAAAACCGAAACACTGAAGAGTTGCCGTTGGCACATCAACTACTTGTAAAAATCCCGAAGGAAGGATCCTCCACAGTTGACCCTTTTCTCACATGAGTCGCACCAGCATGTCACAACCGAGTCGTCAGCTGCTTTCAATCTTGTCTTGCTTACCCTTGGGCTCCTGTGGTTACCCATGGGAATTACTGCCAACAAAACTATTCTACAATTTTTCGTCAACAAAAACAATTATAAAGATTTAGTCTTGACCGAGTGGAGAAGATCCGAAGCAGTGACATTGCTACTTGCACAGCAACTATTTCCAAGAAGTCCACATAGAAGAGCCTCTCAAATGTTCAATCATCTTTTTCCAACAATGAAAACTAATGGAAGTCCAGCTGCCCCAAAAGAAATTGGTTCCACTTTCATCTGATCGCCCTAACCGTCCCTCCTCCGTGAATGCAGCCAGCGCAACCCCCCTCTCGCCTTGAACTGATCCGGAAGAATTGATTCGAAGCTATAAAGTAAGCTTGAACCCGCGGCAAGAAAGCCATGCATGTCATTGTAGAAACTAGAAAGGACAAGACCCAGGAGAAGGAGATAAAGCACACGTTACCGATGACCCAACAACTTGTATCATTATCTCTTTTACTCCTTAAAATTTGACAGCATGACTCGCAACCACTGTCAACGGTTCTCATAACCGAAGCCAGCAGCGAACCGGAGCCATGAGAGGTCAACACATACACAACAAACTCTTGAATTTTTTTCCAAATACGTGACTAGAGCAATGAAGGAGTCGATGCCGTGCCACGAATGAATGAATCGTGAGGAGGAAAAATACAAGTTCAGTAAATGAATGATTAGTAAATGTCAGTAGAAAAGAAAGAAAGACGAAGATTAAGGCGAATGCACAATTTCACCTGGATTATTATTATCTATGAAAACGAATCACAAACAAGGAGCAAGATCCGAAAGAAGAAATCTCGTGACTGTAAGCTTATACGATTGCTACTCTAACAGAAAATGAATACGAAGCCATATAAATTTCGGATAAAAATATAACCTATGATACACAATCGATACAAATAATCTATGATGAGAAACGATGCAACAAAAATCAAAAGAGAGACGAATATCAATCACAATCGCGCTAAGCCTGATTTTATAAAAGGTGTGAACATAATGTTCAAAAAGCACCGGTTAAAATCAGTCTCAGGAAGAGCGTGAACAAGTCAGTGTGATCCGGACGAAAGGTGCGAGTCCGGAGGCTCCAAAAACACCTGATGGGATGGAAATCACACTAGGATCACGGGGTTGTCGGGGTATGATGCGCAAGCATGTACCTTCTATAAGCTCACCTCGTATGCACCAAACCTATTTCCTACGAAACTTAAAACGAAAAGGACCCAAGTCCAATGTCATACACCGAAACCAAGCTCATACAAAAGATGTATACCACATCGGATATGACTTAGGTCTAGAAAGGGTGAAAAGCCTTTAGGCTGAAATTTGAAACAAGAAGGACCTAAGTCCAAAATTATACACCGAGAAAAAGCTCACACAAAAGATGTAAACTCCAAGGTTTATACAACATCGGATGTGACTTAAATCTAAAAAGGATGTAAGCCTTAAGGCTGAAATCTGAAATGAAAAGTATTCGAATCCAATAAACATATATCAGATGTTAACTTACACAAAGATGTAACCCATAAAGTTCGTATAACAGCGAGTGAGAGATAGATCTCAAAACAAAGGATTAAGCTCCGAAGCTACAAACCACGATTCACTCCAATACTTGTGGGTCTCGAGACCTCGCAAATATAAGCATTGCACAAGTCTAAAAAAAAACTAGGCACACAAGGCCAGTTCAGCTCGAGCTTGAGATAAGGCACATCTCGAATGATACATAGAAGTCTTAATATCCTGAATAAGGAAAGAAACTCTTGTCCGTTGCGACTTGCGAATAAGGCGGAACTTATCCATTTCTAATTCCGAAAATGTCTTTGTTCGCCATGCCTTCGTCATGGAAATTTCCGAACATATGATCCACTCATGATTTTCATCTGCAACAAGCTCGAAATGATCAAGAGCCATCTGCAACACAATGGTCAGTTTAGAAAGCATCGATACTTCCAAGGCCAGCCGAACGCGGGTCGACATATCTGCGCCTAACAGAGCAAACCAAAGAAGGTGACTACACAAATATGACAGGACGAATCCTGTGTTATAATGCCAACCCAACGTCAAGATCGAGACATTCATAGCTTTGGGATTCGCAAACGGCAATCCAAAAAAAAAAAAAAGGGAAAACTTAATAAAGTACCTAGAATGGCACAAGCAGATACGGACATCATAAACTCTGTTCTCTCAAAGCTCAACCGAAACACATAATACTCATAAGAGGAGAAGAACACGTAAAGGAAAGATGAAACAAAAACACTCTAACAAAAGTTGGCTAGCTCGAGTTCCTTTTCAGCCAAGTCATTTTGCTTCGAGCTTAGCTTCATCGAGGTCTCTGCAACGTCTGCAGCAATTTTAGACTCCCATCTTACAACCTGCCCGGCTTCACGAAGTGACAAAGAAATTTAATGAAGAAATGAAGCAACAAGAACATATAGGCATCAGCTATCAGAAAATTGAATGTATCAGAACGAACAAGAGTATTTTCGAAATTCAACAAGAATGAGTCGTTTATCACATAAGAGCAGCACGAACCCCACAATGACAAGGAGTTGAACGCTCCAAGTTTTTGATTGGCTAAGTCATGGTATCTTGGAGAGAGCAATCGATTGTATGAGACAAGTTAATGAACCCGGAATGAAAATAGGGGGCTCAGAAGTAGAGTCAATGATGCAGAACAAGCCCCATAAACTCAGCACCCTAGGTATCCGGATCCATCAACAATAACGCTCTCAAGAAGACAATGATCCGAGAAAACAAGATCCGAAGTCACGATCGAAGGGGCTCTGGGAAGACCATACCCGAAAAGGGAACAATCAGAAGAGAGATCAATCGATGAAATGTCTGTACTAGGGGCTTCGAGAAGACGAAGAGACAAAGCATATGACTGTTTGCCAAGACTGGCAAGCCTTTGACAAACAGCCAAGGGGCTAATAATGTAACTACCCCAAAAGTGACAAAGAAGAAGAAGTATGAGTGGAGGGCTTTGGCTGATATAGGATTGACGATACCGGCACCACATCTACTTGCAAGACTACACGGAGAAGTCCAAAATTAGACTTCACGAGGTGAAGACTGGAAGTGACCTCGAACCAAGCAGTCGGACCTAAGTCAAAGGAACCAAGCGCGAAATGAATAGCCGCTGAAGAAGAATTAACCGATGAAGAGTCCACGCTGGGGGCTCTTTTCTAAAAACAGAGTCAATAACAGGAAGGGGCTTCGGAAAAGTATAGTTCGAGAAGGTGAAGGGGAATTGACAAGAGAACAACCGCTAAAGTAGAAGAGCAAGAACCAATTGGTAAAAGGGGCTAAGACAACTGACATAAGAGAAAACCATGAAGGTGATAACACATCAATGTGGAAAGATACTAGGGGCTAAAGCAAAGAAGAAAATCAGAAAACCCGAAGACACACCTCCGAAAGAGCAATGACTATTGCCGAGATTGTCAGTAATATTGCACATGGGAGAAGCAATAATAGGGGCTCCAAGAGCAATCAACAACGATGACGCGGTCAAGAAGATGATGCTCCAAGAAAACGAAGAGATCAACTGATTAAAGATGTTATATGTCTCCCATTAGCACTCCTGCATGAGCTATGACTATTTTCCGAGACGGAGCATCCACTGGAAATACAAAGAGCCAAAACTATATAGCCAAGTGACTGAGCAATGAAGAATTATGTCAGGAGGCTCCGAGAAGATCAAGGAAATCAAAGACTCAAAGAGAAGTAAACTTCAACGAAGTAACTTTACATGGACTTATCGCGTTGTAATCTTTTCCCTTCGTTAAGGTTTTATCCCACTGGGTTTTCTCTGTCAAGGTTTTAATGAGGCAACATATGCGAGTCCAATTATGCTCCAAGTCTTCTTAAAGACCATACCAAAGTAATGCATCCAACTGATGTAGATCCAGATCCGAAGTCATGACCAGGAAGGGGCTTCAAGAAGACGAGAAGACAAAAGTAATAAGACACGTTGGATTAATAATTCTGAAAATACACCTTTGCATGAACTGTGACTGATTGCCAAGCCTGCAAGTCTTGACAAAACAGTCAATGGGATAATCTAAGCACATGGATTTGGCCAGAGCCGAAGACATGAGAATGGGGGCTTCGGGTAATGACCAACTGAAGCCACCATTGACAATGATATAACAAGCCGAAGTCACCCGCAACGATGACGTGGCACGGGAGGGCTGCCCTCAGAAGATGACTAATGGTTGCCTAAATAACTCCAGCTGTAATAGTACACGTGTACGGCTAATGACGGAAGACTTACCA
>JAJJMB010012240.1:1912261-1998143 GCA_023531105.1 Papaver atlanticum
TAATGTTTGAGAATATGCTTGATAATTTGTGAATTAAGAAAAAGAGATTTTAAAAATAATTAGAGTTTTGGAATTCTTATCATCGTTTATTCATGTGTAATAGTGGAATCTAGTGTCTTGGTTATTTTCACTCTAAAAAAAAAACAAATTTGGATTTAAATTTTCTCTACTTTTAGTTTAAATAAATCTAAATTCAATTGCTTTCACAAGTCTTACGAACCTCATTCTTACCACTATCAAAATTACATCAATTTTTGGCGCCGCCGACGCGGACTTGTTTTTAAGTTAGAGTTTTTAGATTTATTTTTTTAGGGTTCAGAGCTCGAGAGAGCTTATCCACGTTTTTGATAAATATGTATAGTTCATGCTCAATTTACTAGCCGTGAGTGTATTTTAGAGGCTGAGAAATAGGCTTGAGCCCTAGGTAAGGCGTGTTCCGTGAATCTCTCCGAGATTTTGCAGAGAGATTTGAATATCTCCGAGATTTTGCGAAGAGATTTGAATCTCTCAGTGATTTTGCAGAGATATTTGAATCTCTCCGAGATTTTGCAGACGGATCAAAATCTCTCCATGATTTTGCAGAGAGATTTGAATCTCTCGGAGATTTTGCAGACGGATCAAAATCTCTCCGTGATTTTGCAGAGAGATTTGAATCTCTCTGAGATTTTGCAGATGGATCAAAATCTCTTCGAAGATTTTATTAACGGATCCAAATCTCTCTATGGTCAACTGGGACTCGTCCTGAGAGAGAAAAAGGCTTTGTACGCCCAATTAATGCCTCTTTGAGACTTTGGCTCACTTGTATTTGACCAGTGTATCTTGCAAAGATGTGCTAAGAATCAACTGTGTGTCCATATGATGGGCCACCAAGACCAGTGTATCCTGAAAGGATGTTCTAGGAGTCTGTCGAAAGGGCCCGGAGGCAAAATAACCAGTGTATCTCACGGGGATGTCATAAGAGTTATTCGGAAACCTCAGTAAGTCGAGTCAGAGCCTAGAGCAAACATAACCAGTGTATCTCGCAATGATGTACTAGGAATCAGTCCTTGATCTCAAATTAGGTGAGTCGTGCTTACAGGAGATATGCAAATCTCCAATCTGGGTCATAAGTCCGTCGGGGACGTATTTACGCATCTATATAGCATACATGACCAGCAGCATCTCTTTGAGGATGTATACTATGAATCATGGCATCACAATCCGCTGCGTATCACGAAGACATGCTGGAATTGTGGCTGTTCTGGTTCATAAGTCTTCCGGGGACGTTTTATGCTCTACAGAACCTACGTGACCAGCAGTATCTCATCGAGGATGTGCGCTAGGAATCACGGCATCACGACCAGCAGTGTCTCGCGGGGACGTATACTAGAAATCGTGGCTAAGGATTCCTTGAGGGACAAGGGCTTAATCTCTCCCGTGAGAGTTGAATTCTGTCTATAATGTTGAAATGACACTTTTGCCCCTTATCCAAATTTCACCATCTACATGAAGTCCCCTACTCAGAGTAGAACCTTGATTGTTCTATGATGAGTATATAGATGGTAACAAATCATTCGTACGCAATTATAATTCGTTCGTCCTTTTAGACTTGCAGAATCCCCGAATTGATGTTTAGCCTTCGATTGTTATGACTCTTATCTTGGAATCGATTCTGGACCTTGGAATTTCCTGGGACTTTGTGTTGGACGTTAATGACATGATAATGAAGTCTTGATGAGACAAAATTTCCGTTGAATGGAATTTGTTAATTAGGGTTTACTTGGCCAAAACCCTAATTTTCTCTCTTTGTGCATCCTTGAGCTTCTGAGTTTGTATAGGCGAATATGTGGGGAAGAGAGAATTTTTAAATGGTCTCTTGGATGGCCTTGATGTTGGTGAAGGTCCGTGAGAAAAGATAGGTACTTACTTTTGAAGTTATGGAGTCCATATCCCATGTAAATTTTGAATTCAGGCTTGTACTGTACCTAAACCCTAATTTCTCTTTTCTCCGCGTCTGACTCCGTCAGACACTCCGAAGAGGCTTGACGAGGCTTGGAAGGTGTGCATCAATCTGATGGGGTTGGGACCTTGTGTGATGAGAGCTTGTTTAATTCCTTGTACCAATTAGGCTCCTTTTTATTAGAGAAAATACATACTTTTGGAACTAAGGGTATTTTCATCAAAAACCACTGTGAGCTTGATTTTTCTTTAGCATGAGAGAGGCACGGAACTTCCTTAGGCATATTCACATCTTGAAAGAGAGATTGGCGCTTCTGGTTCTGCTTTTAGAAATCATGAACCCGAATTCCCTTTTTTGAGCCAGATTCCCTTTATTTTCCTTGAAATTCTGCTTCTCTGGATTCCGTTTCAATCCCGTTATTCTTCGAACACTTACATAACTCAATATTCACATGTATGAGGCCTTTGGAATGAGTAGATGAGAGCTTGGTCGGTCCCTAGCTGTATTAAGGCTTTCTTCTTTGAAAATACTCAAAATCGCAATATAAGGGTATTTTTGTCAAAATCCCTTATGAGCTCGTTTTTGTCGGGGAGTAATAAGCTAAAAGGTATTGAGAGAGGCTTACAGAACTTTCCAAGAGAGTGGGAGAGGCTCGGTCCCCTCTCTTTTAGATTAAATCCTTTTTCATTAAATTCTTGAAATTATGGCTATTTTCGTCAAAATCCTAATTCTCTCCGACTTTGATCCCTATGCAAAAATTCCGAGAGAATAAATCACGTCCCACTGGACTAGGAGAGCATCCTCATGCATGAAAAGGAATTGTCCACGGTTTGGGGAAATTTTAGAAGAAGAAAAGACCTTGGTTCCTTATTTAAGCCAAATCAGGGCTATTTTCCTCAAAACTCTAATTCTCTTCGACTTTGATCCCTCTGAAAAAATTCTGAGAGAATAAATTATGTCCCATTGTCCTAGAAAACTATTCTCACGCATAGGAATGGCTTGGACATGGCTTGGAGGAATTTTGGAAGGAGAAAAGACCTTGGTTTCCTTATTTGACCCAAATTCTTTTGATTTCCTCTTTTAGCTCTAAGTCCTTTTCCTTTTCCTTCAAGGATTCCTTCCTGGGGTTTAATCAAAAAGAGAAGTATTTTGACATGTGACAACACATGAAAACCGGTCCACCTCTTTCACGAATTCTATTTCCATTAGAATTCCTTGGCCGTTTCATGCATATATATATGTACATATACACATATGCATGCATATAACTCTTGTACGTGAATTTTCCTCTTGTATAATATTTCTTGCCTAGAAAATAAATCAGCCTTCTATTTGCTTTGATCTTGTCTTGAGAATGGTTCGTAAATCTCCTAATATGTGTGATGAAGATGACAGCAATATGGGCGATTCCGCAACGAGTAATGGAGATGCCAGCAATAAAGAGATCCCTAACTTCAATGATGAATTCCACCACTTTACTGAATTGATCGATAGTTACCCTAGTCCCCAGGTGAGTGATGATCTCGTTTTCTGTAGTAGAATTACTTCTCAAAATCAGCCACTCGTTCCCTCTTCGGTACTGCGCTTTTCCATAGAAAGAAAAACTGTAAATCCCTCAGTAGTGAAATTCAAAGATTGCCAGGAACCCATGGATTCTTAGCCGGACTGGGTAGAATCCATGCTTAGGAGCAACGAAATTCAGCAAATCTTAAAAAGATCCGGCATCTACCATGCAGTTTTAGCTTCAGGTTCTTTAAAAATAAAGAAAGACGTTGCTGATTTGATAGCCTTGCTATGTCGTTGGAGTAAAAAAACTCACACCTTCGTTTTCGCTTGGGGAGAACTCATAATTACTCTCGAAGATGTAGCCACACTTCTTCATCTTCCAGTTACAGGTATCTTCTCTTTAATATTAGACGATAGTGAAAAAGAAGTATCTCTAGCTCTGTCTAAAGCCATTGATCAAACTCATGCTCAAGCAGTTATTAAGAGAATAGATATAAGTTTTGGATTAGCCGTTGGCGTAGTAATGAAGGACTTTCCGGATTCGCATCTTATTCAACCACACAAATTGCTGCTTTCATATTGTTATGGTTATCTAAAGATGTCTTTGAGAACTCGAATGGAGAAGAGCTAAAATCTGCATTGATTCCTATGGCGATAAAACTGGCTCGGGGAATAATATTTCATATTGGAAACCTATTCTTAGGGACTATGTACTCAACCTTAGACAATTTTGTCCGTAAAGGTAATATCTTGTACAGCAGCTGTCATTGCAAATAAAACTTAAACATCTTCGGGCGGTGAGGCAAGAGTCCCAAGTGAAATACGACTCACAACATCGAAAACCTATTTTCGTTGTTTCTTGGAGAAATGGAGGAGTTCGCATAGACTATGTATTAGTGAGGCCGCTACTTCTTCGACCGGTTTCTAATCAGCAGAGATACTTCTAATTTGGTGTTGAGGCAGAGGATTCTTATGCACTCTCCAGCCTCAATCTTTTCTTTGAAAATCCATTTCAAGGCTTTGCACTCTCTGGTTGGGTGACCAACGAACCTATGAAAATGACAATACTTTGGATTGGCTATAGCTTCACCCGTTGGCTCTCTTCGTATAAAGGGAAGTTTGATTGTTTCATCCTGGATCCACGCATCTAACAACTCTAGCACTTCCTCATACTTGCATGGAAAGTCTGTAGGGACTTTGACATTGATGTGATCATAAACTGGGCGTTTCGAAGGGATGGTGTCCTGATTCTATCCCTTCCTCTTACTTACTTCAGTGACCATAGCTGAGTGATGTAAATCAACACGTTTCTCAGACGAACGCTTTCCCCTCCTGGGATCGACTCGATGTTCATCTTCTATTTTGGTCATTCTTGGTTTCTCTAGTAGCGCGGGTGCTGATGAAGCAGATCGCTTTGCAGCATCATGGAGTTTCGAAAAAGTTTGTAAACTGAGATTCCCGAGGAGGGCTCGATACACAAGAAGCAAGTTGTTGATGCATACTTCGACGGGATGAGATTCTGTTGCATTCGGGTCATGGCAATCCAAAGCCTTTGGTCTAAATCTTAACACAAAATCATTGGGATGCTCATTATCCCTTTGAACTATTCTTCCCAGATCAGACAGGGTAGTATATTCAGAGACAAAAAAGTATTTCTTATAAAAGATATCCACCATCTGATTCCAATTAGCAACACTGTCTGGTGCTAAATTGTTGTACCACGTATAAGCTCTTTCAGTTTGAGACTTGGAAAATTCTTTTATCCGTACGACATGATTTATCTCATGTTCTCCCAGTGCTTCCAAAAATCGAGACACATGCTCACGAGTGTTTCCAACTCCATTGTATAGCGTGAACGACGGAGACGTATATCCCCTGGGAAGAGGGATACGTTGTATTTCGGCTGGGTAAGGAGGACGATGACTATGTAGCAGATCAGCTATCATAAACCGATTTTGGTTTTTGTTTTTGTGAATTGAAAAAATCAACCCAAAATCGGTTTTTACACATGTACACAAAAAACCGATTATTAGAAAAATCAAACATAATTTAAATCATACTCGATCCGAAAATGAGTATGATTTTATACTCGATTTCAGTTCGCGTATAAATTTCATACTCATCTTGAGATCGAGTATGAAATCGTTTTGAAATTGTGTAAAATCATACTAATACTCATTTTTAATTCGGGTATAACCAAAATCGGTTTACACGATGCACACATAAAAACCGATTATTGACATTGCACAATAGGAATCGGTTTATAAAAGTGCTCATGTAATCCGATTCTAACAACAACAAAAAAAATACAGAAAAATTGGGCATTTTTTCTTACAACAATCGGTTTACTCAATACACATATAAAATCCGATTCTAGCATTATACATCAACAATCGGTTTTTATAAGTGATAATGTAATCCGATTATTGGCTAAGCAGTTATGAATTCAAATGGTACACAATCGGTTTTTGTGGACACATATGTAATCCGATTCCAACAAAAAATAGTTACATAAAAACGGTTATCCCTACCGTAACTGAATCGGGAGATGTGGACATTAACATTGACCGATTCTGGTTCAAATTTCTCGAACCATAAAACATATCCAGGACAATCGGTCTTTGTGGGCATGAACATAAACCGTTTCTATCTGTAATCGGATCACATGTACATTAACGTTAACCGATTCTGGTAAATCCGATTTTTTTTTTATTTCTTTCAATTTTTGAGCGATTGCATGTTACTGAAACCTAGTTTAGAGGATTGGGTTGAGAAGAAGAGAAGAAGAATCAGTTGAAGTGGAGATGGAAATGAATTTGATTTGATTTTGTAATTTTGTAATTTTAGTTTTATGATTTTGAATTTAGTTTTTAGTTTTATGATTAGGATTTGATGAAGACAAATTAGTAGTATTAATATTTGATAGAGGGTAATTGGTAGTTACATCTCTTAATAACTTTTTTTGTCCCGTAGTCATAGGCCCAAAATAATGTTCCATAGGCCCCAAATTAGCCGGGCAAAATAATCACACAAATTTAATAGTATGATTTCTATTGATCAATACTATTCATAGGTGTGAAAGGACAATAGTCCCGCATCGCTAGATTCCGCATAATTAACTGAAATATAATATGGAAGGGCCGCTCCACTCATTGCCAATTGGTTTTGAGTTGGATGTCCGCAGACTTTAACATGGTATCAGAGCTAAGCCCCAGACCTAGACCTGTTGTACGCCGGGTGTAGGCCGAGTTACTGGCCGAAGTGTTTAACCGATTATGTCACTTGTACACCGGGGTGTAGGCCGATACTGGCCGATGTGTACCGATTTAGTCACATGTACACCTGTTACCGATTGTATGGTCACTCGTACGTAGGTCCACGTATTAGGCCGAATAACTGGCCTTACACGTAAGGGGGCGTGTGAAAGGACAATAGTCCCACATCGCTAGATTCCGCATAATTAACTTAAATACAATATGGATGGGCCGCTCCACTTATTGCCAATTGGTTTTGAGTTGGATGCCCGCAGACTTTAACAATAGGCATACGGAAATATACAATTCGAATCAACCTTGAATCTCCTATTACGATTCAACAATACGAACTGATTCTTAAAATTAAAAACAATGCGAACTGATTCTTAAAAATAAAAATAAAAATGATTCGATTCACAATTTTAAAACTAATCAACCTTGAATCTCCTATTACGATTCAACAATACGAACTGATTCTTAAAAATAAAAACAATACGAACATATTCTTAAAAATAAAAATAAAAATAAAAATGATTCGATCAAAATTTAAAAACGAATCAACCTTGAATCTCCTATTACGATTCAACAATACGAAATGATTCTTAAAAATAAAAATAAAAATGATTCGATTCACAATTTGAAAACGTTTAAACAGCCTCTGTCGGGGCATAATAGTCAAACACAGACTCAAACAAGTGGAGACTTAAAAGCCTTTAAAACTTTTATACCAACCGATGAATAATTTCATAAAGGACATACACCACCCAATAAATACTCCAGTACTCTATCAATCCATCAAAATGTCTAAGGGCATTATCAGTTTCCTTTTCTCTCATACCTAAACACAAACTTTGAAAGTGAATGTGAGTAAATGATGTTGAAGTGAGAAGAATAGGTCTGAAGTTCTGCATAACTATCTTTTGTTGTTTTCTTGTTTGTCTTCACTTCTCATTCAGCATCCCCATTTCCCTATTCATTTTTTTTGAAAATTCCACAATCAAAAACTCCCTCCCGCTCCTCCATACCTCCCCCCTCCTCTCTCACCTCTTATTTAATCTCCCCCCACCAAACTCATCTGTCACTCTCTCTTCAAAGTATCAGAGTTTCTCTCTTCTTCTTTCAAATAGGTAATATTTCTTTCTTCTTCAAAAATGTTATTTAATCAGATTTCATTTGTTCTATTCTTCTGAATCTTTTCAATACTATAATCTACTGCGAATATTAACAAAAATCCTCTCTGTTATTTTGCAGAGCAGAGTAAAGAAATGGCTGTTCCATCAAGAGGAGTAAGGAAAAAAACAGAAACAGTACTTGATAATAATAACATTCAAGTAGTTCCTTACAATAACAATAATAAGAAGAAAGTTGTTATAGATAGAGATCATCTTCATCATTATCATCATAATCATCATCAAACAATTACTAGTCCTGAAAGAACAATGGTTTGGATTGAACCTAAATCTAAACCGAAAATCGAAATTATTAGGAAAGTTCCTGTTGTTTATTATCTCTCTAAAGATGGTCATTTAGAACATCCTCATTTTATTGAAGTTCCACTTTCTTCTAATGATGGCCTTTATCTCAACGGTAAGCTTTAATTTCCCTCGTTACAGATCTACTTTTGAAATTTCTCTGTTCTAGGTTAATGTTAGCATAATGCTGTTTGTTCGTGCAGATGTAATCAATCGATTAAACTCTTTACGAGGAAAAGGAATGGCAAGCATGTATTCATGGTCTTCTAAAAGGTAAATTTCATTTTATTTTTATTTTTCCAAATATTTCTCTGTCGATTTTGATTTTAGTACTGATTCAAATTTTCGTTTTGTTTTGGGGTTTTAGGGGTTACAAGAACGGATTCGTATGGCATGATTTATGTGAGAACGATTTCATACATCCAGCACATGGACAAGAATACGTGCTAAAAGGATCAGAGTTTCTTAAAACTTTTTCAAGTTTCAGATCTCAGAATCAAGAAGTAATGATTCCAGAAAAACTAGCTGAAACTCAACATTATCATCATAAATCAGTAGGTGAAAGTAACAATGAGTTTCCAGTTGTGGTTGTTCAGACTCAGAGATCAAGAAATCAATCATGGAGTTCAATAGATGATAATCATAATCTTAATCATCTCCATGAATACAAAGTTTATAAAACTGAATCATCTTCAACTGGTGAGTATTCTGGTAAAGCTGCTGATGCTGCTACACAGACTCAAACTGATCATGAAAAGAGACGAATTAGATCATCAAGAAGGTTAATCAGAGAAGAAGAAGAAGATGATGCTGACGATGAACAAAATCATGAACAAACGACTGAGTTGAGTAGAGATGAGATTTCACCACCACCTTCTTCGTCAAGTCCTGAAACCCTAGAATCACTGATCAAAGCTGATGTTCGTATCAAAAGTAACATCATCAGTGAACCATCGTCATCATTATCATCCTCTGATATAAGGAATCTAACGGGTAATAATCATCCAAGTGGACGAGTTAAAGCATCTGCTGTTTTGAAACAGTTGATCTCTTGCGGATCATTTACTGTTAAAGATGGTGGTGTGCCAGAAGAAGATTCATCAAATCAAGGGTTCTCGTTCATTCAACATTACAGAGCTAGATTACCACATGAATCATCTTATCACGGGGCTGGTAATGATTCAGAAAACCCTAGTTGTTATTCTGAAATGGGGTTAGAAGATAAAGAGTATTTCAGTGGAAGCTTAGTCGAGATGAAAAAAGATGATTACACTACTACTACTAGTAGTCTTACAAGATCATCTTCAACTTTTATTACTTCGAGTCAGATGGTTCAGAGCACTGTTTCAGATTCCTAACACACTACCCCTTTTTGTACGTTGATTTTAAACTTTTTTTTTTTTGTTGTTGTTGTATTGATATGAAATTTTACGGCCGTGGTATGTCCATTTGCTTCATCCATGATGAAATTGGAGTAGTTAAATCTACCGGCTAGGAATTATCGACCGAAACTAGGTTACTTTTTTGTTGTTGCATAAATTGAGTTAGAATGTTTTCAGATGGAGTCAGCGTGAATTAATGGTGTTATTGCTAATCACGTGGGAGGACATTAGTTCTTTTAATCAAGTACGCCCCCTTTACATGGTTTGCCGGTCTTTGTCGCGCGGGGTTTAATATGTTTCTGAGCAGAGATTAGTGTAATCATTAAGGCATCAAACTTATTACTAGTACTTGTTTTAATCACTAAGTTGTAATGATGAAGTCACGTTATAGGTCTGTTTATGTTCGACAATCAAACCCCGAAAAACAGGTCAAAAGTTGCTGTAATCTGAATTTTTCAAATGTCAATTAGGTCAGTTAAAAAAAGTCTGTTTTTAATCTGTCTTCATTTTTTGTGTGCATAGAAGTTCAAAGCTAGAAATTGAGAAGAAGGAAACAAGAGGAGTAAGAGAGGATGAATACATACAAAAGAGGAAACCAAAGACATCAACAAAGAAAGAAAGCAATGACAACATGAACAAGATCTCAAGAACACCATTACATGGAAGCAAGAGGCATAGTCATGAACCCATCAGATGATAAACTCAATTTAACAACATGAAAGGTACCAAGACACAAACATCTTGCACGAGTTTCACACGTGGTTTGTCGTGATAAGAGGAGAAGAACTGAAGAAAGAAGTAACTCGATTTAATCTCGAAGTAAGTTTTCAACTGTAAAAGTTTTATATGGAGAAGTAGAAATGTCAAAGTAGAAAGAGGCAGAAAGATTAAGAACGCATTAACCAAGGAGAAAAGGGCAAGATTATTAGGTTTAATATTGAGATGGTGAATTGTAGTTCACGGCATCAACAAAAGAGAGACATTGGAGTTTGTTTGTTGGAGGTTTAATATTTTTCTTTTGTTGTTTTGAACCCAAACTCCAATTTTAATCAGTTTTTTGTTTTCAGGTATCTGGGACTTACTATAAGGACCTCTTTCTTCTTAACTTTGACTTCTTAACTTTGGAAATTTGAATTTTGTCTTTAACTTTTTGATTAGTATACATTATACTATCATCAACTAAATCACCATTATCAACTAATTATTTAGGCGTAATGAAGACTGCAAGATGCATTTTCAATGAGTTTCCTATAGTATAAAATGAGATACTTGAGAAAGTCAAAGCCTCAAAATGTGGCTTTCTTCGTTTCTAAAGGCACTTTTATTTCCTCAAAAAGAGTGGTTCCTTCCTCTTCATAGAGTGGTTCCCTCTTCATAGAGTGGTTCCTTCCTCTTCATCACTGTATAAAGGGCCCTTTATAAGGAACTCTGTAGTTGATGAGGTTGAGCGTATTCCTTCCTTTTCATAGAGTGGTTCCTTCCTTTTCATCACTGTATAAAGGGCCCTTTATTATAAGGAACTCTGTACTCTGTAGTTGATGAGGATGAGCGTATTGGATCTATTTGACAACTCAGATTGAGACTTTTAAAAGGAAGGATGTTTTGGGGATTACCACAAAATAATGGGGGATTACTCTTCCAATTTGGGGTGGATATTTGAAGTAATTTTGAGTCACCCCTTATCTATTTTTTTTAAAAATACCAAATTTATCCTTGGTAATTAAATTAGTTAGATTAGTTATTGTTAGTGTAATGATTAATTAGTGATTAGTTAGTTATTAATAGGATAGTTTTGTTAGAATGAGAAGAAGAAGAAGAAGAAGAAGAAGAAGAAGAAGAAGAAGAAAAGATGAAGAAAAAGAGGGAAGAACACTCAAAATGTTATTTTGAGTTAAATATGATATGAGTGATTCATGTGATGATACCTCCTCCTCAGAATCAGAACCTCCTTCATCTCCAAATATATTTGTCAATATTTCTAATGATCCGGATATGAGTTATTTGTTAGATGATGAAAGCTATTTACCCCAAACTCAACCTAACGACCCAAATGATGAATTTTATCAGCCACAACCAGAAGATGAAGTTATGGGTACTCAAGTATGTCTCAAATTTAGTTAATGTAGCTTGAATTGTGCAAAAAATTGGCCAAATCGAAAATTTCAGGAAGAAATTTCGGCTAGGTCAAAGTAGTTCGGTTAGCAATCCTGCAGAACAGGTAGCCGAACTCTCCTGTATGTGCAGTTCGGTTACTCGTTTCAGCATACGCAAGTAACCGAACTCTGTTTTAATGGAGGTTTTTGAGAGTTCGGTTATCTTTTTCCAGAAAACCTTGCCGAACTAATTTTATAGAGTATATAGTTAATAGTTCGGTTGAGTCGAGTTTAGTCCCTTTGTTACCGAAGTTTATGTTCGGCAAGCTCGCAAATCACGTTCATTGAATAGGTAACCGAACTTTTAAGTTCGGTTTAGTCGATAGTAGTAATTATGTTGCCGAACTATACCATAGAAAATTCCAAAGAACACGTTCGGCAAGATCGCAATTTTTTTTTCATAACCGAACTTATTGTTCAGCAGGATCGTTTTTATTTTTACATTGCCGAAAATTTAAGTATTTCTTATTTTTAGTTGGTATTGACGTTGTGCTATTACTCGTAGGTTGCATATGATCCAATAGAACCAATGGAAAATCAACCTACCCCTGTTGATATTTTGTACGATGACACGTCCCATCACTACATGAATGACTTGGTATTCAAAAGTCCTTTATAGGCAAAGAGTTGGGCTAGACAACATGCACTAAAAGACATGTGCGTATTAGTATTGAATGGGAGAGAAAGCAAAACCCGATTTGAAATGGTTTGTTAGAGAAGCGGTGATCCCGATAAAAGCCACAAGAGGAAGGGTTATGTTTATAAAGGAAAGACAAATAGGAAGAACAAAACTTTCTCAAAGAAGATTAAATGCCCATTCAAGCTTGCATTTAATTACAACAAAGAATTGGGTGGATGGGTTCTCTACAAGGTTATGGAAGGTTGTCATAACCACCCTTGTCCGGAGCATCTTGAAGGACATTTCATGGCGGCCAAGCTAACTCCTGAAGAGATGGACAAGGTTGCTAAAATGAGGAAAATGGGTTTTTCACCGATTCAAATGCTCCAAATACTAAAGGAGGATAACAAGGATAACCACTCATCTTTGTCCACCGTTTGTAATGCAATTGTGACAATTAGAAAGAAGGAATGGAGAGATAGACAAGTGATGTAACAATTGTTTTTTTTGGCCAAAGAGAAAGACTACGCGGTTCAAAATGATGTGGATTCGGACGGAGAGATAACACAACTCTTCATTGCCCATCCAACGAGTGTTTAATTGGCTCAATGCTTTCATGAAGTTCTCATAATGGATTGTACTTATAAGTCGAAAAAGTACGAGATGCCATTGTTGAATATTGTTGGGCGTACTTCGATGCAGTCACCGTTTACCGTGGCGTTTTGTTTCTTAAGGGACGAGCAAGAACCTAGTTACATTTTGGCACTACAACAAGTTAAGGAAATCTTCTGAGGTGATGATATTCCCGGGGTTATAGTCACTGATAATGAAGTCGCATTGATGAATGCAATAGAGGTAGTGTTTCCATTAGCACACAATATGCTTTGTACATTCCATATATGGTGTAATTTGATAAATAGGTGCAAGCCAACAATTTGTCCACCCAAGAAAAAAGGATATGAAGAGATTAAGATGCTACCGGAATATGAAAGAGCGGATGCAAAAGAGGAAGTTGATAAACAATATGATCTAAATTATGCTAAATGGGTTGCTTTCAACGGTGAATGGGAATCATTGTGTTGGTCTCTTACCGAGGAAGAGTATCATCTAAATCTTGCGGGGTTTATCGCCCATTGGGATACTCCCGATTATCCCGGTGTTGTATCGTATGTTCTTCGCCAATGGTTGGAACCACACAAAGAGAGGTTTGTTAATGCCTATATCAACCAATATAAACATTTGGGAAATCAAACGACAAGTTTAGTAGAGTCGGCTCACTATCGGTTGAAGAAGAATCTCTTTGGATGTGTTGATAATTTCGTAACCGTGTGGAATGCTATGGAGAATTACTTCAAGCGCGACATTGATAGAATTAAAGAGAAGTTCCAAAAAAGCCGTATATTCAAAACGACCGGAAAATATGCCAACCACCCATTGTTCAAGGGAATCCATTACAACGTATCTCGCCAATGTATGAAGTTGTTGATTATAGAAGTCGAGTTGATTGATAAGTGGAAAACCAAGAGGGATAAGGTGTGTGTACACTTCATGGGGGCCATCCGATCACACCGGATTATTGGATGAGCATACCGATATGTGGACATTTAATCGCCGAGGCATTTAATTGTGTGGTTCATTATTTCTCAAAGTATGCTAGTTTCACCTTCACCCCGAAAACAACCGTATGTGTCGAGCAACTCAAACGAAGGAGATGTGTGATGGCATTGACTAACAACAACCACTTTATAGGCCTTCGTTTAAAACCCGATTGTCCACTGCCTCAAATATTCGGAAACTCTTATTGGCCTGCATTTAACTCCGATATAATGTTGGGTTGATGTATTATGTATGAGCATAACATGGAGATGTGGAAAGCTTTGGAGAAATCAGACGAAATTGTACATGAAGGTCAAATTTCCCTTGAGGATGATTAAATGACACATGTAATGGAACTAAGTATGCTTTTCAATCTAATACTATGTTTTTTGAAGTGTGGTATTCATTATCGAGTTAATTTTAGTATTTTATTGAGTTGACAGATAATAGTTCGGTAAGCACATATGATTATCCAGGTTGCCGAACACCTGTTTTGTGTCAGATATAGGTATTTTATTTGATTCTTCAGAGTAGAGTTCGGCTACCAGTCAAAATGTTGCGAGGTAACCGAACTCTATCTTCGGCAACCTAGTAGGATTTAGCTGTTCGCCGAAAAAACAGTTCGGTGACCATTAATTTGTCACACTTTACCGAATTTTAAGTTCGGCTAGCTTTGTTCAAATTTAGGTAACCGAACTTTTTACCTGAAGTGTAAGTCACAAACTGGTAGGATTTAGGTGTTTTATTTGAGTCTTCAGAGTAGAGTTCGGCAACCTTGAAAATGTAGCATGTAACCGAACTCTGTGTTCGGCAACCTGGTATGATATAGCTGTTCGCCGAAAAAATAGTTCGGTGACCATATATTTGTCACAGGTAACCGAACTTTTAGTTCGGTTAGCTATGTAAAAATTTCAGGTGGCCGAAAAACAACCTGTATTCAAAATTTCTTCCATATAAAATTGAAAACACAAATCCAATTATAATTAAAAACGCAAACAAGGTTGTAAAACAAATATAAAAGTTGTTATACATACACAAACATACGAAATTAAACCATACGAAATCCACAACTAAGATGTTTTTTGACACTAAAACCATACGAAATCACTAATAACCACCGCGACGCACCCTTTTACCACTTCCTTTTTTACCACGAGTTTTAGGTGGAACTTCCTCATCACTTGGGGTTTCATCTACTCGTACGGTTTCCTCCATGGCGCGACTTGAACATTCTCCTTGTTGTCGACCCCTCTTCAATTTCTTTGACCTACTTGGCTCCATCATTCTATTAGTTATAAGACCCTCCCACTCGCCGTAGAGGTAGGTTTGCTCCTTAGTCGACATCGGCTCTCCACTATGGATTTAGCCATCCATTTCTTCAACAATTTCGTACCCTTCTTCACCTGATTCCAATTTTAATCATAAGTAAATATATTTTCAATACTTTTAAACAACAAGGAAGTATAAGAGAAGACATTTTCTTACCACATTATCCCATAACATTTTTGCTTCTTCTCCACAAATAGGCATATTTTTCTGAGATCTCTTAGCATCCCTCTTCTTTTCCTTCGCCTTCGCCTTATCATTCTTAGCTTGTTCTTCTCTATTTATCACAAAACGATGACTAATTTCCTGATAAAACTCCATATAATCTTCATCACATGCATTTACATCTCCATCATAAGGTACACAATCACCTAAAGGTAAGTAGTAGTTACTAAGTGCATTCCAATGTCCTACCGTAGGAGTTGGTTCATGTTTTGGAACAAAATATTTCTCGGTGTTCTTTGTTCCTTGAACCACCAAATTGAAATTTTCATTCACCACGTCGGGATCCATTTGGACACAAAAAAGTTGTCTTAGTATTCTCCTTGGATTATATATTGCGTAGCTATTAGGATACCAAATTGGTCCATAGTATGCCGAGACGGTATATAAACCATTCATATCTTCTTCATCTACAGGGACATCATCGGGTACGGCGTATGGGTGAAATACCACATCGTTCACCATAAGTTTATCCAATTTCTCTCTCAACGAAGTCAACTGCTCTTCTTTAGACTTCTTTTGTGCGTCCAAAAACAACCATTTTCCTGCTGTAGGTTCGTCATAGGGATAAGGTGTCTTTTCCCTAGCCAATCCCAATGAAGGGAAGTGGTCATAAATCCAAACCTATGCGAAAATACGAAAATATTAACCACATACATGATAATTGATTTGGGAGCAGAAAATTTATGCGAATAATTTGCTAACTAACAATGTAAAAGCTCACCTGAATAAGAGTTAAGTAACCTCCAATTTGAGTTGTCTTAATCCTCGACCCTTTGCTCATCTCTCCTAGAAAAAAAGCAAGCACCCCAGTGGCCCAAGAGTATTGGTTAATCTCATCGAGATTCTCCAAAAGATGTAGATAATGTGCATCCACCCTATTTCATGAAGTGTCGGGGAAAATGACGGTTCCTAGCTGATATAACCAATAAGCGGTGACATGATGCTTAAGGGTCTCCTGGTCCATCACCAACTTTCCTTTCTCCACCTTCTTTCTTGTCCCTCCAAATGCTTCCTTCAACTTTACCAACTTGAATTTCTTCACCTTCTTCTTGAACGCTCAATTTACCTCTCTTGGATTATACTCATCGCCCCGTTTAGGGGACTTCACAGAACGTCTAAACTCACATTGAGCCTTTCTTGCATCCCATCCTAGACATTTTATAGCCAATTCTTCAAGAGCTTCATAATGCATCGAGGGGTTGTAGCCTTCTCGAAGACATTTACCTTCCACTTGTAAGCCGGTTATTCTCGAGCAATCATCGGGAGTAATTTTCATCTCGCCTAATGGAAGATGCATTGTATATGTCTCGGGATAATACCTCTCGAGAAATACGGATACGGCAACAACGTCAAAATCCACATGTGCATACTCTATAGCTCTCCATAACACACATTGTTTCACCTTTGCTTGAAAATCGTCACACTCCAAAGAAAGATCCCATTTGGACGCCTTTTACGACGAATAAGACGAACTGCATCATTATGATCCTACGAAAAAAACATAACACTATTAATACTTGACGAAACATGTCCCAAAAAAAACACGTTTTGGTAGGTAAGAATGAAATTAAAGAATACCTTTGTCGCATAGATCTTCGCAGCCCATGAGTGTTTGTAGCCAAACAATGTGGCCCCTCCATCATTTGGAGTACCATAAGTTGGGTTCACTGGTGGCAAACACAAATTATCAGGGGGAATGTGTGAGTATCTATCACAAGGAGGCTTCCGCTTCTTTTTCTCTTTAACAGGAACTATTTCTTGCTCTTCTTCCCCTTCCTCCACTTCATCCTCTTCTTCCTCTCCCTCTCTTCATCATCCTTCTCTTCCTCTTGTCCTTCCCCTTCTTTGCCCTGTCCTTGTTCTTCTTCCTCTACATTCTCAACGTGTTCATTTCCTTGCTCTTCTTCAAACATAAAATGTTAACAGACTAAAGTTCGGTTATCTGGTATAAGTTGCGAGGTAACCGAACTACAAGTTTGTATGTGACAGGTCAAAGTTCGGTTACCACATAGAAAGTGCGAGGTAACCGAACTATATTTTATCAAAGTTCGGTTACCTATATAAATTTATCGAGGTAACCGAACTCATATTTTTCATATAAAGAAAGAGTTTGGTTACGTTTTTTTTTTGCGAGCTTACCGAACTTCATAGTTCGGTTACCTTAAAATTACTAATTGGCCGAACTGTTCTTCATATTGAAAGTTCGGTTACCTATATAAATTTATCGAGGTTACCGAATTCACAATTTTCATATAAAGAAGGAGTTCGGTTACGTTTTTTTTTTGCGATCTTACCGAACTTCATAGTTTGGTTACCTTAAAAATACTAATTCGCCGAACTGTTCTTCATATTGAAAGTTCGGTTACCAAATTCTAGGGTTTTAAAATTTTCTCCTAGCCGAAATCTCTACTGTAACTTTCATTTCAGTGGTTTTTGATGATTTCTTCAACAAAAAACGATTCAAAGGAATGGGTATGAAGGAAATTACCTGCGGATTTTCATTTTGATAGAATCAGACTCCTTGGTTGATGTTGGATGCTTCAATTCGTCTCCTAACTTTGCTTGAAGTTGTTTATCAACTTCAAATTGATTTGGGAGATTCGCTATGCTAGCCAGACCCGGACTCAATCCAGGAATTCTTGGTGTCTGCTTAGAACGCATTGTTTTTTAAAATTGATTAATCGACGATGATTTTTTTTTAATCGACGATGTATACGAAGAAGAGGAGAAGAAGAAGAAGAAGAAGAAGAGAAGAAGAAGAAGAAGAGGATGATGATGAAGAAGAATAAAAGAAAAAATATGGGTTTTGAAACTGATTTTAGGTTTTAATTTAGGGGTTAGATTAGTGGGTAGTGGTTAAATTAGTGGGTTATTAGGATTTGTTATAACCTTAATTAGGATAAGGGAAGATTAGTCTTCCCTAATCTTTTAGGACACCCCTTAAAATTTAGGGTGGATTTTTGAATAACAAAGTAGTCCCCCACTGTTTTGGGGTAGTCCCCAAAACATCGTTCTTTAAAAGAATGCTAACTGTTAAAGTCCTCCGGCATCCAACTCAAAACTAAGGATTTGTAAACCGTAGGATTTTAGATAATATGAGACTAATTGCAATTGGCGATGAGTGGAGAGATCCTAAGAATTATAACCTGTTCGGATAGAGAAATAGAAGTAACTTGTTGACTTCCGAAAGTCAAAAAGCCATAAGTTAGTATAGATGTTGTTAGAGCACTGCTCGATCGAACTCGCAAGCATTGCTATCTCAAGCTTGTTTGTCAAGTTTAGTTGCCAAAACCATAAGTATTGATTTCTAGTCTACTTATAGTTAAGTTTCGGATTAGGATATAAAGTGTAGTTTAGCTTTAGACTTCACGGCGTTCATCGATTGAAGACGAAGAACTACTAAGGAGAGCTTGTGGAACTTCATCAACAAAAGGTATGTGGAGACTTGAACTCATCTATCACTCAAAAGTCTATCTACTCTATCTCCTATTTGAGACAAAAGTCGTATAACTATATAGACTTCGATTATACACATTTGATATTTCGAGCTGAGTTTAACTCGCTTACATATTTCTCGAAATATGTGTTGGTAAGCTTTCTCTTTAACCAAGTTCATCTTATATTCTTGACGAAAGTCAAAAGATGATCATGTGAAAATCGCTTGGTAACATCTTACATGATTTGTGTGAGACAGTCATTTGATGTAGACTCAGAATATTTCGTATTGATCTATCGATCACTTGAAAATTGCTTTGAAGCTAATAGTTTGTGTGAGACAGCTATTGCCGTCTTCTAAGAATGTTTCAATGATTGAAATGAGAGTTTAGAACAATTAACCATGATTGGATATAGCACAGTATGCGTACTTGTATGCTAACTGTTGCAAGTTATTCCAAGTCCGGGAACCATAGTATGCATACCCGTATGCGTACTGGTTGGTTAGTTGAAAGTTCGGGAACTTAGTATGCATACCCGTATGCGTACTGGCGTAAGTTCAAGTCCGGGAAATCAACTGAGTTTGGAGGTATGAGTACCCATTAGCATACTGGAGAACCCAAACTAAGTCCTGCCACTTTGTTATGCGTACCCGTTCGTATACTTGAGTAGGTTATGTTCTAAAATCGGTTTTTTCATGAACTAATACATTTATATAATAAGGAATGCAATCTTTTGCAAACCGTGGCTGTAATGTTCATGAATTGATTCGAGTGAAGCAAAATCGATTTTGCTTCAATTGTGTCTTGTATACTTCTATGAGAATATAAACAATTGAACAACTCTATAACTAGTTTCATTTGAGTCATTTGAACTAGTTGTGTTAAGATGAACAAGGTTGATATGAAAGTGTTCATATGGCTAACTTCGGTTAAGCCAACAAGGTGTACACGTTTAGGTACGGTTACTCATATCTAAATGAAGTCACTTTTCATTTGTATGTAACAAGCAAAGTTCGATCTGACGGTTGAAAGATATTAGCTTGAGTCTCATCAGGTTTTCATCTAACGGTGAATATTGAATGCTTTGTTACCAAGGTAACATTGACTGCAAACCCTGATTTGAAGACTATATAAGGGAGAAATCCAGCAACTGGGAAACCTAATCCCCACACCTCCTGTGTGATACTAGTTGCGACTAGAGTCGATTCTCCTTTAACCTAGGTTTTTCTAAAACCATTATAGGTTAACGACTTAAAGACTTCATTGGGATTGTGAAGCCAGACCCAACTATTTTCTCTGTAGTTGTGTGTTCTGATCTTGCTATATTTTATCGTGATTGAGTATCATCTTCTCTAAGATTTGCTCGAGATTTAATCTCCGACAGGCAAGATAAAAAGTAGTCACAAACATCTTCGTCTCATCGTTTGTGATTCCACAATATATTATTTCGCTACCATACGATTAAGATAATTGTGAGGTGATTGATATTACTAGGCTTTTCTTCGGGAATATAACTACGGTGTATCAATTGGTTCATGTTCACCTTGATTTATCAAAAGACGGAACAAAACTCATAGGTATTTCTGTGGGAGACAGATTTATCTATTCAATAGACTTTTCTGTGTGAGACAGATTGGTTTATTAAGTCTTCGACTTTGGATCGTAGCAACTCTTAGTTGTGGGTGAGATCAGCTAAGGGAATCAAGTGCATAGAGTCCTGCTGGGATTCAGATGCGTAAGGAACGCGACTGTACCTTGATCAGTGTGAGATTGGTAGGGCTCAACTACATTCCAGTCCGAAGTTAACTTGGAGTAGGCTAGTGTCTGTAGTGGCTTAATACAGTGTGGTGTTCAAATATGGACTAGGTTCCGGGGTTTTTATGCATTTGCGGTTTCCTCGTTAACAAAATTTATGGTGTCTGTGTTATTTATTTTCCGCATTATATTTTATATATAATTGAAATATCATAGGTTGTGCGTAGTTCAATCAATTAGATAATCCAACCTTTGGTTGTTGATATAAATTGATTGACACTTGAATATTGTTCTTTGGTACCGTTCAAGTTGTTTCACCTAATAATCAGGCTCGCGGATTTCTATTTGTTTGATTTGCTGATTACATTGTGAAACAGAGATACAACTCTTGGATATATTTCTATTGATTGAGTCTGACTGTCTAGTTGATTCTCTTGGAATTATATTGGAGTTTGTCCATACAGATTGCCTACGAGAAATATTGGGTGAGGTTGTTAGACCATCGCTTTTTCAGATGTCGCATTTCTAGCTAACTTCTAGAAGCAAATAAGCAGCTTCTACATGAAGCAAAAAAACTTGGCTTCTTTCTTCTGTCATAAGTAGCTTCTTGCTTCTCCTCGATTTATATATTTTTATTTTTCCGCTTTATCTTCCTTTCGTCTCCCCCCATACCATAGAAATGTAAATATATCTATTTGGTGTTCTTAGAGGTGATAGAAAACCCATCAATCGCATGATTCTCATCAGGAATTAAAGGGAGAAAATATTGAATTTACTTTACTTGGTGATTGTGATGCAACTTCTCAAGTATTATCGATTTACATGTTGGTTTTTATTTTCTAATGTCGTCATCGATTATCCCCAGCTTCTGAGCTACATACCATACTGAAAAAGTGGGGGTATAACAACCACATCGAATAATTCGTTCGCCAATATGTATGGACTAAACTTCAATATAATTCCATGAGCACCAACTTAAAAGTGAGACTCAATCAAGAAATATATCAAAGAGCTTTATTACTATTTCTCAACACAATCAACAAATCGAACAGATAGAAATCCGTGAGCCTGATTGATATGAGAAATAACTTGGACGGTACCAAATACCAATGCCCAAGTGTCAATCAAGATATTTCCAACAAACAAGGTTGGATTTATCAATTGATTGAACTACACACAACCTGTGATATTTCAATTATATAAGCAAATATAATGCGGAAAAGAAATAACGCAGACACCAGAAATTTTGTGAACGAGGAAACCGCAAATGCAGAAAAACCACGGGACCTAGTCCAGCTTTGAACATCACACTGTATTAAGCCGCTATAGACACTAGCCTACTACAAGTTAACTTCAGACTGGAATGTAGTTGAACCCTAACCAAGTCTCACACTGATTAAGGTACAGTCACGTTCCTTACGCCTCTAGAACCACGACGGATTCTGCGCACTTGGTTCCCTTAGCTGATCTCACCCACAACTAAGAGTTGCTACGAACCAAAGTCGAAGACTTATAAACAAATTTGTCTCCCACAGATATGTCTATTCTTTATTCAGTTTTTGTTCTGTCTTTTGATAAAAATCAAGGTGAACATGAACCAATTGATAATCCGGTCGTATACTCCCGAAGAGCATCCTATAAATATCAATCACCTCACAATATGCCAACTGATTAACAGAAAAAGTTATTGCGAAATCACAAGAGTCTGAGACAAAGAACTTTTGTGATTACTTTTTATGTCTTACCTATCGGAGATAAATCTCGAGTGAATCTTAGAGAAGATAAATCTCAATTCGATAGAACAAGTAAGATCAGAATATACAACTACAGAGAAAATAGTTGGATCTGGCTTCACGAATCCCAACTAAAGTCTTCAAGTCGTTAACCTAATAAAGTTTTGGAAAAACCTAGGTTAAAGGAGAATCGACTCTAGTTTGCAACTAGGACACAGGAAAGTGTCGGAATTAGGTTTTCTAGTTGCTAGAGTTCTCCCTTATATAGTCTTTCAAATCAGGGTTGCTAACAATCAAAGCTAAGATAGCTTAGTAACAAGGCATTCAATATTCACCGTTAGATGAAATCCCGATTAAAGATTCAAGCTAAGTCTGCTTAGAAATTAAGAAATTAATCTCCACCGTTAGATGGTCTTAGCTTGTTACACGCAAATGAAATATACTTATATTTAGATATAGGTAACCGTATCTAAATGTGTATATTGGGTTGGATCAATAATAGTAAAACGAAGTTAGTCATATGAACACTTTTGTCTTAGCCGTATTCATTTAACACTTCTAGATCAAATATGATGATCAATCAATCATGAAAGATAATCAAATAAATCTAATTGTGTTTAAAATAGAGTTGCTCGATTGTTCACTATCTCATAGAAATATATATGAACAAAATGAAACAAAATAGGATTGATTCGTAATCGTACAAAGTACTTATACAAGAATCAATTCATGAACATGAAGCCACGGTTGGAAAAGTTAATTTGCATTCCTTAAATCATAAATGTTTTAGTTCCTGAGTATGAGAATCATACATAACCGATTTTAGAACTTTAACCACTGAGTTCGAAAATTGGGTACGCTAACAGCAGCTCTGGACCTTGGCCTAGTCAAGCCGTTCGCAAACCCGGTTCGCGAACAACCATCCCGGACCTAACTCAGGAAAACCCATTCGCATACTAGGTACGCAAACAAGTGTTCCAGACCTGAATCGTTAAAAAATAGTTAGCATACTAGGTATGCATACCGTGTTGCATCCAGACATGGGTAATTGTTATAAACTCCCATTTCAATCATTGCACCACCCTTAGAAGACCACAATGGTAATCTCACACATACCATTAGCTTCAAGTAATTTTCAAGTGATCGAATGATCAATCCGAAACTTCTCAAGTTAACATCAAATGATTATTTCACACAAATCATCTAAGATGTTCAAGGTAATTTTCACATGATCATCTTTTGACTTAACATTTAGTTTCCAACAAATAAATTGTTTCCAACTAAACTCATCAATAATATGATGAACATAGCTAAATCAAAAAGCTTCCAACACATATTTCGAGAAATAGATAAGCGAGATAAACTCAGCTCAAAATATCAAATGTGTATAATGTAAAAGTCTATATAGCTATACGACTTAGTCTCATTAGAAGATAGAATAGAATAGACTTCTGAGTGATAGATAAGTTTTAGTATCCACATACCTTTTGTTGATGAAGTTCCTTCAAGCTCCTCAGTAGATATTCGTCTTCAATTGGTGAACGCCTGTGAAGTCTAAAGCCCAACTACACATTCTATCCTAATCCGATACATAATCAAGTATATAGTTTTAATAAACTAAACTTGACAAACTAGTTTGAGATAACAACGCTTGCGAGTTCGACCGAGCAGTGCTCTAACAATCTCCCCCTTTATCAATTTTAGTGACAAAACTATCAATACATATGGATTACAAAATAAATAAACTTTGTAGTTCTCATCCATCATGCTTGATTTCCTTGGCTCTTCAACATTCCTTGAATTCTTCGCTACTCCAAGTACTTCACCGATTCTGAACGTGTTCAACTCATCATCATTGTTGTTGAAGATCCGTAGCCATAACAATAGGAAAACATATGTTCTCAATCATTGTTATACAATGTCATAGTATTATTATACAGAATCAAAGTCCAATTGCATCACAACTTTGAAATAATACTATGGTGATATGTATCACTCCCCCTTAGTCAATACTTCCATCTCACAATGAAAAACACTCCCCCTTACATAATGATCCGTAAACCATATGTATGTAGTGTGAACTACCAAATAATTCTCCCCCTTTTTGTCAATATAAATTGGCAAAGGTATGAAAACTACGGGATCATAATGAAATTCTCAAAGAGATAATTCATGACTAAAAGAAAACATATCAACTTTGTTTCGATGATTTCACATAGCCGAAACTTAGTGTATTCATCAAGTATTTTATAAAGATACAAGATAACTCCTACAATATTCCATAGCCGCACTCCCCCACAAAGATATGGCAGTTAAGCACAAGTTCAATTAAGAACTCTCCCCCATTTGATGTCATTCCCAAGAGAACAACATGAGCAACCTTACTTTTACAAGAAAATAAGGATTTCTTTGGACGTTAACAGATCACATGGATTTGTATCCATTAAACTCGAATAAATTAACCACAAGGAGAC
The DNA here is from genome assembly GCA_023531105.1 of Papaver atlanticum. Lineage (NCBI taxonomy): Eukaryota > Viridiplantae > Streptophyta > Magnoliopsida > Ranunculales > Papaveraceae > Papaver > Papaver atlanticum. Next base: position 1,937,133 of record JAJJMB010012240.1, read on the forward strand.
CTTATTTATTAATTTAATCGGAAACACTCAACATAAGAAAACTTACGGAGCCATACATTACTTTCACATAAAAGTGGATCAGGGAAAGATCAATACTGCGGAACTTTCAAAAGTTCATTCTATCTTTTATCAATATTTTCATAAAGACATAATAGACTTAACTTTTGAGAAATTACGAGATACTAGCACAATTCACAAACGTAAAGGCATACATCTCATAAGAAATTGCAATATATAAAATCAAAAGATTAAATATTGCAAAAATCATCTTCCAAATAACTTAGAATTTAAATAAATAAATCTAAAAAAATTGCAAGATGAAAATCGTTGGAATAGCTATGTGTAATCACAATAATTGCTATTTTAAACCCTAGTTATCCTTCTTAAACATAAGAATAAATTCTCACAGGAAGTTTCCTAGACAAAATAAAATCAACTTCTAAAACCATACTGAAAAACTTAGACATAGTTAACAATTAGAGATCGAACAATAGCAAGAATGGGATTTGTCTTTTTCCTTCATGACTGATAGCTTAACAATCATATTAACATCTTTTCCATCAGAAGATATGATTTTCGGAGTCTCCATTAAAATATGGGATTGTGAAAGAAATACACAAAACTAGATCCACAAGCAATCTTTTGATAAAAAGAGTTTTTAGGGAAGCAAAAAGGAATGTAGGGTTACGAAGCCTATATACAGAGTAAGTAGGATTCACGTACGATCAACACACACATCCCTAAAAAGGGTGGAAATGTCGATTTTAACCCCCCTTTTATTAATCAAATAGGGTAAAACCTTTTCAAGACCATTTGAGGATATGAAAAGAGCAATAGAAATCCAGAAAACAAAAAGAAAAATTAAACAAAATATTTTATGACCCTAAAACCCGATTGAGTACAACTCTTGTCTCTTTGAATTAGGGCACATGAGACAAGATGCACCTTCAACACAATTAGACTGTGTTGGGGTAAATAGTAATCTGTTCACCATATGATTCCTATACGGAATTTTCAATACCATTTTCATAGGTCGTTTAGACCTAGTTCTTTTATGTAGATATCTAACTTTTCTTTTAGAAATCAACTTCTTAGGAGATGAGTTAAATTTACATACCTCGGATGGATTTGTCTTTAGAACAAGTTTGAGCTTGTTTACTAAACGATTTGCTATTCGTTGCAGTTTGTTGACATATCTTACTTTATGGTTGTACTTGAAACAATTAGAGAGTTCATGACCCTTAATAGTACAATAAGAACATGTCAATTTGGAGGATGGTTCAGGCACCATAGCTGAACATGCTGATAAATAAAGTGAAGTACCCGAAACATGTGAGATAAAATTTTCAGTAGAAAGAGTAAAATCCATTTCATCCTCCAATGTGGTCGATGGAGTTTCTCCAGGAAAAATATCAAGATTGATGTGAGTATTGCTACAATTATCAAAATTAATATTTTCTCCAAGGAGAGCTACACTTGATTTTTCATCTTCATTTGAATCATAGTGATCAGATGTTTCATCAAAAGTTGCAGCAAGACCTTTGTTCCCAGTGTATTTTCTACGATTTGGACACTCATTAGCAAAATGGCCAAAACCTTTACACTTGAAGCACTGTGGCATATCCTCATCATCAGTGTCGACAATATCCCTATTTTTAAGAGGAACACGATCATGAGGTTTAACTGATGATTTAGGTTTATCTCTGGTGAACCGTTTACTTCTCTTCAGAAGAAGATCTCTAAATTATCTTGTGATCAGAGAGACTGAGTTGTCAAGATCTTCATCTGATGAATCATTCTCAATAGGATCAACCATATGGTTGCCAACACTTTTACTTTTATCAAGTAGTTTAGTGTTCTTTTGTGCTTTGAACGCAATATCCTTTCCATTTTTGGATATATGCTCATGATTAAAGATCTTTAACTTTCCAACGAGAGTGTTTATGGAAAGTATTTCAAGGTTATTTCCCTCAACGATGGCATGTTTCTTAGAATCGTATCTAGCTGGCAGCCATCTGAGAATTTTCATCACAATGTCTTTTTAGGGAATAGTCTTACCCAATGCAAAAGATGCATTAACAATTTTAGACACTTTGTGATTAAACTCATCAAATGACTCTTCATCAACCATATGAAGGTTTTCCCAATCAGAATTTAGGTTTTGAAGCCTAGCTTCCTTTTCAGAGGTATTCCCTTCAAATAAGGTTTCTAAGATATCCCAACCATATTCAGACCGAGTGCACGTAGTCACATGGTGCTGAAGATATGGGGTAATGGCATTGATGATTGCATTTGATCCGTAAGAATTTTTCTTTGAAGTAAGAATCTCAAGATCTTCATACTCACCAATATCCTTTGCAACGGTTACACCGTCGCCTGTAATCATTGGAGGATTATAGCCATTAACAACACGAGCCCATGATTGAAAATCACGCGCGTGTAGAAAGGAAAGCATAGATATTTTCCACCATAAGTAATTCGATCCATCGAAGACTGGCAGTACGTTTATGGAAATAACACTTGTGTCCATAGAGTCAGATTGCTACAAACACTGACTTATGAGGTCTTAGCGTGTTTGCCTGCTCTGATACCAATTGAAAAAGCGGGGGTATAACAACCATACCCAATAATTCGTTCGGCAATCTGTATGGATTAAACTCCGATATAATTCCGAGAGTACCAACTTAAAAGTGAGACTCAATCAAGAAATATATCAAATAGCTTTATCTCTATTTCTCAACACAATCAGCAAATCGAACATATAGAAATCCGTGAGCCTGATTGATATGAGAAATAACTTAGACGGTACCAAAGACCAATGCCCAAGTGTCAATCAAGTTATATCCAACAAACATGGTCGTATTTATCAACTGATTGAACTACACACAACCTGTGATATTTCAATTATATAAAAAAATATAATGCGGAAAAAAAATAACACAGACACCACAAATTTTGTTAACGAGGAAACCAATTTTTTTTGTTAACGAGAAATATTGGGTTGGCTCAATAATAGTAAAACGAAGTTAGCCATATGAACACTTTTATCTTAGCCGTATTCATCTAACACTTCTAGATCAAATATGATGATCAATGAATCATGAAAGATAATCAAATGAATCTAATTGTGTTTCAAATAAAGTTGTTCGATTGTTCACTATCTCATAGAAATATATATGAACAAAATGAAACAAAATAGGATTGATTTGTAATCGTACAAAGTACTTATATAAGAATCAATTCATGAACATGAATCCACGGTTGGCAAAGTTAATTTGCATTCCTTAAATTATAAATGTTTTAGTTCATGAGTATGAGAATCATACATAACCGATTTTAGAACTTTAACCACTGAGTTCGCAAACTGTGTACGCGAACAACAGCTCTGGACCTTGGCCTAGTCAAGCCGTTCGCAAACCTGGTTCACGAACAACCGTCCCGGACCAAACTCAGGTAAACCTATTCTCATACTAGGTACGCAAACAAGAGTTCTGGACCTGAATCGTTACAAAACCGTTCAGAATCATTACAAAACAGTTCGCATACTAGTTATACATACCGTGTTGCATCCATACATGGGTAATTGTTCTAAACTCTCATTTCAATCATTGGAACATCCTTAGAGGACGAATGGTAATCTCACACGTACCATTAGCTTCAAGTAATTTTCAAGTGATCGAATGATCAGTACGAAACTTACCAAGTTAACATCAAATGACTGTCTCACACAAATCATGTAAGATGTTCAAGGTAATTTTCATATGATCATCTTTTGACTTAACATTTAGTTTCCAATAAATAAAATGTTTCCAACTAAACTCGTCAAGAATATGATGAACATAGCTAAACAAAAAATCTTCCAACACATATTTCGAGATATAGATAAGCGAGATAAACTCAGCTCGAAATATCAAATGTGTATAATGTAAAAGTCTATATAGCTATACGACTTACTCTTATTAGAAGATAGAATAGAATAGACTTCTGAGTGATAGATAAGTTTTAGTCTCCACATACCTTTTGTTGATGAAGTTCTTCCAAGCTCCTCATTAGATCTTCGTCTTCAATTGGTGAATGCCGTGAAGTCTAAAGCTCAACTACACATTCAATTCTAATCTGAGACATAGCTATAAGTAGACTAGAAATCAAGTATATAGTTTTGATCATCTAAACTTGACAAACAATCTTGAGATAACAATGCTTGCGAGTTCGCCCGAGCAGTGCTCTAACACATACTAACTATTGCACCCCAAAAATCATCGATGACTTACGATTGATGGGTTATAGTCAATTATAAGGTATGTAAATTTTGAATTTCTCTCCTTTACTGATTTTTTCTTCTACTTTCCATTATTTGAATCATCAATTATTATTTTTGGATGTGAAGATATCTATTACAAAGCTCAGCTTTTATTCTTTTCCTAATTTCTGGATTTCATTCAATTTTAATCATCTTATTGATTTGAAAATTATGTAATATTCTTGTGAAATTTAGGATGTAAGACTAATGACCTTATACCAGAACTATAACAGGTATTATTATCTGAACATGAACAACCGATTGATCTTAAACTGTTACACATATTTGAAACCCTTTAATGATTTATCTGAAGGATTGTGATTAAGAACAATTCTTCTTGTTCTTTTTAATCTTTGGGCCATGGATTTATAAAGAAAATCTTATGTGATTTTTTCTTCACTGTACATCCATCAAACTTCAACTTTTTTTTCTCAAATCAAAACATACCGCATTGCTTATGTTTTGGGGTAAAAACTGATTCTGCTGGTTTTGGAAAATTTGGGTGTGTTGATGAGAAACGAATTCAAACCCTAAACAAATGCACTGCACGGGAGTACTTTAGATTCGAGAGATCAATATGTACAATCCTGGCCTAAACCAAGAAATGGTCGTTCCAGTCTTGCTTCGGTCACGAAATGAAGGAGAAGGGTTGATCTTAGGGAGGGAAGCGAAGAAGGTGTTGAGATCAGAATGGTTAACTCTGAAGGTGTGGCTATTTTATGACTTGTATCATAATATGGAACTGGCTTGCAGAATGTAAGCAATCAGTTCTTGTTGTTTTTTCTGGATACTTGTGTTGATAACCAAAACTCTCTTGTTGTTGGTTGAAATAGGTTGAAAATCTATTTATATCAGTCATAGTTGCACGCACCCTGATCTCATAGGAATTGGGAATAGTTGAGTGATGGAGGAGTGGGATCGTGCAGGATGGTGAAAACCACGTCTCCACTATGAGGGGAAGACTGGGTGGTTTTGTCCCACTACTTCTCTATCATTACTAACTGCCCTCCTTTCCTGAAACTTTCTTGTAATGGGCGTGTTGCACGCCGCACGCTGTAAACCGCCAGAACAATACCCTGATGAACATCCCCCAGTTTGTGACATGTTTGATGTCTCGATTATTTTCGTGGAAAATATGAAGCAAGTTGCTGAGTGGGTCTTACTTGAAAGACCTAATTATTCTGACCAATCATGCGCAAGCTAGGCAGCGGGTAGTCATGTGTGATGAGCCAAGTCATGAGACTTGCCGCAAAGAATAGTATGTAACGCCATTAGGTTAAATAACTAAGTTATTTGTGAAACCGATATTTATAAAATATCGTTTGTATTCGATGCATGTAAAGCATCGCTTTAAAGCAAGCAACTCAAAATAATCGATGCATCATTGCATTGAGCCTGCCTTGGTTGTTCGCGGAACCTAATGTCTTAAATGGAGTGTGACCGGCCATTTTCAGGAAGCTGCCAGGAGCCATTTACGCGTGCCAAAGGCAAGACGGTCGGTCCTTATAGGAGAGTGACGGCTGGCGATCACGGTGACATCTTATTGGTCGCCTAAAACTAGATCTAGGCCGGTCAATTCGGCTAGCGAAGTTGGACGACCGAGATGATTTGCGGAAGTTAATGACTGATGTTGAATTTATTAAAATTCCTAAATGCAGCGCGATTAGATACTTTTGGGCGATCGTTTGGAGGCTTTATAGGCAAGCCGCGGTTTGGCCGATTGCGGCTTATGGAAGGGGGGGTGGCCGGTGATCACGGCCACATCTTGTTGAACGCCTAGAATAGGAGTTAGTCCGACCGATTCGACTGGCGAAGTTTGGCGGCCGAGATGATTTGCGGCAGTTAATGGCTGCCATTGATTCAATTTAGGGTTTGAAAGCCGTGTGGCCAACCCATTTTGGGCCAACGGGTTTTGGTGTTGGCGGCATGCTATAGACTATTTGACTGGCTAGTACTATAGTCGGGCCATCAGTGGTCGTATTCACGCTTTGTCCGTCGATCGGAATTGAATCTAGGCCGGCCAATTCGGCTGGCGAAGTTGGACGGTCGAGATCGTTTTGCGGCGGTAAAGTGCTGTCGCTTAATAGAAATTAGGGTTTTGCAAGTCGCGCGGCCAACTAACTTTGAGCAATCGTTTAGTGGATCTGTTGGCGAGTTGGAAAGATTCCGATTGGCCAAGGCGTTAGTGGGCCCGCCGGTGTGCATGGTAGTGCTTGTCCGACCGTGATAAGGAGTGGTTAGACTTGATAAATCGAGTGGCCAAAACGTATGGCCGTGATCGTTTTAAGACTGACATGGGAAGCCCATATTAAATTCCTTAATAAATTAGGTGTGTCGACCAGCCAACTTTATTTAAAAGTGTGTGTGGCGCATTTAAAGCGATCTGATTGGTCGATGGGAAAGGGGTTGGCAAGCGACAACATGGAGTATGGCCGATCGGCCACGGGCGGCGTCTGCTGGAGCAGATCGTCCGACCAAGTGGCGTGCCCACACCTCCCTTTGCTGCTGCTCTTACTTGCCGCAGTTCCTCTTTATTTCTTGTGTTTATGATTCTTGGTAGGATTTGCTCCTATCAGTTCCATGTTGGATTAATTTCCTAGCTTACCTAGGTTTGGTCTCGACCAATAGGGTTCGAGATATTGCGTAGGGCGCAAAAAACCTAATTTTTGCAAATTAATTAGGTTAAAATTTGAATTTTGCGAGCTGTCACAAATTGGTCAAATTTGGTGAATTCTATGTGTTGACACAAAATTCTTAATTTTATTCTCAGAGGGCAGTCAGCGTGTCTTCTAATTGAGTACTTTCATGCAGACCTTAATCTTGATACTTCGGGAAATTCATGCTACTCAGCTACGAGTGAACACTAATTGTCATGTCATATCAATATTAAGAGTTCTACCGGGGAACATAGCATAGAATGAATACTCGGCAGGCTCCGGCATTAGTGAGTAATGCAACTAGGAGCTTAAATACTCATTAGGCTCTATACTAGTGAACAATTCATCTAGGAGCTTGAGTTTCAGTATAATATGAAGAGAGATATAGGCACTCATCAGATTCTGATATATTCTTCAAATTCCTTGCGGAATATAGACATATCAAGGTCTACTACTTCTGATGCCGGGTCAGGTAGACAGACTTTTACAGTTTTCGCCCTATACTAAAAACCACCATCAACAGCTTGTTGGAGATTTTATATTGTTATAATCTTTTTCTAGTTTATATTGTTGGGCATTGATGGAATATACCAGACCTTGCGATTGTTGTAACCATTGTTGTTAAATTGCAATCATACCAATATACAGTTTCGGTGAACATGAGATGTTTGTGAAATTATCACAGTAGGGCATATGCAAGTTTAGGCTTTAATACAAGATTTTTAAATCGTGAATCGTTTTTGAAATTTTAGGATCGAATCGTATCTTAAATCGTGAATCGAAGATTCATGGTTGATTATTGAATCGTAAATATATGCCTATAAATATCGTTGAACCATACAAAATATTCCTAATGTTTGATTTTTGATGTATAATAGGCATAAATAATATTCCTAATGTTTGATTTGATGTATAATAGGCATAAATATATGAACTGCAGGTGTCAGGTTGAGTCTTTTACCTTTCATTATATGCATACTAGGTATCACCCCGGCCTATGGCCGGGGCTCAACCTTTTTCGATTTTTGTTGTTGTTGTTTGGTCGGATGGTCAGTATTCTCCCACAAAATTTTAGTAATTAACAACTGATTAGATTTAAACTGTCAAATATCGAGCCTATAAGTTAGTCGGGCCTACGACCCTAGTGTTTTATTGGTCGGGTCAAATTAACCGGGGCTTACAGCCCTTGGCCGTGGCCCCATAAGGATGTCCTAGATAGTTTTTTATTGGTTGGGTCAAATTAAGCATGACCTAGTGTTTTGTTGGTCGGGTTTATCCGGGGCTTACAGCCCCGGCCGTTGCCTCTTAAGCACACACCCTAGTGTTTTGTTGGTCATGTCAAATTAGCTGGGTTTACAGCCCCGACCGTGGCCTCTTAAGCATGTCCCAGTGTTTTGTTGGTTGGGTTAAATTAGCCGTTGCCTCTTAAGCATGCCCTAGTATTTTTTTGGTCGTGTCAAATTAGTCGGGCGCTTACTAACGCTGATACCTATTAGTCCACAAAAATTAATACGATTAAGATATTACTACTTCTTTTTTTCATATATATATAGATAAAAAAATTATGGTTAAAAAAATATTGTTGGGGAGAAAGGGATCACCATTGAAGGTTCATGAATTTTTTGTGGGAATGAACTTAGCATGTCTCAATGGAAATATTACATTTATTTGGATGTCCAACACCCAATTTGGGTGAAAGACTCTTTATGTGGCGATCTTTGTTTCCAGCTAATACTTGCGAAGTAAAACCATTAATGGGGCACATAATCGCGTTCAATGCTTGAAGTTCCTAGAGTCGTTTGCTCTGCCGTTGGGTTATTAGTCCTTTGGTCGTAAGAGGAAACCGACCACTGTTTGTCTCCCCATCTGACGCTCCCAGTTGTCTCCCGCCTAACTTTGGATCCGTGCCGTGGGATGACGAAATCGATGGTCGGATTACCATTGGATCGTCGCACACGGACCACTTGAATTTACTAAATTCCATCATAATCATGTCGATATTTCGAGAAGGCCCATAACCCGTTTTTATTCACTGCTCCTATTCTCCCAGTTTTAAGACGAAGCAAAACCAATCGGATCATATCCATTCAAAGATTTTTCTAATTAAGACTCCAAACAAAAACCTAGGTTTAGAAAATTCAAGAACAAATACCCAAAAAAAAACTAAGAACGGAATCAAATATATAATGTGTAATATCATGCCTTGGGATGGATTTCCGGTAATTTTTAAAAGTCTTCGATGTATATATTCCGAAATCAGTGGCCGTTTTTTGATTGTTCGTAGTTAGGAAACCGAGTCATATAAGGAAACGTTAGTATTCTCGGTCATCTAAGGAAACGTTAGTAATTCTCAAAAACTCCAATGTACAAACGTTAGTGTGCCTTGGTATAGATATCTTACAAACGCCAACGTACTGACATCCAATCAATCCCAATCAATATCTCCATTAATCTTTGAGCTACATGGCAAATATTTTGTAGCAATGTATGGGCATTTACCTCCAGAACTCCATCATCACCTATGATTCCATCATCTGAACAACCCAGAAAACCATTGTTATGGTCATTCCCACGAATTTGATATTCCGGATGAATGACTTTATGCGACACATTCCAGAACAAAGAAGAGGAAGAACAATAAGTCACATAGTAGAGATTAATCATGAACAATTTGTCAAACATCATCATACCTCAAATCAAGATCTTTTCATCCTTGAGGTCGCAGTTGACTCCAGATCATAAAAACTCTAAACCAACTAACTGATTATATGTTCACTGCACCAGCTGATGAAGTGGCATTCAAGAGAACTACAACTGTTTGAACCCTGTTGCAGACCCTAGCTATCTAGTCAATTATACTAATATATATGCACTAAATGTTTTGAGAAACATGCAATTTTACCCGAGCAAATATAAAGATGAACATTTGATGATATGTGATATTTTGATCCTTATTGGCAGTCGGCCTTTTTTCTTTAAGCTGTGGCATACTTTAAGTCGTATAAAGATGTAAAATGCATCTACTCTCTTAATTCATGAATAAGAGAAAGACCATATTCATGCACCGGAACTTGACATAGAAATTGTAACAGGGAGCTTCAAATAAAATATTAAGTATTTCCTCCATTTATCTCGTTCATTGCATGCAAACATGGCTCAATACCCACAGAAGAGTATGAAATAATTCATACCGTAATGGGACATGGCCTGTAACACCCTTCATGGGAAGTTGCAGAGCACCGAAAGAAAGAAACATAATTCTATCAGTTTGAATCCACTAACTGAGTATGTCGAAAGCAAATAAATTGAACACCAAAAAAGAAAAAGAAAGCTAGGAAATAGTTAATAAATTGAACAATAACTTTATGAAGATGAGAGGAAAAAAACCTTATGCACCTTTTAGGATGAAATCTAGTCCCTATTTTTATAGGATTAACAAATCAGGTGCAAGAATTTCAAACACGTCTACATAAAGATACATCGCAGTTGTGATACAGAAGAATTAAAGAAAAAAAGAAAAGAAAAAAAATCCATGCGTTTTGCGTGAGAGAGGAATACTGGTTGGGAGGAAAGTATGTTTCGTAGGAGGAAAGGGTCTGTTAAAAAACAAAATTGCAAAGGCTTCTTATATAAACATGCACAAAAGCACCAAAAACTTCGGATTAAGAAATCCAGCTAAGTTAGGTATGTGTTCTAAATCGGGAATCTACAGTTTAAAATTTCTCACGGGAAACTGATGACATCGGGAAACCAAGGGATCCCACGATCAAAAATATACCTCCTCCAATATTCGATCCCCGCCGCCGGATGACGAAATCGATGGTCGGATATATCCGGATAGACAAACACCCTTTCTTTTTATAATATAGATAAATATAAATATCGCTTAACCAGATGAAGGCTTGCTGATATTTTATCTTTGATGTCTCATTATATACAAAATACGCTGAGAACTAACAGTAATAACCAAGTTGGCACAGTGGTAGAGGGTGCTTTGCTGTGTGCTAGCCGTCCCAGGGTCGAATCTAATCTGGCGCTTTAATTTTTCTTAATTATCTCGGTAAAATCCAATCTGGCGCTTTAATTTTTCTTAATTATCTTAGTAAACGTCTCTTATTCTGTGCTGGTCAATGGTCAAGAATCGTAAGTCAAATGGTCAAAGTACGCTTCATGAGAAAAACGAGTTGAAGCAGCGATTTGAATCGATTTGGTAACTTTTGAAGTTCGCGAATCGGACGATTTTCACAACCATGCTTTAATACTTGTTAGATTTGGTTGTTTCTTATTCTGACTTTTCCCATATTGCGCATTGTCTACTTCCTACAAAAGGGTTGTTATACCTTTCCAACAATTTCATAGTGCTGATGTCCTTAAAGTATGTATACTATACATTCCACTTGTGAATGCAACTATATTAACTTGACGTTCCTTCCAATTTCATAGTCTGTCTTGTGAATGCAACTATATTGACTTGACGTTCCTTCCAATGATACAAATATGCTTGTTTTTAATGATTTTGGGGTTATCCTGCCCATGGGAATCGAGTAATAAAATTATGTTTTGCACGTGCCAACGACCCTGAACTTGATCCTGTTATCAAAGAGCAATACAAAATACATGTAACAGTTCAGGTAAGAAAAAATGGGTCATCCAAATTCAAGACCGTAACTGAAGCTGTTACTGATTATCCTTTAAAAGAACACTTAAACCGCACCTTATTGTCATCAATATCGCAACAACTTATGGATGGATTTGGAGTTTTTGAAGGTATGAGAACAAGTCAAATTTCAGATGGTATGGTTTTACTGTGCAATATCCCCTTTGGAGAGTATGTATGCTCCACTGTAAATTTGTAATTTTTTTGCTCCTTGTAATTTTTTGTTCCAATTTTCAATAAATAAAAACAAATATGTTTTGCAATTTTCTAATACCGTGTGCTATACATGGGACATGTTCAACTCAAATACCATAGTGCAAAGCATGCCCTCTGCTAGTAATAACATTTTTATTCTTCTCCAAACTTTTTCGTTATGATTCAGCTCTGCAAATTGGGAGAAAACGAGTCGACTCAGAAGTGAAAAATCGGTTTTAAATTTTTTCAATTTTCATCTCTAATCTCATGTTTCTGATTTAGTTATTGTGATTTTTGAATTTATCTAATTACTTTTCCTTGTTCTGTTATTTTTATGTATTTGTTTAGATCTTAGATTAACTTGTAGAAGGAATCTAAGCTTTTATCTTAGTTTTTTTTATCATGTTTGAAAGTTATTCAAACTATCTCTGTTTATTTATCTGCTAATGGGTTGTTAACTTTTTTTGGCAGATCTCCGGGTTGATTTTGTGTAATCTTCAGTCGTGAACACTAGTCGTGGTGAAATCTCTATTGATTATTTCTCTCGTTTATCGCAGTAGTGCTTGCTCTCCAGTAGTAGTATTGTTTCCTCTTCATCTCTGTGTTCCAAAAAGGTCGTTTTTGGTATTTCTATCACAGTTTTCACCAGTGTTTTGTGAGCTCCCTCTTGTTCATCAAGATTTTTAATCATGGCGATTAATCTTCATCATTTCATTAGGATCCAATGGGTTGATAAAGTCAAGAAGATGGTAAAAACTTCAAGTTACCATATTTTGAATTATTCCCCCCCCCCTAGTGATATTCAAAAAAAAATCAAACCCGTAATTCCACAAATCAAGCTCAGCAGTTATTCTTATCAGTATTTTAGGGGGGGGGGGGGGGGGGCAATCTTGTTTATCTTCAGTCATTCTATAACCCAATAAGATATCCTACTTTAACTCAACACCCTAATTTTCCCAAGCTTTATAATCTCCAAAAGATTAGGCTAGAAAAACAACTTTTTTCTAAAGAAATAAACATTAACAAAGAGATGGAAGGTTTATCTCAGAGCCTAGAAACAACAAACATTGGTGTTGGTCCATCTAGAATTTTATGCAGAGCTATAACATCAGCACAAGTAGTGAAAGATGCAGCAGAGGAAAAGTCTTACAGTTTACTGGGTAAGCTAATCTCTAAGGATGCCCAAAACCATGAAATGGTAAAGAATGAGGTTAACATGAGATGGAAGTGCTACCGCAGATTTGAGATTATTTATAAGGGAATTAATCTGTTTGTATTCAGATTTGAGAGGATGGAAGCTTATGAAAATGTTATTGCAAATACTCCATGGTCAATGCTAGACTTTCTCCCGATCCTTCAAAAATATGATGCAAACTTGCCATTAGAAGACTATAAATTTATAAGTCAGATATGGTGTGCTAAGCTCCGAAATCTGAAGCAGGTCATCTTAAATGAAAAGCCCTTGAAAGATATCTGCTTGGATATTGGCAAAAAAGTAGTTCCTGAAGGGAAGAAAAGAGTTCCAAGAGGACATGTTACCAATACTGTCTTCATTGAAGCTAATCTGAAAGAACCCTTAAGAAGAGGTGGCTGGTTGGAAACTCCAAATGGTGATACAGTCTGGGTCATTTATCACTTCGATATGCAACCATATGAAATATGTAAAAAATGCTGGGTGGTGGATCATGTTGAAGAGAACTGTAAGCTTTTATCTCAAGAGCATAAGGTTGAAGCAAAGACTGAATCAGAACTTACTGTATACAGTCAGACAGAAGAAGGAAAACAATTTTTGGCTGCCTATATCCTAGACGCGGGTGCTGCTAGTATTGTGGATTCTATATCGGGGTCGACTTCAACCATAACAAATGCAAACCCAGAGAATGAACTCAATGGCGATGGTGAAATAAGGAAGAATAAGAGAATAAAGGATAAGGAAAATACTAGGTCTGAAATTAACCATCAATCAAATAGTGTCACTCATATCAACCCAATTTACCAGAGTGATGAAACTATGTTTGAGGGAGCTCTAGCTGATGAAAACAGATCTAGGATGGATCTTCATATGGAATATCAACACAATGATGAGAGGGTGAAAGAAATTGATAACGTAGCTTATCCAAATGGAGCTTTGATTGTACAAAATCATCATGGGGGGTCTGCTAATTACCAGGTTCAATTCTTAACCCTAATTTTTTTTCCCTATTTTAAAATTATAAATTTTAATTTATCTTTGTTTTTCAATTGTTACTCTTTCACATTTTTGTTATTCTCGTGTTGTTTTGGTCCTACTTTGGGGGTTTTTTCTTGCATTAACAAGCATCTGTTCTTGCCCTGTGATAGAATCTTGTTTAACTTGGTTCTAAAAATGAAATTTATTTCTTGGAATGTGCAAGGATATGGAAACAAGGACACTAGAAACCATTTGAGAGACTTAGTTCACACTAATGATCCTGATGTCATATTCCTGTCTGAGACTAAAACTTGTTTTAAAAACATGTCTTCCTATATTAAGCCTCTCAAATACCCTAATTCCTTTGTAATTGACTCTATTGGCTTATCTGGTGGATTATGTCTTCTATGGAAAGATGGGTTAAATTTAGAGATTATTAGCTCAAATTTTAATGTGATAAACTGTTCTTTCCAATTTGATGGTAGAACTAAAGTAGCCTTCTCTTGTATGTATGGGGCCTTAGCTAATGGCAATAGAGATACTCAATGGGACTTTATCATGCAATTTAGGATTTCAACTAATCTTCCCTGGCTTCTATTAGGTGATATGAACTTCATCCTAAGTAATAGGGAAAAGTCTGGTGGAAATCCACATTCTCAAACTATGTTAGATACTGCCAGAAATTTTGTTAATGCTTTAGGTATTCATGATATGAGTTTTTCTGGAAATCTCTTTACATGGACTAATATAAGACATGGTAATGAGTTGATTCAAGAAAGGATAGATAGGTTTCTAGGAGATGAGTATTGGTTTTACTTATTCCCTGACTCTCATGTTTATCATCTTGCTCCCATTGCTAGTGATCACAGTCCAATAGTCTTAACTAGCTCTAGAAGCCCCGGTTCTATTAAGAAACCAAATAGATTCAATAAATGTTGGCTTAGAGATTCTTCTTGCAAAGATGTTGTGTCTAATAACTGGAAATCTCAAAATAAAGGTTCTGCAGCTTTTAGGCACAAAAATTCTCTTAAACAAGTTAGGTTTTCCCTAAGGGACTGGAACCTCACTAGTTTTGGAAACATTCAACATAATCTGAAGGATATTAAAAGCCAAATTGAAGCTTTGTATTCTCAAGGGATAGTTGACACTAGTAATCCAAGGTTAGCTGATCTGGGTAAACAATTAAATTATTGGCAAAGGATTGAACATGATTTCTGGAAACAAAGAGCTAAAGATGACATGATTAAATTTGATGATAGGAATACCAATTACTTCCATTCTAGAGCCAATTTTAGGAGGAAAAAAACTAATATTGAGTCTCTCAAAGATAGTACTGGTATTTGGTTGACTAATAGAGAAGATATAGCTACCAATCTAAGAAACCATTTTTCTTCTATTAGTAGAACTAGCAACCCTTGTCATAATTCCAGTATTTTTGATTGTGTGAACTCTTGTGTTACTGATGCTGATAATGTTTGTCTTATGAGATTGCCTACTAGTGAAGAAATTAAGAAGGTGGTCTTTGATATGAAACCTTGGACTTCTCCAAGTCCTGATGGGTTTCCACCAGGATTCTATCAACATATGTGGGACATTGTAGGTGAAGATACTGTAAGTATGGTGCATTGTTTTTTTTCAAGGTAAGTACCTCTTAAAAGAAAACAATCATAACTTTATCTCCCTCATACCTAAAGTTGATTGTCCTAATACTGCAAGTGAGTTTAGGCCTATTAGCTTGTGCAACACATCATATAAAATAATCTCTAAATTATTAGCTACTAGATTGAAGCCTCTGCTAGATAAGATTATCACCCCCTACCAAGCTGCTTTTGTTTAAGGTAGACTCATGACTGATAACATTGTTATTGCTCATGAGCTGGTTGATACTATGAAGAAACACAAATCCAAAAAAGGTTTAATTGCTCTTAAATTAGATATGTCTAAAGCCTTTGATAGGATAAAATGTAAGTTTCTAAATGACTGTCTTAAAGCTTTAGGTTTTTGTGATGAATGGTGCCATCTAATTAACCAATGTGTCTCTACAGTTTCTTCTTCTGTTATGCTTAATGGTATCCCTGGTGAACAATTTTGTCCTACTAGAGGTCTGAGATAGGGAGATCCCCTGTCTCCCTATCTCTTTATATTGTGCATGGATGTTCTTTCTAAAAACCTCCTGGATGCTGAATCTAAAAATCACATTAAAGGTATCAAAGTGACCCCTTCTGCTCTTGCAATTTCTCACCTATTTTTTGCAGATAACTGTCTAATTTTTCTGAAAGCAACTGCCAAGGAGGTAAGACATCTAAATACTCTTTTAGATAATTTTAGTAAGGCCTCTGGCCAAGCTATTAATTTTGATAAATCTTTTATGGCTTTTAGCAAAAAGACAGACAATCATGAAAATCATACTATTACTCAGATCTTAAACATTAAAAATATGGCTCTTCAAGACAAATATTTAGGTGTTCCACTTCTTCTGCAGCATGATAAAAGTTAATCCTTCTCAGGAATGTTGTCTAAATTTGATGGTAGACTATCTATGTGGAAATCCAAGCATTTTAATCAACCAGGTAGAACTGTCCTTTCTCAAACAGTCCTAGGTTCTATAGCCACTCATCAAATGACTGTTTTCCCAATGCCTAAAAAAATAACTGATAAGATAGATAGTGCTCAAAGAATATTTTTTTGGAATAAAGATAATAATGGTAGAAAGTGGTTCCCTAAATCCTGGGATGTTGTGGCTTATCCTAAACATTTAGGAGGCTTGAAAATTAGAAAGGATGCTGAATTTGATAAAGCCCTTCTTACCAAGCTTGCTTGGAGATTAGTCAATGAAAAGGATGCTTTGTGGGTGAAAATAATGGCCCACAAATACTTCCCTGAGTTTAACCCTCTATCTGATTCCATAAGCACTAATGGCTCTTGGATATGAAGGGGGATATGCCATGGTCTGGAGTTTGTTAAACAACATACCTGTTGGGAGGTGGCTAATGGTAATGACATTAATATTTGGAAAGATGTTTGGGTCCCTAGCTTAGGTTCTCTTGTGCCTGGTGATATGTCCTCTAGTTTAATTTCTAAAGTCTCTCAGCTTATAGATAATGACACTAGAAAGTGGGACCATAATATGTTAAATGCCTTGTTCCCAAATTATGTTGTAAATCAGATCTTGAAAATTAGGCTACCAATGCATGGCAGAGATCAAATCAGATGGTTAGGTACTAGAAATGGTGGTTTTACAGTTAAATCTGCTTATAACATCTTATTGCAGGAATCCCATAATAACCAGAGTATGATTTTTCCTCAATTCCCATGGAAAAAACTATGGAAAGTCCAACAGCCACCTAAAGTTCTTCATTTTGTTTGGAGAATAATGCATAACCGTGTTTCAACTAGAGATAAGCTTCATAAGGTGGTTAGTAATATTGATCCTCTCTGTCCCCTATGTAAATCTAATGATGAAACTTGTCAACAATTGTTACTCGATTGCCCATATCTCAAAGGTTATGGTTTACTCTTGATCATTCTTTAGTAGGATTAAACCCAAATATTAACCTTATTGATTGGTTAGCTAATTTATTCAATGCTAGCAATTTTTGGGAGCATACAATGCAGGTAAGAATAAGATATATATGTTGTGTACTATGGTGGATTTGGAAGCATGGATGTGCTATTGTGTTTGACAAAGTGCAGTTTAATCCCTCTAGTTTTATTCATACTGTGAAAGAATTTATTGATGATTGTGAGACTGCTATTTTACTAGTTCCAAGGATTGATGCAGAGCAGGGGACTAGTATATGGCAGCCACCTGAAGTTTCTTTCTTGAAACTAAATTTTGATGCCTCTTTTATTTCTGTTGACCAACCAATGGGATTTGGACTAATTATTCGTGATGCAGCAGGAACCTTCATTGAAGCTAAAGGGGGGATTGGAAAAGCATTTTAGATGAAGAACAGGCTGAAGCAGTTGCAGCATTTGAGGCTTTGAATTGGGCTAAGGAGAAGAACATTCAACATCTAAAGCAAGAAGGGGATTGTCTCAATGTTGTGAATGCTATTAATGGTACTATAGGATCAATAAACTGGACCATAAATAGTGTGGTTCAAGACTACATTTCTATTTTAAAGAACTTTTCTAATTGGTCTTGTAACTATGTAAAGAGAGAAGTAAATCAAGTAGCTGACTCTCTAGCCAAAAAGTCAAGATCAAACAGTATTTCTTGCTGTTATAATGATCCACCAGATTTCCTTATAAGGAAACTGGAAATGGATAGAAACCATGTAATAGTTTAAAAGCTTAATCAATTCATTTTCCAATCAAAAAAAAAAAAAAAAAAAAAACCTCTGCTAGTAAATATAATAACACCATAGATAACAATAACAAATTTATTTTGACTTCTCCCATTGTTATGTTTCCAAACTTACTTCTGACTCTTTTACTTATAAGTCAAGTAGTTGCCAAACTAACTTATAAACTTTTTTGCTTCTCTGCTTCTGGTATCCAAACAAGCTATTATAAACCGCAGGATCTTAGATAACCCAGATAATAAGGGATTAATAATCTCAATACATCCCCTCATGTGTAGTCTCGTTGGGTCTAACACGTGGACAATAAATAGGGTGACGCGGAATAAAGGTGCGGTCAAATGACTCGACACAAATAACCTGCTCTGATACCATGTTAAAGTATGCGGGCATCCAACTCAAAATTAATTGGCGATGAGTGGAGAGGTCCTAAGGATTATAAACAACAGGATCTTAGATAACCCAGACAATGTGGGACTAATAATCTCAACAGTAGCTAAATCCCTCGTGATATCGCTTTTCAGTTCATGTTAGATCAAGAGTAGTTTATGTCAAGACTAGGAGTAAAGGGTTTGCCTCCACGGATTAACTTTTGAAATTCCAGACACACAAACATATACTCCCTCCATATTTTATTAACTGTCCTAATTGACAAAGTCAAGATATCCTGAAAAATCTAAAGAGCTCCGAAAACCTATAAAATAACTCTGGGAAACTCTAAAAATCTCTGAAACCCTATAATTTAATTATATTTCGTAACACTGGTATCTACCAGCTAGGGGATTCGTTAAAACCAAGAGAAAGTAAATTAATTCTTTATAAAGAATGATACTAACAAATTCCTTACAATGGTGAAGATCATTTTTGAATGTATCCTAAAAATCCCTGAAAACACTAAAGAGCCCCGAAATATCTAAAGAGCTCTGAAAAACTCTAAAAGGCTCTGAAAAACTCGAAAAGGCTCTGAAAAGCTTTAATTTAATTATATTCCGTAGCACTGGTATCTACCAGCTAGGAGATTCGTGAAAGAATGATACTAACAAATTCCCAACAATATTGAAGATCATCTTTGAATGTATCGTAAAGAGCCCTGAAAAATCTAAAGAGCTCTGAAAACCTATACAAAGACAATGGGAAACTCTAAAAAGCTCTGAAACCCTATAATTTAATTATATTTCTTAACACTGGTATCTATCAGCTTGGGGATTCGTTAAAACCAAGAGAAAGTAAATTAATTCTTTATAAAGAATGATACTAACAAATTCCTTACAATATGTATATTTGATAGTTTAAGGAAAAAATATGTCTATAGACAGAGCGGACAAATAAAAAAGACAGACCAAAATAGAACATAAGACAAATAAAAAAAGACAGAGGGAGTACTGTTTATCTACGTATGAAATCCCGAAAAACAGACAAGGCCTGGAAAAAAAAACAGGAAAAGATAAAAAAAGAAGAAGTAGAAACTACCATATAGTCCTAGAAATAATATAACAGAGCGAGTTTGGTTTTGTTGACCTAGTCAACTGTCTGTTTGGTCCTTTTTAAAATTATGTATTACTGTTTGGTCCAAGAAATTATTTTTTGGTCCTAGGGTGGACAATACCCACGTGGGATGAGGTCATGAATGATGTAATTATCTTTTGATAGTGGCATAAATACCCTTTTGGGACTATATATATATATATACTCAATTATTAAGAGAGAAAGGAATCATTTTAGAATTTGTTTTCTCTCTCTCTCTCTTTTTTTTTTTTTTTTTTTTCAGATTTACTTTCTCTCTCTGTTTCTTCATCTTTATTTTTGCTTACGAAGAAGATGATGATGATGATGAAGACGACGACGATGATGATGATGACGATGAAGACGATGGTGAGGAAGAGAATGGAGATTTTTACGCTTTTGCTGCCATTGTTGCTGTTGTGGTTGAAGATGATGAATATTTTCTGTTTTTTATATTATTTTGTTCTGTTGCTGTTGTCGTTGAAGATGATAAAGATGATGAAAAAGATGAAGATTTATGTTTCTATGATATTTGTTCTTCAATTTCAATTGAACTTTCAATTTCTATGGATTTTTGTTGTGTGTTCATGTTAAAGAATGAACTCTGTTTCAGATCTTGAATTATTAGGTGTTCATTCGAAATAATGAACTTTTTTTTTTTTTTTTGTTCATTTTAAAGAATGAACTCTGTTCTAGGTTTGAATTAGGTTGTTTTTTATAGGTGTTCATTTTGACGAATGAACTCTGACTTTGTTCATAATAATGAACTTTTATTGGGTGTTCATTTTGACGAATGAACTTTGATTTTTGTTCATAGTAATGAACTTTGATTGAGTGTTCATTTTGACGAATGAACTTTTATTTTTTTCATAATAATGAACTTTGACTGGGTGTTCATTTGAAAGAATGAACTCTGATTTTTGTTCATAATAACGAATCTACAAAAAACATTACCAAACACCTGATAGTTCATCAAACAGAATGAACTCCTACAATGAAAAAGTAGGAAGCTTATAGTTCATCAGAGAAAATGAAATCAAATAATTATAAAAATAGAAAAGTTACTGAAATTAATGCTAAAATAGTACATAAGGATATTTTAGTCCATTTTATATTTTCAAATAATTATGGACCAAATAGGAAACGCCTTTTCTCGCTGGACCAAACAGTCTTGGGACCACCTAAAAAAAGGACCAAACAATAATTTCCATTAAAAAAAGGGACTCCATTTTCACCTCGTACCATTTGGATGCTAGAGTCATTGATAAACTACTGTCATATTTGCTCACGAGAGAGTCATTAAAACGGTATTACTCGCATACCTGCTCTAGAAGAGCTCATTTTGCCTAGAAAATGTATTTGCGGTACAAAAACACTGGTGAACGGTTACAACATCAAATTCAGTAAATCCAAAAACACTCACAGACCCCAAAATTTATCTCTAAAACTCATACACACCGTGTCACCCACAATTCTTAAAAGGGTCCCTATTCCTATGTAGCTGTGTATATATATATTCCTATAACCCATAAGATGTAAA
Organism: Papaver atlanticum; assembly: GCA_023531105.1. NCBI lineage: Eukaryota > Viridiplantae > Streptophyta > Magnoliopsida > Ranunculales > Papaveraceae > Papaver > Papaver atlanticum. The sequence continues at coordinate 1,958,459 of JAJJMB010012240.1, forward strand.
TTCAACTGAAAAGACGAGGGTACCCAAATACACCACAATCTTTTATTTCGATCACAACCTATTCAAGACCACCGTGTATAAACCTCTTTAAGCAACAATCATTAATGGAATATTTCAACACGGTATCCACTTGAAACACGGTTAGTTCGGACCGGCCTAACAATGTGAGAAATCAAAGCCGAGTGGAGCATCACAATACACCTTGTGTGATCGTCAATGGATACAAGATCGACACAATACAACAAGAAGATGTTCACTTGATAATAGTTACGGTACAAGACCGAAACACTATAAGATGAATATCAAGTGCGGAAATAAAGTAAAGCACATACCAGATTTTGTTAACGAGGAAAATTATAATCTTGTAGAGAAACCCCGGGACCTAGTCCAGTTTTGAATACTCAATGAATTAAGATGTTACAAAAAGTACACCTGCAACTTCATGTAGACGATACCAAGTAATCTAAAGTCTTAGTTACTCAGCTTCAACAGTATTCTTGTTTTGATAACATCTAGCGGAACCGAAGTTCTCAATAGATGTTTGATACTAGATATCCTAGCAGAACAGGCGTTCTCTTTAGGACTAAATCTTTATGACTAAATCTAGTATATCTTCTTAATGGTTCACAATAACTTCTTCTACCAATCTTTTAACTGGAAAGACAAGATTCATTTGCATCATATTCCAAACAGTAAAGGATCAAAATTGTTTGGTAACCAAACTCACCTTCTAATCACAATACCGAAATATATGATAAAAGCACAGTTACGGATCTTCCATTTTAAGACCCGTTACAAGATCCGAAGCTCATAGGTTACGAGATCAAACAAGACAATGATTACCGAAATAATCAATCTTGATTACAAGGTTTATGATAAAATCACAAACAACTTGTTGATCTCAAAAGGCTTATGTTTATCGAAAATAAACAACCTTTTAATCCCAGATAATCAAGTTACAGAAAGTCACACCAAGATCAAAACACCAGAATAAAGTCTTCAAATCTTCAAAGTCTTCAATCTTCGATTTAATCTTCAAAGTAACAACCTGCAAAAAGAAACTTGATTCCTTATTGATTTTTCGCACAGAACGGAGTCTGTTAACAATGGAAAATCAATGAATCTATCTTACAAATCTAGAATAACTTAGATCCGTAGAAACGTTAAATCTTTGATCTAGTTTGAGTGAGCCTTATATCAGAAGAGAAGGTTCTCAAGAATAAGCAAACTAGGTGCAATTAAATTTTTAACAACCATTAGTCAATCAAATCAATAATCGAAAACAAAATAACAATGCAATTATCTAGTTTCCCACCAAAGGTACTCGTAGAGCTTCTTGATCCCACAGAAGTCTTTAAACGAGCGGTCATAAGAGATTTCGCCTAATTAGGGTACTTTCCTCTCCGGATAGACGACTCCACCAGAAACAACAAAAAGTAAAGTTTGCCTTGCTCTTAGGATAGTTTGCAAGAAATGCAAACTCAACTATTTATAGACCAAGGTAGTTTGAATAACAAGTAATTACCAAATTCTGATAATTCTCAAAGATATATAATAAATACATATTTTCGGTTTTGTTAATTTTACAATTAATATCCAATTAATATTACCGGAATCTCTCATGTATTCATAACCAAATATTAGCTAGCATATAAAATACTTGACTAATATAAATCAAGAGATATGCTTATTAATATCAAATGTGTTAAAAACACATTAATATTTAATTCCGTATTTTAATTATTAATGTGTTAAAAACACATTCCCGAAAATTACCATATTAATACGAAATATTATCATATTAATTTTTTATGAAATTATCATAATAACAGATTTCCGAATATTAACATATTAAAAGCATATTTCCAAATATCAAAAAGATATTAGGAATATTCCGGTTTGAGTATCAAGGAATATCTTTGAACAATTAATAAATAAGATTTATGCACATGTTCAAATAACTCATTATGTCGGCATCTAGAAGTTTCTAATCTTAGCAAACCCTAATTCCAAAATCACACAAAACATAAAGAAATATGTGAATATTGGAAACTTGGTTTTGCTCTTAGGATCGGTTCTACCTAAACATGGTACCTACTTGTGATCGGTCACACAACCTCTTATGATCAGTCACACCAATTACCAGAATTGGTCACACCAATTACAAGGATCGATCATACCATCTCATGGTGATTACTTAGGATCGGTTACACCAATTACCAGGACCGGTCATATCAAATCATAAATCTAGGTATTATGAACGGTTATACCAAGATACATAACCCGAGTTAAGATCGGTTCTACCAACTCACACATATTGTTCATCCAAAGAATATGCAATGAATAGACGGACCAATATACCTATTGATTTCCCTTTCGATTCATGAAATAAGTTCATGAATGTACTTCCTTTAAACAAATGTAAAACATTGTTTCCTAGGATGAAATCTTCACCATAAACCAATACAAATAATTCATAAGAATATATACAAGATTATGTCGATGTCGTATTTACGAAGTTTAAAAAATAAGTGTTATACTTCGTAATATAATTCTTTAACACTTTGATCATAATGATATGACCAAGTCTATAACCTCGCATGTTATGTTTTCAATCTAAAAGACTTGAAAGAAAAAAGATAGAAATGGAACAAGTCAAGTCTGTAGTTACTAACCTCAAGCTGAAGGATAATGTCTTTGTTGTCTTCAATCCATCTTCAGATCTTTGTGAGTAACTGGAGCACAATATTTCTATCGTTTCTAGCCTAACCTAACGAAGTTGACTCTAGTTTACTTATTAAGCGACTCGAGTTTTGGAACTAAAATGACAACCAAACTTGACATACCAACATTTGGTGGGTTCAACCAAGCAGTGCTCTCACACCAACCATACGAATAATATTCAATGTAAAACATATATAAGCAAGGTGTCTGCAAGTGACGACAAACATATCATTTTCTTTCATCCATAAAAATAGTTAATCTGTCTCTTTGACTCTGGCCATTGCTTTTTACCATATTAGGGTTTGACCTCCTTCTCCTGTGGACGCCTCATGTGGATCTTCATTCCTCTTTGCTGCCTCCTCACTGGTTTTTCTTCATCTCTATCTTCCATTATTCCTCTGTGGTTTTATATCCGCATTCTCTGATTATTCCTTTTCAAAGTTATTGATTTCCATAGTTATTGATCTTGGTTGGTGAACATGATTTCTGGTTATTCCTTTTGCTTTAAGTTCTTACCTAACTGTTATATATTGGTATATGTCTTCTCATGAACTAATTTCTATGTGCCTGAGCATTGAGAACAGGGTGTCGCTGTGAGACAAGGGTCTTTTCAATCTGAACATTTTCAACGGGTTAAATGCTCATTCGGTGCTGCTGCAGTGTACTTGTGGATATCCTCTTCTGCTATTAAACCTATGAACCTTTTGTCTCCCTTATCACATTCGTCTTCCCCTTCTAGTCATTCAATACCCATCTTTTCACCAACATTTCCATTTATCTGTCCCTGCAACTACCAGACAATGATATTAATGGAGATAGGGGTGTAGATTTGGCTACTGTGGAAGATTTCTATCGATATAATGCTTCAAAGACTCTCAAATTGTCTCACCCATTTTTGGAAACAGCTCAGAAAAATCATAAGTTATATGTTCTCCTTGTCTCCTTTAAAAATGTCAAGTTTTTTACCTGATGATATATCAACCATGTCCTCAAAGCTAGCCACCAATATTACTCTAATGGAAAATCTTGAACTTTCTCTGGTGATAGATGATGAAACAGAAAACAAATGTAATGAAAACTTGCAACAGATGGTTATAGGCAAGCTCAACTGTCCATACCTATACCCTCAAAACATCATAAACGCTGATTCAAAGAAGTGTTTTGGATCTCTTATGAACCAACAGTTATACATTAAAACAGAGGAGAAAATATAATGATCATCACGTTAAAATCCAGAGATGATGTTGGTTACATAGCAAGAGGAAGTTCTTGGCCTTTCAAGGGGTATCTGATGCAAATAAAGATGAATAATGGCACGGTTTCTCTAGCAGATGTATGCATGAGATATGAATACATGTGGGCAAATCTCAATAAGCTTCTGCCTAAACATCACTTCAGCGGAATTCCGAGGAAAATTGCTGAACGTATTGGAGAAGAGGTAAAGGTCATGGACCCAGAAGATGGTTTCCCTACTGATAGAAGAAGATTTGTTCGTGCATTAGTTAAGATGGATATGCAAAAAAATCTCCCAAGAAAAGTAAAAATGACAATAGCAGGACAAGAAACAAAAGTGGAGCTCTGGTTTGATAAAATGCCTAGAAGACTATGTTCTAGGTGTAGGAAAATCGATCATCCTGATGCTAGATGTGGAGATCCTCACCCTATACCTCAAGAGATTATAGATCACCTCAACGTTCCTCAAGCTCTACCTCTATTTAGTGCTAATCCAGCTTTCATGATGAACGTACCTGAGAATATGCCGGAAAAACCTGTTGTACCAGTTCATATGGAGACAGCTCAACAAGATTTCAACCCTAATGGTCAGCGCGACATAAATCCAACGGTCAGAAACAGACAAGCCAGTCCAGTATCATCACTCGATCTTCCACAGACTCAAAAAAGACCAAGATAAGACTATGGTCCGCTAAGATAATTTTTATGGGGCGCAAGCAGTGGCTCCGATTCAAGTTCCTAGCTAACTCCACCTCCAGCGATCCCAAACTCATTCTCCAACCAGGTGTTTACTAGAATCGGCAACTCGACCAACCCAACTCATCCATGTTTTTCAATCAGCAATGAGCCCGCGTTACCCCAACTACCAGAATCGCTACCTTATCCTCCAGGTTTTGCCGATCCGGGAGTAATACCTAACTCTTTCTTTGGCCCGGTGTTGATGGTGGTTTTCGGTTCAGGGTCAAAATTGTGAAACCCTGTTTTTAATGCGATGTCATCCTGCAAAGGAACAGAAACCATTTGAAAGTGATGAGTGCATAAACCTCTTCGTTCACAGATGTATTAAGCAATTCAATATATTTGTATATATATATATAATTCACTCAGAATGGTGCATAGCAACAATCCCAAATATTCTATGAATTTTATTTTCCACCAGCATTATTCACTAATGCAATGTCCGCCTAGTATTTTTCTATGCTATGTTCCCTAGCTGAACTCTCAATATTGGCATGACATGACGATTAATGTTCACTCGCGGCGGAGTAGCACGAATCTCCCGAAGTGTCAGTATTGAGATTTGCATGAAAACACTCACACAGGCTGCACCACTCTCTGATAAAGAGATTTTCGTGTCAACGCGCTTTTAATTAAAACTTAGCATGATCGACGCGCTTAAATTCCTTAGGGAAAACCTAGACTGTCCATGACAGTCTTAAGGAGCAATCACGGCCACACGATTTGGCCAGACAATTCAACAAGCTTAGCCTCTTCCCAGCATAACTAGGCAACCTCCATAATGTCCACCGGCAGGCCCACTAGCATCCCTGCCGATCGGAATCTCTTTAATTCACCCGCAACACCCCTGATCGTTAGCGAGAACCAGGGTGATTGCGATGTTGAAAGAAAGCTTGAACGAGCTAAGACCGACCACAACGGTCTCAGATTCATCACATCCGTCCAACTTAGCTAGCCCAGTTGGACGGTCTAGATCTTCCTTCGAATGATCAAAGAGGTGCTGGCGTGTTCACCAGCGACCCAGCTCCATCCCTGGTCGATCGACCTTCCCACGGCAAGCCAAGAGTGCATCAAATTGTTTGCTCAAACTAGGGTGAACGCGCTGTTTCAGAAACCCTAAAGTTGCGTTGCGGCAACATCCTACTGTCGCAAATCGATCACAACCGTCCATCTTCTCCAGCCAAATTGAATGGCTTAGATCAAATTTTAGGCGGCCCAATATATGCCAGCATGCTCACCGACAGCTCGCCTTTGCGTCTGGCCAATTGGCCCACTCAAACTAGCACCCAATGCTTTCAATCGATTAGTCAAAATAGGGTTGGCCACGCGGCTTCTAAACCCTAATTTGAATCAACGGCAGTAAGCAATTGCCGCAAATCATCTCGTCCATCCAACTTCGCTAGCCTAGTCGGATGGTCTAGATTTATTTCCAGGAGACCGACAGGGTGATGCCGCCATCACCGACCATCCCTCCTTCACAGGGAACGATCGGCCAAGTCATGGCTCGTTCATAGGTTTCCCAAACGATCACTCGAAAGTGGCCATTCGTGCTACTTGTATGATTCAACAGCAGTCATTAACTGCCGCAAAATCGTCTCAACCACTCAACTTGGCTAGCCGATTTAAACGGTCCAGATCTAACCTGGATCGACCGATAGGGCCTGACCGGCCACTCCTTGGGATGCGTGCGTAGCTCCTATCGACTCCCTGAAAGAGGGCGGTCACGCTCCTTTTAAGGCATTAAGCTCCGCGATTAATTTAGACGAGCTCGGAAACAATGATGCTTCATGGACATCGATTATTTTCATCTACTTATTTAACAACGATGCTTTATATACATCGATTATAAACGATGTTTTATTGATTCCACAAATAATTTTTGTATTTGACCTAAAAGCACTATGTGCTGTTTTTAGTGGCAAGTCTCACGACTTAACCCATTTACTCGAGACATCAAACATGTCACAAACTGGGGGATGCTCACTGGGGTATTGGTCTGGCGGTTTACAGCATGCGGCGTGCAACGCGCCCATTACGAGAAAGTGTCAGGAATGGACGGACGGTTAACATCAATGAGGGAGTAGTGGGTGAAAGGGTGACCGGTCTTCCCACATAATGGAAACGTGATGGTCACCACCTTTTGCGCAACCCCACTTTTCCACTACTTAACTTCCTCCACTTCCTACGAGATCAGGGGTGCGCTCAATGACTTGTATAAATAGGTTTTTCAACCTATTTTCAAAAAACAAGTGTTATTAACACAAGTATTCAGAAAACACCCAGAACTGATAGCTTACATTCTGCAAGCCAGTTCCACATTCTGATACAAGTCATAAAAAACAGCCACACCTTCGTAATTCAACATTCTGATCTCAACACCTTCTTCGCTTCCCTCCCTAAGATCAACCCTTCTCCTTCACTTTGTGACCAAATTGAATCTGGAACGGCCATTTCTTGGTTTAGGCCAGAGTCTTACAGATTGATCTCTTGAATCTAAAAGTACTCCCGTACAGTGCATTTGTTTAGGGTTTGAATTCGTTGCTCATCAACACATCCAAATTTACCAAAAACAATAGAATCAGTTTTTCCCCCAAAACACCCGGGATTTTTCGATCAACGCTACAATCAACCCATCTGATCTGGAGATGAATCTTGCACCGATGAGCATGTCCACTGCCTCTCCTTTCATGGAACAAAGTGAAATAACCAAACAAGGAAATCATTCTAATCATTTTACACTGAACTTAATTACTCCGCAACCAATCCTTCTCGGTTTTCCGGTCGGTATTATTGGGTCATCATCAAACATCAATAGAGTTTCTTTTGAAGCTAACTATTTGGAAGTTATGGCTCTAGCTGCTGCTCTGACAAGCCCAGATGCCATGGCAACTCAACAACAAATTATGAGAAAGATCTTTGGAGATGATACACCACAACCTATTGAACCAACTTTTCGAAGGGTTAAGAAAGTACAGATAATAGATGATAACTATAATATCACTGTTCCAGGTAAAAAACCTCCAGTACCAAGAGGATCTAGGATAGAGGAAAACCACCAGCTAAAGAAAAAGAGTCAGTAGTTCAGAATGAACTGAATGATGTTATGGAAGCATCCCAAGTCGTAACCAAAAAAATTTCTTAAGAGGCCTAAAAAACTTGTTCAGGTGGACAAGCTGATGATGGAGGAATCCCAACAACCAATCTCTTAACCAAATCAACCTGTGAACTATTTACCCCATCAGTTCTATCCTTTAGCTAATCCTGATAATACCAATGACCTTGATGTCCTAGCTGATGTGACTGCTGAACTCGTTGAACCCAATGAAAATGTTCAGATTGATGGACCTGCGCCACTCAACACAAACTCTGAACCCTCAGCAGCTCAGGTATACTTCACTAAATCTCTCTTCTCTCTAAGTTTCTACTCTAGCTGTTTTAATCTCTGTCAAGTGGACAAAAACAATTTAACTCATAAAAGAGTAGTGATTCTGATTTACTTTAGCCCCCTATTGCTACCAATCTGGAGGAGGCCTCATTGTCTTTACTTAATCGGGCTTGATCTCACTTACCCAAATAATTGGACACTGTTTAAAAACATTGAGAACGTGATAATTTTTCTCTTTGTTAGAAATTACTCAATTTTGATTACATGTGATGTGATTGTAGTAAAGCTGCAGTTTGGTTACAAGTCTGAGGGACGAGCACAAGGATAAAGGATTGCAAGGGGTGAATGGATTTCAAGTGAATCTAAAGAACTTTAGGAAAGATCTCAGTGGAAATGAAGTACAAGTGTTAAGTAGTAGTACTAATACAACCATAATTGAAGTGGAATCAACTATAAGGAATCGTAAAGTGGAAGGCATCAACTGTTTGTTTTGGAATGACAAAAATCAAGGGAAGACAAGAACTATCAATGCATGCACTGTTATCTTAAGTTTATTATGTTTAACTTCTAGAACCAAAGGGCTAAATAGGAGAATTAGATTTTGTAATTGCATCAGGATATTGTTCTCGAGGACTAGTTGTTATCCCTGGTAACTTTCTTGTACTCTTTACATAAATAAATTTGGTACTTTGATTCTTAGGGTCTTTAGTCTGGCTAAGAATTCCCTGATATCTAATTCTTCTAAGCTTTATCAGTGGACTGCCAATCTTTTTTTAGCCCCTGGGGCTTTCTCTCAAGTTAAGCAGATACAAGATTCAGAAGAGAGTTGGAAGGTTTTTTTTGAGGTGAGTGGGTTAGCTAGAGAAACAAAAACTTTCAGTTGTATCAAGGGTGGAGAATATAACAGAACTAAGGTACCAATTTTTATTGAATGTCTTTGGATTTATAGGGGCACATGTGATCTTTATAGGATGGAAACTAGGGGAAATAGAAAATATTTTAGGTGGACTTTGTATAGGAAGACCCTGAGGACTTCTCTGTATAAGGCTATGTTTGCTACCCTAGCCTAGAATGGACAGGGTTTAGCGAAAAAGCTACCACGTGACACCCTAGTGGACCTGGTTTTTTCCAATTCTATAGATATAGTGTTTCTCTCCGAAACAAAGGCTAAGTATAGCTCTGTAATCTCTCTGTTTAAAAGATGTCAGCTTCGCAATTGGTGGTTAGTCCCACCGGTTGATAGTGCAGGTGGCCTAGCTCTCGGTTGGAAAGAGAATGTCTTCCTAGAAGTGGTTCAAAGCAATAAGAATATGATAAATGCTTTCATAATGGATGAGAGCACAAAGAAATTGTTTACCTTTTTCTATGGGAGTCCATATCATGGGTCCAAGATTGAACCTTGACAGTTTATTAAAAAGGTGGCCCGTAGGGCTGAGAATATGCCATGGGTCCTCTTAGGGGATTTAAATGTCATTTTTCATCCTTCGGAGAAGATTAGAGGGACAAAAGGACAAAACTCAGAAGTCACTGAGGTCTTGGCGATGGTTACAGAAACAAGGTTAATGGATCTAGGGTTCGAAGGATCTAACCAATTCACCTGGTCTAATCATAGAACTGAAGGAAACATAGAACAAAGGCTTGACAGAGCGTCATCCAATGCTGAATGGATGACCACATACCCGGAATATTTTCTCTCACATCTCTCACCGATCGGGTCGGATCACAGCCCTATTCTTCGTAGATTGAACTGTGTGTTGATGTTGGGATATAAACCTTTTAGATTCCTGACTATGTGGTTTGAAGATGAATCATGTCTCGAGCTGATCACAAAGCTGGAAAAGTTTCATACTAGGATCTCCTGGTTTCAGAGTTGTCTCTAAATTTTAAAACCTAAAAATTAAGATGAAAGAATGGAACAAGGGAGTTTTTGGCAACATAACCAAAAGAATAAGAATGGATAAGGACGAGCTAGACAAATGTTATCACAATTGCAGCCATGATGTAGACACTAGGATCCTATGGAAGAATCTTGTGATGAAATTAGACAAGTGGAAAAGCATAGAGGAGCAATTCTGGAAGGAGAAATCGAGAGACAATTACATCAAATTAGGGGTGTTTGTGGGTAAAAACAGCTCACAGGTTTTCTGGTAAAAAAGTGGTGGAAGAGGCAAGTGCTTGCTGAGGCAGGTGCTCTGAGTTGTGAATCGTTTTAAACAAATGTACTGCACGGGAGTACTTTGAGTTCGAGAGACTAATCTGTAAGACCCTGACCTAAACCAAGACAATAGTCGTTCCAGGTTCAATTCCGTCACAAGAGGAGGAGAATGGTCGGTCTGTAAGGATGGAAGCTGAGATTGTGTGGAGGTCAATGGAGATTGATCTGTAGGTGATGTGATGTGTTGAACTGCTGTAAAGATGATTCTTTGTGTAGACGAGAGAAATCTTCTGAATGTGATTGATAACTTGACAGTGATGAGTCTTAGTTGTTGTTCGTTATCAGATCATAGGTGTTTTGGGGTAAAAACTGATTCTACTGGTTTTGGTAAATTTGGGTGTGCCGACGAGAAACGAATCTAAACCCTAAACAAATGCACTGCACGGGAGTACTTTATATTCGAGAGATCAATCTGTATAATCCTGGCCTAAACCAAGAAATGGTCGTTCCATTCTTGCTTCGGTCACAAAGTGAAGGAGAAGGGTTGATCTTAGGGAGGGAAGCGAAGAAGGTGTTGAGATCAGAATGGTCAACTCTGAAGGTGTGGCTATTTTATGACTTGTATCAGAATATGGAACTGGCTTGCAGAATGTAAGCTATCAGTTCTTAGTTTTTTTTTTGGATACTTGTGTTGATAACACTTGTGTGTTTGTCGAAATTGGTTGAAAACCTATTTATAAAAGTCATGATTGAGCGCACCTTGATCTCGTAGGAAGTGGCGACAGTTAAGTAATGAAGAAGTGGGGTTGTGTAAAAAGTGGTGACCATCACGTTTCCATCATGAGGGAAAACTGGTCAGCCTTACACCCACTACTCTCTTACTGCTATTAACTGTCTGCCCTTTCCCGACACTTTCTCGTAATGGGCGCGTTGCACGCCGCACGCTGTAAACCGCCAGACCAATACCCTGATGAACACCCCCCAGTTTGTGACATGTTTGATGTCTCGAGTATTTTCGTGGAAAATATTCAGCAGGTTGCTGAGTGGGTCTTGTGTGCAAGACCTAGTTATTCTGACCAATCATGCGCAAGCTAGGCGGCGGGCGGTCATATTTGAGCAGCTGCCAGGAGCTATCCATGTACATTAAAGATGTGGTGGTCGGTCCCTATAGGAGAATGATGGCTGGTAGCCATTTTGACATCCTATTGGTTGGCCCAAATTAAATCTAAACCGGTTAAATTGGCTAGCCAAGTTGGATGGCTGAGATGATTTGCAGAAGTTTGTGTTAATTCATGAAATTTCGTAATCATAAAATTCAGATGTGAGACCCTCACTAAAACTGCTGTAGAATTCTCATACGAATTCGGATTTTGATGATCCGCCCCTCCATTCTTATCAGAAAAGAATTTCCTATCTTTCTTTAAGGGAATATTTGGGTTTTGAGCTCGTTTAGGAGGTGAAAACATCCCGACAGTAAAAAATCAGGAAGAATTCAGGAGGAATTCTGTTAGTTTTAAGCCATGACCTAGCTCGCCTTTTAAGCTGTATATTTTAGCTCGTTAATCCGATTGATGTGATTTTTTAGTATGTTATATTAGACATCCATACGAAACTTTTGGCATATAGCTCATACTCAAATTATTTACCAAATGCTCCCAGCTATTCGTCCAATCTTTGGTAACCTTTTGGATATTGTCTGACCAAGTTGAAGAGATATGATTGGTCAAAACCAAAGATGGGCCGCCGGACACCTTTGGTTAGAAGTGTAGGCTGCATCTTTGGAGCTATTTGATTGGCTACTGGGAAAGAGGAGCCCACGGGTGTGTACCACAGAGCTTGTTTGGTTGTGTTAAGAAGTGGCTAGACTTGATAAGTCAACTGGCCAAAACGTACGTCCGTGATCGTTTTAAGACTGACATGGGAAGCCTATATTAGATTCCAACCAACTTCCAATTTTATTAAAAGTGCGTGTGGCACATTTAAAGCGATATGATTGGTCAATGGAAAGGGAGTCGGCAAGCGGCAACATAGAGTGTGGCCGATCGTCCACGGGTGGCGCCTGCTGGAGAAGATCGGTCGGCCAAGTGGCATGGCCACGCATCCATTTGCTATTGCTTTTACTTGCTACAGTTCCTCTTTATTTCTTGTTTTCTGATTTTTAATAGGATCTTGCTCCTACTAGCTCCATAATGGATCAATTTTCTAGTTTGTCTAGGTTTAGCTTCGACCAATAGGGTTCGAAATATCGCGCAGGGCACAGAAAACCTTTTTTTTTTTTTGTAAATAGGTAAAATTAGGTTATAAAATTGAATTTTGTGAGATGACACAAAATTAAACAATTTTCGATAAATTATTTTTGCGTTGGCACAAGAAACCTCTTTATCAGAGAGCGGTGCAACTTGCGTGTTCCTGAGTATTTTCATGCAGATCTTAATACTGACACTTCGGTAAATTCATGTTATTCCGCTGCGAGTGAAAAGTAATTATCATGTCATGCCAATATTAAGAGTTCAGCTGGGGAACATAGCATAGGAAAAATACTCGACAGGCTGTACATTAGTGAATAATGTAAGCGGGAGTCTTAATAAAATTTATAGAATATTTTGGATTGTTGCTGCATGCACCATTCTGGATAAATTTCATATAAATATACTGAGTTGCTCAATACATATTGTAAGTAAAGAGACCTGGGCTCTAGTCACTTTTAAATGGCTATGTTTCTCTACAGAATGAAAGCATATTAAGCACAGGGTTTCACAATTTTAGCCCTGAACTAAACACCACCATCAACAATAGGTTTAGAAACCTATTTATAGCAGCACATCAATCTCCTGTAAGTGGTGACAGTTGAAGGTAGTGGAAGAATGGGAAAGTGGGATATCGTGTAAAAACCATTTCCATTTTGTGCGGAGGACTGGGTTGATCAACCATCCACTACTCCATTTACTACTTAACTGTCAACACAACTTACCACAACTCTCATCGTGGATGTACCTCACATCGCACGTGTTGTAGACCGCCAGACCAAAACCCTAGTGATATCCCCCCATCTTACACGAATTGATGTCTCATGTGTGAGTGGTCAATCTTTGACATAAGACTATGAATCTTATGAACTGAACTGTGATAGATGAAGCATGGGATGTTAAGACAACAACATGCCTGCAGACCATGTTGAATTATCATTATGCTAGTTGAAGCAAGAATGATAGTTGAATGACTTAGTGATAGTTTTATGAGATCGCTGGATCGATCATAAACCATTATGTTGGTGCGCTGAGCACTTGTGAAAATAATCATTGATGAATGATCATAAAAGACCTTTCTCGATCCATGTGTCATGAGTCAGTCGAATGACGAGGAGAGATTATAATATTAAAATAATAGTTGACAGACGAACCAAATGTTGATTGATGGACCAATAAAATACTGATAGCTGGATCGGCGTTAAATTCTCAAATATTGATAGTTGGATTATCAATTACTGCAACTCGGATACTGATAGTTGAATCAATATGAGGAATATTGTTCTAAGCAATTAAATATTGATAGTTGAATCAATATTGGTGGTTCTGAACCCTGTTGGCCGTGACCCTTTGCTAGCTAAAGCAATTAAGGTATTGCCAGATAGAGCATTGATGATTAGAGCAAGTATTGCTAGTCAGAGCAAATACTGCAAGATCCATGAATAATTGGTAGCAAGACCAAATAAAATATTAATTAAGAATATTAACCAAATATTACTTAATTAATTAATTGAAATATTGATTGCTGAATCAATGTTAAATATTGGTGTTTGAACATGTTCAGAATTATGCTAGACAGAGCATTTAGGACTCTCTCTTCATGTGGGTTTTCAAAACAATTCGGGGGGTTTTTCCTTCCTACTATTCAACGTGTCACAGGACTCTCTCTTCATTCCTACCTGGACACATGTGTGACTCGTAAAAAGTTGTTTATTATTGAGAGCAACTTCATAAAACCCTTTCTGGTGAGGAAGAGTCGAGACTTTCGATCACCCTCGAACCCGGATTCTTTCGATAAGGGATGGTTATTTCTCTCTCAACTTTTAAGGATGAGATTGTGTTCATATAGGTCTAACTTCTTATGACTAGTGTGCAGAATCTCTATGTATTCTTAGCGCGTTGGATACTATCATTTCGGGAGAACTAGTAAGTTGGAAAAGTAGGTTTTGTGGATATACCTCTTGTAAGCCCTCACGAGACTATAACTCGTCCACTAGGGACACCTAGGGGTTTAAAGGAATGTTGCATTAGGCTAAGTGCATCCGTATCCTTGACGACATGGAGTTGTTGTATTTAGATAGTTTGCTCGAGGACTAGCAAAAGCCAAGTGTGGGGGAATTTGTTAAGTGCATATTTTGCATATATTTAGTGTCGAATCCATGCTAGTGATTGCAATATATTCTTGCGAATTATTGTACATTACTCTTGTTTTCTCTTATTTATGTTTTGATAGGTGAATCGTCCAAAAGAAGTGAATTTGCACGTAATTGTGCAATAAAAGAAGTTAGCTACAAGTGGAGAAGGGTCAAAGACCAAGTAGAGCTCGTTCATATCTAGGATTCCTTGATATCATCTCGAAGAGGACGAAAAAACGAAGTCAATGGCGAAAGAATGGAGTCATTCCTACATCGTATGAAGATTTTATGCGCATTCAAGGCACAGAATTTATAAAGGCACCCCTATTTATGTTAGGGGCTGCCACCTTCTTCCTCTTTACCAACCACGTAAACAGTAGCAGAGAGTTTTGGTTCTCAGTTCAGTGATGATAAGCCAAGGTAGGATGGTCGTTATGATGGAAGAGAATACTGAGAAGAATTCGTCGGTGATATGTGGGGTTAGAGCTCGGCCTGAGTCGTGGTATTTTGGGTTCTACTGTGTTAATGGTGTTGCTGCCATAACAGCCATCGTTAATGGTAACTGGAGTACGCTGTGGTTGTTGGATGATGGTCTCTGTTAACGAGTGTCAGTAGTGATCAATGGTGAATGATGGTGAAGATTAGGGGGATGAACTTGGGAAAGTGAACGATCGCTGCTGTGTCTTGATGGTGATTACTGGCAGTTAGCTGTTAATGGAGATTCATAGAACTCGAGTAATGGCAATGATGATGGAGCTCGGGAATAGTTGGCTGGTGGTTGCATGGAGCTGTAGAAAGTGACTTCTGAAGACGATAATGAAGCTTGGTATTACTGCCATTGGCATGAAAGGGTGAAAAGATTGTCTAGTGTTGCTGGCAGTGACGGAAGGAGATGGAATTCGAGTTTGACATGAAGATGAATGATAGAGTTGAGCAGCGAGTGATTTGCTGTAATGGATGGCTCGAGTTTATATGGGTGCAGTCGAGTTTCGATTGAGTCTGTGATGGACAGATAAGATTACAGTGAAGACGAGGGTAGTTCCACGGTGATGACGAGCTCGACATGAAGAAGAGAACTGATTGATGGCAGTTAACGGAGTTATGCAGCGATGGTTTGCCGGTGGAGATGAATGAAGGTGAGGTTGCTTTTATAGGAGAAGAACTGTGCAGATGAGAGAACGATGGATGTTGTTGACAGGGAAGTTTTATTTTCTCGGAGAGCCTGGTATATGCGGGAGCAACTGATACAATAAAAACTCAGAAGAATAGTTTTCTCACGATCACCAGAGTGTCCGTGGAATGGCTGGGTCGAGATACAAAATCCCGGGATTTTGGAAACTCACGGAGGTTGATATGTCCGTGATTCTGACGGGAGGAAAGTTAGAATTCAGGGAAAAATAATTCACACGGAGGTTCGCCTGTCCGTGGGAAAATCAAGAGAAGCTGAAGACTATGCCTGTCAGTTCCGAGAAACTGACAGGCCAATGACAGTGAAACAAGATGTTGGGCTGGACTTAACCAGCATAGATGTGAGCCCACTTGGCTGTTTCAGCCATTCTTTGCACGACCAAGACTTGGGCGTGACTTATATTTGGGAATTGTGACGAGTTTTGGAAACCTACTTCGCACGGATTTAGCACGGGCACTTTCTCTCTTGGATACATATAAAAGAAGACTTCATAACCTAAATACCAGATATCTCTACATCTCATAATACACTTTTGTTCTTCATTAATATTTTAGGGTTTACCCCTTTTTGGGGAAACCAAGAAACAGTGTAAATATGAGAAGCTAAACTTTCATTTGATTAGGATGAATTCAAAGTTCCGGGCGTGAAGCTCAATTATTTATACAAGTTTATTTGAGTATTAATCATTATCGATTGTTTTTACTATATATAGGGTTTATGATTGATTACTAGATTGTTCAAGTGTACAATTGAATTAATATTTTGATCATTCTAATGCTAGTAGAAGTTGGGTGATAAGTAATAGTCAAACAACTCTCTACACAAGTAGAAATCGCGAGACCTTACAGAGAGATTCTGTGTAGCAATTGTGAGTGAAGACAACACCAGCAAGTGGACCTTGAGCTAAGAGTTTAACTACTGGGATCAACCTGATTCACAAAGCCTAAAGCGTTCGATTGGATTATACCTTGAGTGAGCTACTACTTTGTGGTTCGGTTGGATAGAATCTGATATTGGAGAGCTTCTGTATCCGTGGTAAAAGGAGTTTTGGGGATAGCGCTGAGCTAGCTGTTATTCTACGGTTGGTGATATATGATTCTTACGAAAGGTAAACGAGTATACTATGCAAGTCAACATTTGGTAACGGCGAATGACTAATAATCATCTTTTCATCTTATTATTTATTATTCTTTGTGTTTATTATAATCAAACCAATCCCCTATTTAGTATTTTTTATTGTTTAGCTATTTCAAATAACATATCAATTACACAGCTCTCTGTGGGAACGATCCTTACTACCACTATATTACTAGTTAATTAGTTGGAAATATCTTGATTAATTTGTTGTGGTTATGACACGCATCACAAAACTCGTAGCAATTCCCACATACCAGGAAATTAAGGATGTAATTTTTGCTATGCCACCATCTAAATCTCCTGGTCCTGATGGTTTACCAAGCTATCTTTTTCCAAAAAAGCCGGGACACGGTTGGGTAAGAAGTCACTTCTCTGGTTAAAAGCTTCTTTGAAACTCGATTCCTCCTAAAAGAGATAAATCAAACCTTTCTCACCCTCATACAAAAGGAAAACCCAACTACCCCATCAACTTTTTGACCCATCAGTCTGTGTAATACGGTTCACAAGATAATATCAATAATTTTGGCTAACCGGCTCAAACCTCATCATAATACGATCATCTCCCAGTTCCAGGTTGCCTTTGTTCTAGGCTAGCAAATTGCGGATAACGTTTTAATAGACCATGAAATTACTCAGGATATGAAGAAAAGGAAAAAAGGTTAAATTGGGGTTACCAAGGTCTAAAGATAGATATGAGCAAAGCTTTTGATAGGGTCGAGTGGGATTAATTAGTCAAAATCTTCAGGAAAATGGGATTCTTCGAACACTGGTGTGATCTTATATACCATTAACACCACTGCCATTTTAGTTCTCCTGAATATATCCCCGGAAAAGTTTTATACCCATCTCGTGATATTCGCCAAGATTGCTAGAAATAGTCCAGAATTAAGATTGCTAGAAATAAGTTTTATACCCATATCAAATAAAAAAAATCTCCAGAATTAAGATTGCTAGAAATAGTCCTTCTATAAACCACCTTCTGTTTACGAATAACATCCTAATTTTCACTAGGCGGATATAAGGGAATCAAGGAATCTCATGAATTTGCTAAAGGATTTTGGAGATTTTTCTGGTCATCTAATAAATATGGACAAATCGGGAGTCTTACATACCCCGAACCTTCCATCTAAGCTAAGTAGAGCTCTAACTAGAACTTTTCGAATGAAAAAAAAATGAACCTAAAAGATACCTATTTGGGGGCTCCGCTTTTCTTTAAAAAGCTTAGACATCTAAACTTTGTTAACTTGATAGCTAAGTTTAAGGCTAGGTCAAAGGGTTGGAAATATGTTACCTTAAATCAGGCAGGTAGGTATGTCCTAGTCAAATCAACGTTGGAATCCATGCTTATTTATCAAATGACGTTCTTTCTGATCTCTCTTAAGACGATTAACACTTTAACTAGTCTGTAGAGGGACTTTTGTGTGTGTGGGTCCGGGGGCCGGGGGGGGCCCCATGAGGGACAAAGAGGTTGCTACATAAAAACTTGGGGATTTATAACCCAAAAGAAGAAACATAGGGGACTGGGATTCAAAAAACCAAAATTGGTAAATGAAGCTATGCAAACTAAACCAACCTATAGAATGATATCGGAACCGAAAGCAGTATGGGTAAAGATGTACAAATCAAGATACTTCTCTTACAACTATCCCCTGAGGGGTAGTGTTAAGAAACAAGGCTATGTGGCATGGGGTGGTATCCGTGCAGGTCTGGAAAATGTTAAGCAATTATGGGTGTGGGACCTAGCACTAACCTCGGAAAGTGATATCTGGGAAATAAATTTGGTACCGAGGATGGCCGATTTAATTCATTCGGACTCTATGAAGGTTGAGGAATTGGGTATTAACCAAATAGGACATTTTTGTGACTACTACAAGAGTGATTGTAGCACCTCTCTTTTTCAAGGACTGTTCGACTCTGAAACAACCCAATATATTAGTTGTGTTAGACCTAGGTTAAATGGGAAAGACATCTACAAATGGGGTCTTACCAAAAATGGAAAGTCCTCAACCAAATCAGCCTATGACCACCTCGATAAAGTGGGTTTATTCCGACAGTGTCAAACCCTTTGAGCAAGATATGGAGTATTCAAACAACTCTAATTAAAAATCAAACTCTTCTTAATTGTCTCCCAGTCCGTGATATCCTGGAAGCTAGAATAGGATTGGAAACAACTATGTGTCCGATGTGTGATTCAGCTAGGGAAACCTCTAACCGTCTGTGATAGAATGCTCGTATGCTAGGTGTTGAGGGGTGAATATGAGTTTGGTCCTACACATCCTAGTCACAACAATGACAACACTGTTTCCTAGAATAGTATGAGAGAGAGCTTTCTTTCCATTGTACTATGTCTTTCCTTTTATAGGATTTTCCCGAAACCATTCTTCCCATGACATCATGCCACATGTTATGGAAGCTTCCTTATTTACAATTATTGTCATTCCTATTAATTTGTCCTTCTATTTCTCCACTAATCCCTTCCTTGTGCTTTCCACTTTATGGATATTTCCTATTGGACTTGGGCCTTAGTCCCCAAGTCCCCTATGTTCCATGGTGGGCTTATCCTACCTTTAGGGGCTCCTTACCCCTGTTAAGGGATTACCATTTTCATGTATCAACATTAGTCCCATGACTATTGGGTTAATTATCAAATAACCTGATAGTCATATTACATTCAGTTCTAGGTCCCTTCCTCGACTGCCAAGTACCCAAGCGAATTCTCAAATTGTCTCTACTCAACTGCTAGTCTAGTTCTGGCATCTCCGGAATTTTGGCGCGACGACCCATGAAATGATTCAGCCTCGATTTTTATTCCCTACACTTGTGATTGTTACCTCTTAATGGTATCACCTCGAAATCCTCATTATTCATACGGGTTGTTATACGTCTTGACATGCATTGGTAAATTTATACGGTTACTGCACCATTTATGGAACCTTTCCGTCTATATATACATACGGTCAGTGGTCCTCGATCTCATTATCATTCCTAACTTAACTTTCATTCTCTTGATCACTCGCCTCTTCATTCGCACGTATTCCACTAAAATGGCATGCCTCCTCCATGGTTATGTTTTGACTTTAGCGCATGTACCTGTGCTGGCCACAACACTGTTTAAATGTGATGAGTTGCCACGGTTGCTAATTGTTAAACCTGAGGTGGAAGTGCTTCGGGAACAAAGGGGAACAAACAGAAATACCATGCGCGCCCAGTTCGATGAGCAGTATGAAACGTACTAGATTTCCCAGAGGGTTCAAACGTCTGGACGCATGACACTTGATGTCCAACGTGCGTTGGATGACGCGGTTTTTGCCCGTCACGCGGCAGACCAACTGTTCAGTGAATCTGCGACCATGACTGCTACTATATATCGCTCTATAGCTGACTGTTGTCTTCATATATATGAGCAAGCGACTCTGCAACTTCACGGATATACCTTGACCTTGGAGGCGGTATCCGTACTTGTGTGTTCGATCGACCTTCGAGACGAACTGGCTCGCTTTGACACGTAAAGCTTATGACGAGCATGAGGAAACCTTCTCATTCGCGCAGAGGTCAGGTGCTTCTAATAAGATTATGCATGACGTTCATAAGTTGGTTAATGAGACCGATCGAGCTTTGGATTTAGCGAACGTTCAATGTAAAGAGGCGCTCCTAATGATGGAGGCCTTGGATGCAGGCATTGCTCATTGTCGTGCGTTGATAGCTGGCTGAACCGTGGGTCGGGGACGTGAGGGTTGGTTTCAGAGGTTTTTTTGTTGTTCTTGTTGCCTTTGATTAAGTGTTGGTGGTTATGGCTATGTTGTTAACCATAATCAGGCTATTAATTACCGCATTAATTTTTTATTTATTTATTATAAATAGTTCTATTTTTGCTCGATAATCTCATGCTTTGCTTTCCTTTTTTCTTTTCCTTTTTAGACATGTCCCGACTCACCTAATTTTGGAGATCATTCAGCTTGATCATCTCTCTCGGGTCCTTCCCATTGCTTTTAATCACTTTAAGTCTAAATATGACCCTGAGACGCTCTTATAGCAGATTCCAAGCGCCTGATGGCCAAGGCCCAAGGTGGTGGCGTTCGGTTACCCCTTCTTTATTTTACGCGTCATCGTGATTATGAGCGCCAACGACTAGTGACCTTTTTCTGATTACTGGGTGTATTGCGTTCGATGGAGGCGGTTGAGGTAGCTATCTCTCGGGCCCGTGAGGCCCTCCGCTTGTTGTCTTAGCGCTGGTGTGTGTTTATCTTGTGATCTCGGATATGTGATCTTGATTTTGGCTTAGTTATGATTATCACCTTGTTTGTGCTATTATTATATATGTGTTATTGTTGTTGTTGTTTCTCTTTCCCCCTCCTTCTTCTTTCTCTCTCTTTCTTTTTGTTGTACGGTTAGGGAATGTTAAACTGCGGGGCAAGTTTAGGGTGGCCAATGTGAAAGGTCTTGCAACGCGCTCTCCCTTTTTTTTGGAATTAGAGTTTGGAGAGAGTTCGAGACGTGCTCTCCCTTTTTTTTCCAGAGGGATTTGATTTTGGAGAGACTTCAAAACACACCATCACCCCTCTCTTTTTTTAGAGGGTTAAGACTTTGGAGAGAGTTCAAACGCGCCCTCCTCTTTTTTTTGTTTCTCAGAGGGGTTAGACTGTGGAGAGAGTTCAAAACACGTCATCCCCCCCCCCCCCCTTTTAGAGGGTTAAGACTTTGGAGAGAGTTTAAACGCGCCCTCCCCTTCGTTTGTAATTCTCTCCGAGGGGTTAAGACTTTGGAGAGAGTTCAAAACGTGCCATCCCCTCTCTTTTTTCCCCAGAGGATTTAGACTTTTGAGAGAGTTCAAAACACGCCATCCTCCTCTCTCTTTTTTTTTTCCTCGGAGGGGTTAAGACTTTGGAGAAATTTCAAAAAGCGTCATCCCCAATCTTTTTTTACCAGAGGAGTTTAGACTTTGGAGAGAGTTCAAAACGCGCCATCCCCCTCTCTCTTTTTTCCTTTTTTTTTATCAGAGTGGTTAAGACTTTGGAGAGAGTTCAAAACGCGTCATCCCCCTCTCTCTTTTTTCTAGAGGGGTTAAGACTTTGGAGAGAGTTCAAAACGCGCCATCCCTCCTTTTTTTATTAGAGGGTTAAGACTTTGGAGAGAGTTCAAACGCGCCCTCCCCTTCTTTTTGTTTCTCAGAAGGGTTAGACTTTGGAGAGAGTTCAAAACGCGCCATCCCCTCTCTCTTTTTCTTTAGAGGGGTTACGACTTTGAAGAGAGTTCAAACGCGCCATCCCCCCCCCCCCCTAGAGGGGTTAGACTTTAGAGAGAGGTCAAACGCCTCGCGCCCCCTTCTCTAACCTTTTTTGAGTTTGTAAGTCTGCTGATCGTATGTGCAGAGGAACCCGTAGCCTATTGTAAATTCGTAAGTCGGCTGATCGGACGCGCGTAACAACCCGTAGCCTTTAATAGATTTGTATGTCAGCTAACGGGATGCGCGTAGCAACCCATAGCCTTTAATAAATTTGTATGTCAACAGACCGGATGTGCGTAGAAACCCGTAGCCTATATAGTAGATTTGTACGTCAGCAAACCGGATACGCGTAGCAACCCGTAGCCTTTAGTAAATTTGTATGTCGGCCGACCGGATGCGCGTAGAAACCCGTAGCCTATATAGTAGATTTGTATGTCGGCTGACCGGATGCGCGTAGCAACCCGTAGCCTATATAGTAGATTTGTATGTCAGTTGACCGGATGCGCGTAGCCTTTAGTAAATTTGTATGTCGGCCGACCGGATGCGCGTATCAACCAGTAGCCTATAGTAGTTTTGTATGCCCATTGCTCACTGTATGAAACCACTCTTCATTACACGACATAGTTGCTTGCACATTATTTAAACTTATGCATGAAAACTTTTCAGCCACTTGCCATTGATGGGCGATTTGATCTTGGACCTGTCCACCCGCCTAAGTTTGTAGTATCCGCTCTCGGTTATTTTTCTGATTCTGAACGGCCCTTCCCAGTTTGCTGCGAATTTTCCCGCGCTAGCATTTCTTTGTACATGAGGAGCGATTTTCAGAACCAAGTCGTTGACCTTAAAAATCCTCTCCTTAACACTTTGATTATAATAATTGGTCGTTCGCTTCCTGTATGCATCGGCAAATCGCTCCGTGTGAGCCCTTCTCTCTTCTAATATGTCTAGGTGCACAAAACGAATTAGTTCATCCGGCGTGGTATGGCTAGCCATTGCTACTCTTATTGATGGAATCACTATTTCTACAGGTAGTGTAACGTATTCTACATAGACTAGGGAATAAGGTGAAGCTCCTGTTGATCTACGCTTTGAGATCCTATATACCCATAGTGCTAGAGGCAGGTGCTCGTGCCATCCCGTATGATGATCATGCATTGTCCTACTCAGAATTCAGAGGAGGGTTTTGTTAGTGGCCTCCTCCTGCCCATTTCCTTGAGGATAATAAGGGGTTGATGTGTGTAACCTCGTATTATTCTATCGCAACAGATCTATCACATATTTGTTCACGAACGACTTGGCGTTGTCGGCCCTGATTATCATTGGTGCGCCAATTCTACAGATGATATATTCTTTGATGAATGCGGCTATAGTCTCTTATGCATAATCTTTTAGTGGAATCGCCTCGACCCATTTGGACGAGTATTCTGTTGCAGTAATTATGTATTTGTGGCACTTTGAGGAAATTGTATTTATCGGTCCTATAAGGTCTAATCCCCAGTTGTGGAAAGACCATGGCGTTACAATGTTGTGTAACTGCGTGTGTGGCGCTTTAATCAAACCTCCGTGCATATGGCAACCTAGGCATCTCCTAACGTGCTCGGCAGTATCACTTTCCATGGTCGGCCAGTAGAACCCTTCTTCATAAATTTGCATAAATAATTTCCACATTCCTTAGTGTTCAGCGTTGTGGGATTGGGTCATGACTTCCATCGCCTTTTGATCTGATAGGAATCGCAGGATCGCGTTACTATAACTCCTTCGGTAAAGCACGTTCCCGTTTATAAAGAAACGTGTTGCTTTCTTTTCTATCTTCAGCGCTGCTTGTCTTTCTTTAGGTAGCTTTCCGTGTTGGAGGTAATCGATGTATGGCTGTCTCAATCGACTTCATCGGCTAAGCACACTTCTGCGAGTTGCGGTGGAGCTTGAAAATCAGTGCAATTATCCTGGATGGCCACTGCTTGTTCTGACATACTTGGCCAGTATACTTCTAGCCGTTGTAGTTTTCTGTAGAGACGTATGGCGCCGGTTTGTACACAGGTCTCCTCATGCAATTCTCGTAGTATTTTCTCCGATTCTCTTTTACTCACGCATCTAGCGAGTGATCCTCTCGCAGCTCGATAGTATAAGGCTCCTTGTATTACTATGAATTGCTTTAGGAATTTATAAGGCATGACGCGGTCTTCGTCAATCTTTGTCAAATCCTCAATGTACACTCTCCTCCAATCATCTGCCTCATCGAACCCAAAACCTCCTTACTGTTACTGTGCCGTTGTTCTCGCCTTTTAGCTGCATCTTACTTGCCAGGGTGGCCAAAGTGTCCACATGGCGATTTCCACTTCTACCCGTAAGATCTAAAATTGATTCTGTTTGGTGGATCAATTTTTGCGCTTCCGCCCGGTAAGGTGCTAGATGTGCTTCCTTGACATGAAAGTCCCCATTTACCTGATTTGTTACTAGTTTGGAGTCCCCTTTTAATTCCATACTTCCGAGGTTGAGTTCCTTAGTCATTCTTAGTCCTAGAATTAGTTCCTCGTACTCAGCGACATTGTTGTTGCACGGGAAGTCCAGTTTGAACGAGTATGATAACAAGTCGCCTTGGGGGATTAGAATACTACTCCTGCTCCGCCTTCGGTCCCATACGACGACCATTCGAAGAAAATAGTCCATGGATTTTCCGTTTCCGCGATCACTACTTCCCCGGGTATGTGTTCATGTATCTCGTCGTCTCCTTCTCATGGAAACATTGCTACCAAGTCGGATATCGCTTGGCCCCGTACTCCTTTGGGTCGTTGGTACTTGAGTTCGAATTCAGATAACTGCAGTAGCTATCGAGCAGTCCTTCCTGTTAGGACTGGTTTGGAAGCTAAATACGCTATCAGGTTGGTCGCGGCTACGACGATTATTTCGTGGGCCAACAGGTATGGTCGTAACTTTTATGCGGCATAGCTGAGGGGTAGGTATGCTTGTTCCACGCATGGATATCTCAGCTCTACTTCTCTCAGGACTCGACTGACATAGTAAATGGGGGATAAGTTGTCGTTCCCCATGTCTTGCGCCAATACAGCTCATATTGCCAAGCTGGTAGATGGCGTGTATAGGTATAGAGGAACTCCTTTTATTAGCACCCTAAGGACTTGCGGACTGACCAAACACTGTTTGACCTTTTGGAATGCTGAGCATTGTGCTTCTCCCCATGTGAAAACGGTGTCTTTTCTCAGCAAAGGTAAGAACGCGGATAACAACTGGGCGAGCCCAGGTATAAAGTGCCTTATGTAGGATATCCTCCCGATGAATGCATGTAGTTCTCTGGTGTTTTTTGGCGGTGCCATGGTTGTAATGGCTTCGACTTTGTCTGGATCCACTTGAATCCCTTCGTCGGTTACCACGAAGCCCAAAAAACTTCCTAGACGCTAATCCAAAGGCACATTTGAGGGGATTCATTTTGAGCTTGAACTTGCGACATCGATCGAAAACTGTTCTTAGGTGTGTTACGTGATCTTCCGGGATCCACGATTTCACCACTACGTCTTCCACGTAAACTTCTAATGTTTGGTGCAACAAGTCATGAAAGATTGATGTCATGGCGCGTTGGTAAGTGGCGTCCGTGTTTTTTAGGTCGAAGGGTATCACGACATAGTAAAAATTTCCGTATGGGGTTTGGAAAGCGGTCTTCATCACGTCTGGTGCCGCCATTCTTATCTGATTATACCCGCTGAAGCAATCCATGAAGGAGAACCTTTAGTTACCCCCTGTGGCGTCCACTATCATGTCGATGTTGGGTAGTGGGAACTCATCTTTAGGGCACGCACGATTGAGGTCTCAGTAGTCTATGCCGCACCTGATTTTCCCGTTCTTCTTTGCTATAGGCACGATATTAGCTAACCAAGTTGGGTGTTGTATAGGCTTGTAATCGTTCCACCTCTTCTTTAATTGCGAGAGATGTCACCCTTGGGAACTCTCGGCTCCTCTGTTTTACTGGACTGAACTCGGGCGAAAGTGTGACGGATCCGCAAATTTACCCTCTAACGGGTTGGATTTTACCCCGTCAGCAAGGCTAAACTCCCGATACGTCGCTCGAAAACCAATTAAAAATATTAAAAAAGATATGCACCACAGATTCCAAACGAAATGTTCAAATTTCAAACTTTAAGAACAAAGAAGTGTATCTACTGCTTTAGAAGTAGAGCTGGCAAACGGGCGGGCCGGGGCTGGCTTGTTACGGGTTATACGGGTACGGGTTAACACGGGCCGAAGCTTGCGGGCCGTTATTCTTCACAGGTCGTCATTTCATCAACCCGCACCCGTAGCGGGTAAAGCCTGCGGGCTTACAGGTTAGCTGGTTTCTGGTGAGTCAACTCGCCAAAAACCGATTTTGACAGAGTTTCCTCTGTTTTCTGGGTCATTTCCGGCCAAAACAATCAATTGTAAATTTTATTCGATTCAATTCAATCAACAGATTCAACACGAATGAAACCTTAATATCAAAATTCAAAAACTTAACAATAATGTGGAAATGATATCCCCCAAAACAATCAATTTATGAATACACATTATCTATCTTAATCTCAGTATAAATTCTTCTTCTCACTGTTGAAATGTAAATTGCCATTGAAGAGGCCTTTTCTTATAACAGAAACATACCAAATCTAAATTTCATAAATCAGTAAGACTGAACTACAAAAAGAATGTAAATGAAACCCTAGGCTCAAATTTTTGAAATACCAATTAGCTAAAAAAAGTATTCGAAAATCAAATCACAATTACAAAATCGTTCAGACTTATCATATAACAATAATACTAACAAACCTTGCACAAACTCTATCAAAATTAAGGACCACTTTTGAATCAAATTCATCGTTTCATGGAAACCACAGTAAATCTTCCCCCGCTGATTGTACACCCAAAAGCACCAGCTACAACACGATTAACAATCACTTGATTGATTTCAGTATGATGACAAAAAATAACCCAGCAAAATTCAGAAAACAAGGAGAAAAGATGAAGTGGTTCACGAAATTGAAACTAGTATGAACACTACTAACAAATTGGCCACTAAACCCATCCTCTAATTCCGCGATTCATAATCAATTTTACAGTAATTAGTTATGAATTCAAAGAACCCTAAATTACACCCTCTGAATTTGCTTTTTCTTTGCGTCCGAATCATATCCTTGAGTTACACCACCACTGTTAATCACTCCTTAATCTTTTCATGCTTCTCTCGATCTCAAACCTACGATTTCACTTCATAGCATGGTTCACAAAATCGCAACAGACGAAGAGCAGGGAAGGAGGAGAAGAACAAAGAGAAAGAGGAAGAAGAAGAGAGTGAGGGCTAGGGTTTTTCTTTCTTTTTCGATTTTATTTGTTGGAGTTGGACACTTGGACTAAATTTGAGGGTCTCAGAGGACACGCGGCGAATGGAGAGGTGGAACTGCGGGTATACGGATTTAACCCGCGGGTTTACAGTCCAGTCCGGGTTTACCCGTTTTTCTACGGGCCAACATTTCCACAACCCTAACCCGGCTTGTTTAGACACCAGCCAAGCCGGGCGCGGGTTTTTACGGGCCGGTCCGGGCTAACCCGCGGGTTTTCGGCTTGTTTGCCAGCTCTATTTAGAAGCAAATTAAATAAAAACACATATTGTAACGGTTCAAGTAAACAAATATTAAAATATAGATGAAACATTAACATCAAAGAAGTGCAAATCTAAACTTAATTAGTACACAGTAAAAGAAGTAAAAGAAATTTCCAAAACTTGGTTGTGTGTACGCCCAAAAATCAGACCCATCCTATACGTCATAACTATGTACTCACATTTACAGATTGTATCATTTTTGCCGCAAATAAAACAACACCTAAACACAGAAAAACATGGACAGTATTTACAAAGGATAAAAAAAATGAAAAATGTAAGCGAACCCAACAACACCAGTAGCCCCGTGATATACATATTATAGATACGAGCAAAATACCAACATTTGCTCAAAGCTCCTAGCCGTAAGCTCTTCCTAAGCTTACTTCCTTAACCTCTCTTCAAAGTCTGTGGGGGAAAACAAAACAAAACAAAACGGGGTGAGCAATGCCAAGTAGGGGTCATAAAAATGTCGTAACAGCGAAACATAAAGAAAAATGGACAAGAGCAGCAGCTAAAATGATGTGTAAAATGAAAAGCACTTCGCAATTGAAATTCATTATGAGATACAGAATTGTAAACCGAGTTAAGTTACTCTACTATTCGTTTGGCCAGCGCCGATGTCAGGGTAGTCAGATACCAGCTACCGTTACAGCTAACGGTCTTCCGGGTTGCCACCCGTAGGTGGGGGGGCAATTAAGGCCTGACATTCCTATAGTAGAGTCATCTAGTTTCCTATTTAGGCTTGTCCACAAGAAGGAAACACTCACAATATACATTACAGCATTTAAGAAATTCACAGGGGAAAGTAAGGATTATAGATGACTGAAATACAAATAAAAATCATCTCGCAAAGTCCTGCCCAATTGCACACAGACTCAATAGCAAACAAGGAATACATTGGCCATAACAAAATATAAAACAAAGCGATCAACTTATACGGTCAGCATGCTTTCCAAGTGAGTTGCAAAAATGAATTGAAAGGAATCAAACTAGTGGTGTACATAAATTATTGGTTGAAAAATTCAAGCCAAAGGGTTAGGAGATAATACAAAATTCATAGAAAATTTCCAAGCTTTGGTTATCGGTGGAGTTAAATCAACAATGCAAGGGCTTATTTAAATTCTAAAACATAATTCATAAACTTTATTCTTGATGGGAGTTTTGAATACCCACTTACTAAAAAATAACAAGTCTTCATGCTTAAAATGAAAACAAGATGAATCTGTTCATCAATTCAAGCCACAACCAATATTTTGAAAATGAAACCCTTTGGGTCAAAAATAATAACGTGAAGAGCTTATGGATCATAGGAGTTTCAAATGCTCACTTAACAGAAATGTAAGGAGTTTAAATGCAAAGGAAATATCAGCCCATAAAAGGTTCAGATTTCACTGGATAATTCAAAATGTTGCTCATTGAGCTATTTTCACAAACGGTTAGTAGGCAAGTTTAGAAACTCAGTAAATACCTTAATTTTGATTGAAATCAAAACTTGTATGCCTGCATAATCCTTTTAATCTTCACAAAGTACTTGTAACATTTGAAATGATATGCAGCACACTAAGAATTAAACACAGGTACATACGATTTGAAACCAAAATTGCTTGTTGTAAAATGTCGTCAAAACAGGGATCAATTGGAGAAAGTTTATAAACGAATTAATTGAATTCATGGTTATGAAAACAGCTCAAAGTACAAGAGTTCAACACAGAGTAAAAAGCATCAAGAAGGATAGGTAATTCGAAGAAAAATCATGGGAAATTGTAGTTAAACCTCTGGCTAACAAAACCCCAAAAATAGTTACCGACTTGCATGAGTGATCCAATATTTGAAAATATTGCAAATTACCAGGACATTAAGAAGACATCAACAACAGAAATGAGAGAAAACATATTTGAATTAAATTTGGGCAGAAATAGTTGGTACTGCAAATTGAATCCAAGAGAAGAAATCCCCTACCTTGAATCAAGCCAAGTATTTAATCAAATCTCGTGAGTTGATGTGCTTTGAAACAAAAATTCCGTTGATGTGCTTTGAAACAAAAAATCCTCCTCACACCGTCCTGAAAATCAGTAGAACAAGGGGAAGAAAATAGTGGAATAATAAGTGAAGGAAAAGAAAACTTGTTTCCCAAAAATTAGTTTTGAGAAGAAGAAAATATAAGAGACAAAAATTTCCCTAGCTAGCTGCTCATGTCCGCCACATGTATTACATGCTAAAGATTTTCTAGACTTTTCCAGAGGTTTACTAATCACAACTCGTAATACTACTAAGGGACGATCCATTTAGTTAAGACATCCATACTTCGTCCAGGGGACTGTCCAGGATTTTAAGCATCTGATGTTAGAACAGCACGCGCATACTTTGAAATTTTATTTTCCTACCCAAAAGGGTTGGTCTAGGGTTTAAATCCCAAATGAAAATTTAGCGTCGTTACACAAACACTATGGTTGTGGGCGACGAGACTGCTGTCGAGCCCGGGCATTTCATCATAGCTGAATGCGAAAATATCCTTATATTCTCAGAGTAGTCCGATCAGCGCTTCCCTTTCTTCTTTGCTCAAATTCTGACATCTTGATGGGGCGCTTGTCTTCCGAGGTTCCGATATTGATCTCCTTCATTCCGTCCATAGCGAGATCTTCGGGAGATCGTTCCTCTGATACAGCTTTTGTCTCTTTTGCGTGTTGATCTCGGAGGTCGTCATCATCGAGTGCTCCATATGGTAATTCGGCTAACTTTGGGTCGATGCTTCTTGAGGGAGCTTACGCTACTTCGTCAATTGATGACATGGCGCATCTATGTCCATTAACGGGCGCTCCCTCGGGTGGTTGCTATAAGCGGTACACATGTCCTCCGTCTGGCTTTGAGAAGCAATGGAACCTAGGTTGCTCTTCTTGCTTCCGCTTTTTTTCTGTTGGGAGTACCATCCTGGATGGGCTGAATACAGATTTCATCGTCTTCGTCTTCTCTTCCTCTTCCCATTTTGGCAGTGGAATAGGTTGTATCTCTGGTATTTCGTCTGATTCCCTTGGGGTATCGTAAAAAACCGCATCTGCAATATATGCTTCCTTCGGGACGAATGGGTTGCTCGTCGCGGGAATTCTGTATTGTCCACCTCTTTTGTTGGTTTTGACATACTGGTGGTACGTCGAAGCTACGACCTTATGGTTAAGTAACCATCCTCATCCTAGGAGTACGTGGAATGTGGTGTCGTCTTCCAAGACATAAGAAGGAGTGAGCGCTCGGATAGGTCCGAGTTTCATTACCAAGTTAACGATCCCAATAACCGTTTGTGCACGGCCTCTGAATCCCTTTACAACCATTGTTCGTATTCGTATAGCTGACCGCTCCACCCCTAGAATTTCAAGGAGTGTGCGTGGAGATTATATTCATAGACGCGTCGTCATCGACGAAGGCGCTTTTGAGTAGCTGCTTGTTGATGTGAACTGTGAGATAAAGATGTCTAAGATGCTCTCCGGGGTAAAAAATATCTTCGTCCGTGAACATGATCGCTCCCTTATGCATAGGGCCATTAGGTTTTCCAGCTGCGATGGCTGCTATTGCTTTCGATGCCTGTTTGATCCGGTTTTCGCTAAACCCTAATGAGTCGAAGAACTGCTGGGCTATTATTATTTGTGCGAACCGGCTGGCTACGCCATTAGTATTTTCAAATGCTGGGATTTTTTCTTTCGCCTCGTATACTTCCTCGGTGTGCTCCCATGGCCTTCATGCATCTCCGCTTGGGTCATGCGAGAGCATCATAACATGGTGTTGGATTGGTCCATTGCTTCCGTGATCATTCAATTCAATTTCTCCTGCCGCGTGCTTTCTATGAAACATCCATCGGAGATTAAAACACTCGAATGTTGGGTGTTGTATCCCGCGGTGGTAATGACAGTACCTAGCGTTGCTCTGATCAACCGTGCTGGGGTCCACCTTTGTTGGCGGTAGCTGAACTTCCTTATTTGCTAACCATTGTTCTAAGAACCCTACAATTTTATCCCGGCTATATGGTAGAGGCGGCTGTCTGACGAAACCTTGCTTTGGTTCCCCAGCGCCTTCCTGGTTGTAGGACTGGTTTTCCTACGCGTTCCACCTTTAGGGAGTCACTGATGCGGTATTAAATGAATTCTGCTGAGCATAGTCTGTGTTGGGCTCATCCACACAATCTGCGATCCTTGTTGTTGCTTCTTCTAACTCAACAAAAGTTTGGAACCGGAAATTGACTAGGCTTCTTTTGAAAGCGGGCGTCATTCCTCAAATACAAATGTCTACCAACACACATTCTTTGATGTCTTTGTGACAGTCCAAGGCATAATGACGAAACCTAAAGATGTACTTTCCCATTTGTTCTCATATCCGCTGATTGCATCTGCTTAGGTCTATTGATGTGATTTTTCTCTTAGCTGAGTATAATTTTCTGAGAAAAAGAGTGGACATGACTGCCCATGAGTTTACGCTTCCTAGTTCAGGTTGTCATCCCAGGTGAATGCGGTATCCGTCAGTGACTTTGGAAATTCTCTTAAGCATAGCTTCCCGTTAGTTGCTCGATTGTTCATGGCCAATAGGAATCGACTAAGGTGTTCTTGCACATTCCCTTGTCCGTTGTATACTTTGAACTTTGGTAAAGTATAGTCCTCGGGGTATTGATATCCTACGACTTCGGGGGAATACGGGCTGCTCATAAAGTCGTAGTTATCTTGATTTACTACTCGGTAGTTCGTTTTCAGGAATTTTGCTATCGCCTCTTGTGACATGGCTAGGGGCGCTTCCTTTCCATCTTCTGTATCCTTTGTTTTGGATTTGTCCACTAACAACCCACAAAATAATAAGTTTTTCTTTCTATTTCCACACACAATTAGATCCTCCTCTGCATCCCTACTAACCTGGTCTATGCACATCGCTCTCCCCAGGAGGTTGGACGCCTATCCTAGATCTTCTTAGTACTCTGTTCGGCTTCAGCTACCCTTAATAACTTCTTTAATTCTTGATATATTCTAGTGTGATCCTCCAGTTCTTTTTGCATGTCCTGTAGAGACGGTAGCGCGGGTGATTTGTCTCTGGCTGCTTGCTGTTTGTCATTTCATGTGGCACCTCTGTCCTTCTTCCTTGTGTAATCGGTCTTGATACTATTCCTACTCTTTCGTCTTCGAGGTTAAGCGGTTGTTCGACCGGCTGAGTCTCCAACGTGCATGTGCTAGTGCCTACTTGGTGTGTCATGATGGACCAAAGACGAGTCTCCTACTGTGGTCGCCAAATGTTGAGGGGTGAATATGAGTTTGGTCCTACACGTTCTAGTCACAACAATGATAACACATTTTCCTACAATAATATGAGAGATAGCTTTCTTTCCACTGTACTATGTCCTTCCTTTTATAGAATTTTCCCAAAACCCTTCTTCCCATGACATCATACCACATGTCATAGAAGCTTCCTTTACAATTATTGTCATTCCTACTAATTTGTCCTTCTACTTCTCCACTAATCCCTTCCTTGTCCTTTCCACTTTATGGATATGCCCTATTGGACTTGGGCCTTACTCCCCAAATCCCCTATGTTCCATGGTGGGCTTATCCTACCTTTAGGGGCTCCTTACCCCTATTAAGGGTTTACCATTTTCATGTATCAATACTAGGAACGTTTGGTTTGGTCTAGGTAGAGCGTATGGAATAAATAATGATCAAAGCCTCCTTAACTGGATCAAAACCTGGTTTACTAACCCAATATATTGGGAGAAGGAAATGATAGATTGGATAACACTGTGTGGCATTGTAACTTGGAATATATGGAAAGCAAGGCGTGGCAAGGTTTTCACGTGGAAGAAACAAACAATGCCAGAATTGATCAGGAAAATAAAGAACGAAATAACAGTGCACAATGAGACGTTTACCAAGGCTAAAAAGAACATGAAAAGACTAGCAAAAACAAGGATAAGCAACCATGGATTCCACCACCACCAAGGACAACTAAAATCAACTATGATGCTTCATACAAGGAGGAGGAAATACTAGTAGGACTGGGCTTCTTAGACAGAGATTACAAGGGAATATTTGGGACAACACTGACTATATCAACGGTGGCCACATCAGTCCTGATGGCGGAGTGTATGGCAGCGAAGGAAGCGGTTCAATGGGCACTTCATAAGGGATTGACAAAGATAATACTGGAAGGAGACAATCAATACATCAAGGACTACATGAAAGGCAGTAATATGAATATGGACTGGAAATGCAAAAACTTATTGGAGGATATTAAGGAAATGGCAAAGGCTTTCTCTAGTTTTGAAGTGTATCACACCAAAAGAACATAAAATGATACTGTGAATGCTTTGGCATAGGAAAAAAGAACAGGCAAGACAACAACATACACAGAATCAGAAATTTTCCTAAGCTGTTTAATTTATTATGCATTGATTCGAGTATTAATATTAGCAACCCATATGTCATCCGAGGCTCTGGAAGAGAAAACTATTAAGTTAATCTACTTTCTTTTTGACTAAAAAAAAGATGCCTGCAAGTATATGTAAAACAACGTAAATAAAGATCGACACACAAGGACTTTACGTGGTTCGGTTGTTATTGAAACCTACATCCACAGATTAGTATTAACAATTTTTTTGAGATAACATAAGATGATATTTTTCTTTAGGTGAATGTGGAATATCACTATTTAAAGTTTTTATCTCTTCTCTGCTACCTAATATTACTCTCTTACACAAAATATTTTGTTACTCTTTTCAACCTGCAAACGATAAATAAATTACTTCTTTTTATAACAAAAATAATGATCCCAGGCTTCACACTTATCGAGTAACACTCTCCACATTGATTTCGAGTTCGGTCTCGATTGTACCATTTAACCAACCCGATGGGGCCTATTTCTGCTCGACACGTTACCTAGCTACTTGGTCTTCTCCTAGATGACTATCCTGACCCATAATTAAATGCTCCCAACGCTCCCTTCGATTTCCATCATCTATTTTCATCTTTCTTTTACATGTGTCGTTGTTTATTTTTCTTGGTAGATTTCTCGATCGAAGCATCCATGTGGGTGAAATGATTTCATGCTTCTGCATATACCTTTTATTATCCTTCACCTATTTCGGATGTCTTCCACGTGTATATTAGATACTTATCTCTCATATTTTTCTTCTTTTCATCCCCTCGGGATAAGGGTACGATGGGAAGAAAACTATCCTGATAGTTGGCTGGTTACATCCTGAAAAAATCTCTTCATGCATCCACCCACGTCACTGATATACCCCACTTTCTTTTCTTTATTCATCGATTACTGCCCACGCCTGTTGGGATTCCAAAAATTCTATTCTACTTTTAGAAGATTTCTTCACATTTATTTTTCGTTCTTCTTATTTATTTCTTTATTCTCTTTTGTTCTTTTCTTCTCCAGTCTTTTTGTTTTCTCACTATTCCTCTGTTACTTCTTATTTCCTTTTATCTTGTTCTTTGCTTTCATCATCACTTCTTATATCACCATATATGCTAAAGTTCTAGCCCTCAATACTAAAAGGTAAACTTCTTTTTTCACTTTTTACTTGGAGTTTTATCTTTTTTGTTGATCTTCTTTTTGGTTGATTTTATTTCCCTTTGACTGTTGCTTTTCAAGGTATGATGGAAAATTGTGATTACATCTGTCTCCCATGTTCCTGCTACTGGCAATGATACACCTGTTCGCTCTCACCCTATGTCTCAAAAGGACATCATTGTTGTAAAGACTCGTAAGCGCGTCAAAGTTATTTGACCGGTCAAGAGACGATTAAGCCGCTAAGGACTTGATTAACCAAATATGATCATTAATTAATAAAAATTAATCAAACAATAATATGGAAATGAAACTAGTACCATTTGGTAGATCTTGGAAAGTTATGCGAAATGAACTATTTGATCGTGTCATTCGGATACCGGACGAAGAAGAAATCATCTGATTTATATAGGGAGGATAAAATAGTCATTTCATAGAAAAACACTATTAAGGCGATCAAAAAATCTATTTTGAACACCGTGTGGATGCCCATATCCAGTCAAACGGGTGCCTCATCAATTTTCTTTGGTTTTATCCAAAACCAAGTCGATGAGGAAATCATTTTCTTATTCTTTCTCGTTTCTTTTTTTTCTTCTGCTGATGATTTCAAAGGTGAGGGTGAGAATTGATTTGAGAGATACGGTTGATGAAATTATTTAGTTGATGGAGGAAATGATGGTGTTGTAAATCAGGAAGGAGAAGAGTTAGGATTTTTGCTCGATGACAAAACAGAAAGAATCAAATTTAGGGTTTTATCTGATTTTGAGTTTGTATGAAATGGATAGGTGTATTGAGTTGTAGATAAAGGAGGAACTAAAAGGGTTGTTGTTGATTGATGATACAGAGTTGTTTTAACGAAGAATAAAAAAATTAGGGTTTTCGAAATATACAACAAACTCAACTAGTGATGGATGAGGTGAAATTAGAATATGGGTTTAATTGATCTGAAGGTTTTGATTGATGTTTTGAGCTCGAGTTAGAAAAGAGATGGTAGAAGATTATTTTAGGGTTTTCCGTGAACTGGTAATGATGAGGAGGACTATTGAGAAGATTAGTTGATTGAGTTAAGTTAAAGAATAATTGATTTCAAGTGCTTGAGCAAAATTAATCAAAGGTAATTGCTTTTTTAGTGTAGTAGATTTATTCAATCTTATTGTTGAAATTATGTAATGATTAATGAAACTAAGATTTGAAATGGGTATGGAATAGAGTTGTAGTTTAGGTATATCTTTAATTACAAGGGATTGGTGTTGAGACGATGCAGGAATTGAGTTCTTGGAACTAGTAACTGATGTGAATTGCAGGGAGGAAATAAAGTGGTGTTAATGTGGAGTTTGGATGAATGAAAATATTTAGAGGGAGGTTTAGGATGTTGCGGAGAGAAGGTTGAGATGGTGGTGGTAATGTAATGAGTCAATAGTAGAGGTATTTATAGTATTGCAGCTCATGAGATTGGTGATGATGTCATCGACATGAAGTCATAATGGTTATGACTGAATAGAATTGAAGTGAAACTAATGCAAATATGGAGATGATGTTGTTGGAACGAATGTGGTTTGGAATGAATGTTTATGTTGTAGAATGGTGGTGTTACAGGTTTTATAAGAAAATGGCCTGAATGAATGAGTTACGTTAGATGGAGTAGAAATGAAATTTCACAATTTGTGATGGTTCTGCTCAAATGGGTTGTGTTGAGTTCAATGTAGTCGATCTCGGATCTCGGTTTGTCTCGGCTCTGACCAAGACCCTTGTACAACATTATCTCGGGAAGATTCTCGTTGAAATCTCGGATAGATTTCTGGAATCCTTATTTTTCACATTTTATATACGTAACCAAATATTTATACAGTATGTTACACCTTCACTTTCTCTACATACGCACATATTGTAATTGTTATAGTTTAAAAGGGTTCTTTTGACATTACAAATTAGACAGGATGATGTTCTAGAAGGAGTCTTTAGAGTAACTCAACAAGAAGATGAGAGCTTCATAGATTTTCTGAGAAGGTTTAAGGATGCGGCGTCTCCAGTTGAGAAGACTCAAGAGATATTCCTTTGTGTTCTTTTCAAAATGCTCTGCTACAAGGTAAGATCAGATACTTTTTCGATGGCTCAAAGTTGACTTCTCTAAAAGAAGTGTACAATAAAGCTAGAAAGTGGGTCAGGAGAGAGCAAGACAATCTTACCACGCCGACAACCACGACCTCAGAACACAAAGTATAGTCAGCTGGTCCTTCATCTAGAGATAAGAGACAACGTTCTCCAAAATCTCCTAATCAAGCATCAAATAAGCCAAATTTCAAAGCTGAGTTAGAAGCGAAATAGGCTGACGAAGTCAAAGGCTTCATCAAGACGAACGCATCTCCTGAAACTATCCTACATTCATCAAAAACAAACCTTACTTTGTGACACCTCGAAAGATTAGAAATGAGTCCAAAAGAAAAAACTACCGCTTGTACCATGAAGCCCAAGAACATCACACCAGTGACTGTAGGAATTTGATCAAGTTCATCTATGACCTAGTCAAAGAAGGTCATCTAAAAGAGTTCATCTCAAATGGTCAAACTTTAACACCAACCAAGAAAGTCAAGGGGTGTGTTAATCTAGAATACAAAACAAAGCTTGGCTAAGTTAGGCTAGATAAATTGATGTGTTTTGTAGTTGTAGTGAAAGTGGTAATAAGATTCGTTCAACTCGGACTTGTGAAGATTCGTGTTTTTAAATTTAATAAAAATATATACAAAAATATTACAAAGGTGCAAGAATTACTGGGACTTAGGATTCCACCAAATTTCATTCATGTGATTCAAATAATAATTCCAATCAATTATAGCTCAAATATTAAAAAATATGGACTCTTATTCTTTGCCAAAAGTAGATTTTTGAAAAGCAATGACTGTAAATCAAAAGCATGATGTATCAAAAATACATTGACCAAGCATACATCATCAAACAATATCACACCCATTCAATAAAAATCATAAATCAATTAAAAATCAATGCAAATAGTCATAAAAGAATTATTAGAATTACCACATGCGTGAAATAGGGCTTCCTCCGTCATCCCAGTGTTGGGGTTTAGCTCCTCATATTAGAAATATGCTCAAAAGTTGATTTCATTGATCAAATAAGGTGTTTTTATTAGAAAGGACGAGCTATAGTTACAGAAAGCTTGTTGTAAGGAAGGTAATGGTCGCTGAAAGTATTAAGCAAAGACAATCAAAAACGATAACAGCATTCTGTAGTTGAATATAAGACTGCTTCTGCGACGGTTCGATGTGGGTCGAAGTTCTTCGTGTTCTTTGCGACTGTTCTGTGTGCGTCTTATGTTCTTCGTGTTCTTCAGCTCCGCACCAGCAGAAAACAGCAGCAGGTAGCTTTCTGTTCGTCTTGATTTCTCACTCCTCAGCCCCCCAAACTCTCGACACCCCTTCTATATGACCCAACCAATCTATTTATATCAAAAAGAGCGATTAAATCTCTCCAAAATCTTCCGAAATCTCTTTCTTTCTCTTCACGGCAAAGTTGCGGCAATTTCTTGTTTTAGAATTTCCACGCATATCTGGGCTTTCCTTTTGATTCTAAACTATTCCTTAGATATATATTAATCTTTGGAAAGAAAATCTTGTCTGTAATCTCTCTAAAATTTCCTAAAATCGGTCACACACGTGACTTTCCATATTTTGCTGTTGAGATCAAAACCCGTCGATTGAGCCCAGTTTAATCGATTTCAACACCCATGTTAGATTCCTAGACCCATAAGGAGTCTACCCTATGAAAATCAGAGGTTTAATCGACCTTAAACTCCTCCAAATCACTACCACCAAAACTGCCAAAAAACAACCTTCACGTTTTTGGTTTCCCGCCCAAATTCAGAATTTGAACGTGAAGAGGAAAGGTTAACCCTTATCCAATGGTCTCCCCTTATCCGTTGCTGGAGTCCGCATAACACTCGTCCATTGGGTTGCATTTATCAACTTTTCGAGCCAATTTCGCCGCAAAAGCTTATTTCTCCAAAAAACACCTACAAAGAGATAAAATACCAAAATAAGTACAAAAACGGGTACTAACATTATACACAATAGAGATGAAAATAGACACATAAATGCGTCTATCAGTCATCTAAAAGAGTTCATCTCAAATGGTCAAACTTTAACACCAACCAAGAAAGTCAAGGGGTGTGTTAATCTAGAATACAAAACAAAGCTTGGCTAAGTTAGGCTAGATAAAGAGCGGCCGAGATTTGTCTAGGAGGGATAAATCTCCAGCCGTGGTTTTTTCAACTAACCATTATGAATACTTTATTAATTAGTGTCCTATTAATTGCTCATGATGAATGATT
>JAJJMB010012240.1:1998153-2228649 GCA_023531105.1 Papaver atlanticum
AATACTTTATTAATTAGTGTCCTATTAATTGCTCATGATGAATGATTAATTAATTTTTCATGATAAATGTTCATTTAATGAATCTAATAAATACATATTTTTATTAATAAATAAGTTTATTAAAAACTATATATATATATATATATATATTTTGATCGGTAAAGAATTTGGTACTGGCGAGTTTCGAACTCAGGTAATTGGTATCATCACCCAATGACTTTACCACTGTACTACAGTGACCCCGGTTAAAAATTATTAATATAATTTTTAATGGTTGTAGTGAAAGAAGCAGTGGGTGGTGGAAACAGTGGCGGGTATTTGTGAGTGGTGGAGGTGGTAACATTACTGGTGGTGGAAAAAATAATGGGCGTGGGTGGTTTTTACTACGGTGGTGGATGTTAGTGAATAGTAGTGGACAATAATAGTTTTGTGTCTTTACAAAATGGGAAACATTTTATTGTGATAGATGTAGTTGGCTGTTTTTAGCACAATTGGTAATGACAAAACACAAATATTTTGAGGAGGATACTAAATCATATAAGACAATATTATCATGACCACTGGATCACCCAAATGGGATCCCAGCTATTTATAGTACCCGATCGAATAAATCACGGTTTTTAGTATTAAAATAAAATTGATTACATTTCCAGAATACAAAACAAAGTTTGGACAAGTTAAGCTGGATAAAGAACGATCAAATTTATACGTGCAGAACATTAATCTACCGCTATAAATGATCACCTTTAATTAAAATTTAATAATAAATGTTCAATTTATATTTCATAATAAATGTTTCTTTAATTAATCAAATGAATATATTTTTATTGATACATAATAAATTTATTTGATATTAACCATATCAGTAAGCATTAATGGTGGTTGTGATGGTGGGCTGTGGTGGGGATAATGGTGGTGGGTATTGGTGAGACTGGTGGAGTGGTGACGATAATGTGGTGGTGGAAGAAGTAGTGGTAGTAAGGTGAGAAAATGGGTCCTAAGATAGGTAAATTAATTACTAATGGTGGTTGTGATGGTGGGTGGTGGTGGTGGATCGGTGGTGGGGATAATGGTGGTGGGTATCGGTGAGACTGGTTGAGTGGTGACGATAATTTGGTGGTGGAAGAAGTAGTAGTAGTAGGGTGAGAAAAGGTGTCCTAAGATAAGTAAATTATTTAGTCACCCTTAGTTAATTTTTCTTTGTTTTGTTTTAATTTGATTTTAGTTTTCAAAATACTTTTTTTTTATTTTTTAAAAATTAAAACAATTTTTAAAGGCCAGATTTTTCAAAAAAAAAAAATGTTGTGATTTTAAGATTTTCCGGGTAGGGGGCAGGAAGAAAAATGAAGCCTATAAAAAAATTGGCCAAACACAAGGCTACACGCGAATTAATTGTAATTGGTTCAGTTTGTCACATCTCTCTTTATTCCCCTTTTTTGTCATGGTTTCTGTTTCTGTCATATTTCTCCCCTACTTCATGGGATTATGCAAGGCTACGCGTAAATTAATTGTAATCGGTTCAGTTTCTTACATCTCTCTTTATTCCCCTTTTTTTGTCAT
The DNA here is from genome assembly GCA_023531105.1 of Papaver atlanticum. Classification (NCBI taxonomy): domain Eukaryota; kingdom Viridiplantae; phylum Streptophyta; class Magnoliopsida; order Ranunculales; family Papaveraceae; genus Papaver; species Papaver atlanticum. Next base: position 1,999,714 of record JAJJMB010012240.1, read on the forward strand.
GGTTTCTGTTTCTGTCATTATTTCTCCCCTACTTCATGGGATTATGCAAGGCTACGCGTAAATTAATTGTAATCGATTCAGTTTCTCACATCTCTCTTTATTCCCCTTTTTTGTCATGATTTCTGTTTTTGTCATTTCTCCCCAACTTCGTGTAATTATGCATGCTTGAGAAATTGTTCATGATAATAGGTAAAGTGACAAGAAAATAAATGGATCAAGAATTAAATATTATTATAACTTTTAGGAAAATGAATAAACACAAATCTATGTAAATTGGGAACCCAACAATTTATATCAAAGAGAAAAATTAAATTCTAATGCTAACAGATTTTGCAAGATTAATCTAATTGATTTTAAAGTAATTTTAGGTGTTTTTAGTTTTGTTACAAGTTTGGTGAATGACCTTTGATGATATTTTTTTGAAGTAGTGAACGAAGTAATGTTCTACTGCCCATAGGATTTGGTCTAACGATTAACTATGTTTGTTCCAAAGGGTTGTATGACTTACATACACAATATTAAAAGATTCGAGGATAAGGACATGTTTATTAACCAACTCCTCAAAACATTTAGACCTGGATCGATCGGTTCGATTCTTCTCAGACAATTACGACATGTATGAATCGATGGATACATTTGAAACACATATCCTTGCCCGTGCCGTTACGGCACAGGTTGAGACCTAGTATGATACACTTTATAGCTCGAGTTTGGAATGACTCACAACTTAACCTCATTGAAAGAAAGAGGAAACTCTGCGTGATCAGTGTCACATGTCTCCATCCCAGCTCTGAAAGGTCTCCTGTTACCTCCAAACGATACAGGGTTCACTGCCAGGGACTTGGCGGAGTAACGATTCCAGTAGTAACAATTTTTGCGAGATTACACAAGATGATATTTTTCTTTAGGTGAATTTGCGAGATTACACAAGGTGATATTTTTCTTTTGGTGAAGGTGAAATATCACTATTTAAAGGCTTTTATATCTTCTCTGCTAACTAATACTACTCTCTTACACAACATATTTTCTTACTCTTTTCTGCCTTCCTAAATCATATATAAATGACCTCCTTTTATACCACAAATGATGATTTTGGGCTCCACTCTTATCGAGTAACACTTTCCATGTTGATCTCAGGTTCGATCCCGATTGTAACGTTCACCCAACCCGATGAGGCCCATTTCTGCTTGATTCTCCTAGCTGACTCTTCTGAGCCATCACTGAATGCTCCCTTGGATCTCCGTCGTCTATCTTCATATTGCTTTTATACATGTCATCGTTTTTTTCCCTTGGTAAATTTCTCGATCGAAGCATGCACGTGGGTGGGATGATTTCATGAGATGTCTTCCACGCGTACATTAGATATTTATCTCTCACACCTATGTTAAATTCATCCAAGTTCCAAATCTATTACTATTACAAAAGAACTCCCCTCGGCCACTGTTCATGAACAGTAGCTGAAGCTGCAAAATTTAGAAATCCAAATTTACCCCTGTTTTTATATCGTATATGTTTTTCACAAAAAAATTATTTGAGGGCATATCCGTAATCTTGATAATAATTAAGAAAAAAATTAAGAACATATTAATCGACCAAAATTCTTGAACATATCCACGATTTGTAAAATTAAAAGAAATAAATCATCTTCTGAATCAAAGCCTTATTCATCTCTTTTCAATAAGAATTAGGGATTACAAGAAGAAGATTGTTGAGATTGAAGAAGACCTCTTCTTTTCTTAAGAGGATTATGTTTTTTCTGATTTCAACTCAATTATCCTCTCACCAACAAAGAAGAAATTCTATGGTTTCTTAAAAACCTGTTCGTGATGTGGGGTTTGGTGGAGACTGTAGAGACAAAGAAAGAAAGATACAAACAAAACAAAGAATAAGAAGATAAGGGTGTTCAGACTTGGGATGTGTTATTAAAAGAAGAAAAAGGAGAGCGTGATTGATATAGCACGCGCAAAAGCGCGTGCCGGGTGTTCTTGTTTATCATAAATGGCATTGGAGCCATGGTTAAACCTGACAAAAAACAATAATAAATCCTGTTGGCCAACATCGTTCGACTTACTTCAGTGAAGTGTCCACGAAACGCAGACAGTAATGTCAAACGATATGCCAGGAGTGAAAGAAATTGGAAAAACAAAATCGTTTCCACCTTAGGATGAGTTGAAGTACAGACTAAAACTCTAATTAAAATAATGAACAATAAAAATCAACTCGAATTCACTGTTGATCAAACAACTTGCTGCTTCTTCGGACAATCAGTGGAGATATGGCCAGATACCCCGCACTCGTAGCATGTTCGCCTTTTCTTCCCGCTGCTTTTCGTGGACGCCACAATACTACTACTGTCATTCTCGACTTTCTCATTATTTAATGGTATAATATAAGCAGCCTGAACCTTTTCGATAGCTACGGGGTTACTACTCTCATCATCAACCTTTACATTATTTATGGGGTCAACAACTTGATTCTTCTTTGGACACTCTGTTGAGATATGCCCTGCAACCCCACACTCATAGCATGTTCGTCTCTTCTTCCCACCGCTCTTTGCGGAGCTCATAGTGTTACTAGTCTCATTCTCAACCCTCTCCTCATATCTGGGATAACTGGTCTCAATTTCAACCTGTAGCTTATTCACTGGGTCACCAGCTTGGTTCTTCTGAGGACAATCCGAGGATATATGGCCTGCAATTCCACACTCATAGCATGTTCGTCGCTTCTTCACGCCACTCTTTGTGGAGCTCACTGTATTACAAGTCTCATTCTCAAACTTCTCCTCACTAATGAACATGGGATAACTGGTCTCTTCCTCCACCATTTCCATGTTTACGGTGTCAACAGCTTGCTTCTTCATAGGACAATCTGAGGAGATATGGCCTGCAACCCCACACTCATAGCATGTTCGCCTCTTCTTCTTCACACCACTATCTGAGGTAAAAGTATTACCATTCTCATTCTCAACCTTCGCCTCAGATACGGGGATACTACTTTCATTCTCAGCCTTCTTATTAATTGTAACTTGGTTGATACTTCCGTTTTCAGCCTTCACAATTCGAGGGCCTAAAGGTTTTGAACCCGCCTTCGCTTCGTTCTTTGGAACTGCACAACTTATCCTAGCAGGTCGTCCGCACACCTCCTTCTGATCAAGCTTCAAAGCCATCGCAAGAGACAAACTGTCTTCAAAATCTACATGTGCATATCCTCGGAATTCACCTGTTTCTTTGTCTGTTCCAAACCGAACAGATGATATTTTGCAACCTTTAAATAGTTGTTTCAAATCATCTTCAGTTATATCCCATGCCAGATTCCCAACATAGACCCTGTTATAGCCCTCCACCATCTTGGGAGCAAAATCAGCTGATAATGATTTCTGCGGCCGAGATGTAGTAGTTTTATATGGTTGGATCTTCAGAAACAGTCCTCCCCTGAAACAAATTAAGCTTCAGTACACATGTTTTAACGAAGATTGATTTGTTTTCTATATACAAGTACAACTCACATGTCAGCTCCATCAAGAGCCAAAGCTCTCTTTGCTGCAGCATCCGTCTGCAAGAGGAACAACTGCCTGATCAGTAAAAGGTTACCGAATCCTGTATTAAACTGCAGCAGGATTCCACGTCCCAGTATTTTCAAAATAAAAGGAAGAGATGAAAAACAGAAAGAAAGAAAGAAAATAAAAGGAAAAGTGAAAGTGAAAGTGAAAGTGTAATAGAAGAAGAATCACGGCATCTCTTTTCTCTAGATATAAAGTCACTTATTGAAATAGATCTGTTTTGGGCTACCATATCCCCCTGTTAAGCAGGAATTTAAAGGAGTGTCACTTTCTGCTGAGAGCTGGAAATTTGCATTAAGGCGGACCTTGGATGCACAAGAAATCGAAATTGTCTTAGGATGTGCCAAATTCATACGATCAAAATTTAAGTGATACTTTAGAGTTTGGCCACGGATTAAGAAATGCTGGAATAAATACTTCCCCCTTAATATCATATTACCAGTTTTCTAGGAATGTTTGTAGACTCCTTAGAAGTACAATACTCAACATATGCAAGTGCTTTGTTGAAAAGTTAGGTGAAAAAATGGAAAGCATCATCACACTCTGTGTTTCTAGGTAAATAGGCCAGCAAAACAAAGAGCAGCTCTTAAGTTACTCTTATGGAACAAAAATTAACACAGACAAGACATAAACATAGAAACACGACAGAAGAAAAAAACATAGACTAGAGACACATAAGTATAACATAATTTGCCACTAATTTTCACCATATGATCTGTTACGAACATGTACTAGAAAAACATTTTTATTCAACAACTTACCTTCTAAAACTTAGTCTATAGTACTTCATTCGACAAGCACATCAACTTTATATTTCGGCAACGTCCTCACGTGCCAATATACCAACTTAGTTAATTTACTTATTGGCCATCAATTCTACTTTTCTCATCCTTATCGTAGTTGCACACTTACACTTTGCTTCTTCAGCTACTGAAAGAAATCTAAGTTCTAACATATGCATCCAAAGTTTTACTAATATCAACAATATATAAATTCTACCCTCCCTGGTTCCTACTGTCCTAGTAGTATAGGTCATGCACATTAACTACTAGCTTTAAGATCCTTCTCACCTTATGTCCTATCCAACACACTGTGGATTTGATCAGATGTCTTCTGTCACACCTGTTTTGTGAATTCATAGCTTCCTCGTCAGTCATCACCATAGGGTTACAAATCTAAGAATCAGTTCTTTATTCTTCTTTTGTCAGCATGTCTAACATAGACTCTCCAAGAAATGAAACAGACAGTTGTTATACATATTTTTGTTCACCACAAGTCCTAATCCAGTTTTTTTTTAATAGATTAAACAAGACCATAAAGGTCTAGCTCACTCGCACCAAAAACAGCATTTTTATTTATACATACCAAAAGGTATCATCTGAAGTCTGTAATAAAAATCAAAAGTGCTACATAACTTATTTTAACCCAACGCAAAAGAAGACTTCTTAGTCCTTAAGAACATAACTAACAAAATGAGATATCACAAGCTCAGCTCAGTTTACAGCAAAAACACACACGAAAGAAGTGTATTTGTTGAGAGTTTCTCAACAGTAATATTCTAGGTTACATGTAAAATGCAGTCGAACCTAAGTATATCAGATAGTTCTCTGAAAGCAATGGAAAAATAAGGCTGATGATTTGAGAGATTGAAGGTAAGGGGTGAGAGATTGACTCCCAAATCACTGCCTAAACCACTAAATGACAGTAGAGAATTTGTTTAGTCATAGGAGGATACAGTGGTTAAGCAGAGATGGAAGCAAGAGCAAAGAAATAATAACTTGAACTACTGTTAAGGAAGGATTGTGTTGATGTATATTGTCAAGTGAAATAATAACTTGAACTACTGTTAAGGTGTTGATGTATATTGTCGAGTGAATGATCTATTTATGGATCTCCAGAAAGTACAGTTATCCTCGTATTACTTTGTTGACATTATGGGAAGTTGTAACTGCATCCCTTACCATGTAGGTCGTAATCTGTGGATAGTCAGTAGTTTCATACCCCATGTATCCTACAACTGGCTTCTACATCACAAAGCAGGCATTCTATGAATCTAATTTCTTAAGCTTTGAAAGTTTATCTTTGTGTCCTTATTTTTATAGACTAGTTTATCTTTGGGCTTACAAGTTTCAGGCATAACTTGGTTTGACTTAGTGTTGTGTAAGATATGAAGTATGTCATGAAGATAAAAATGAACTGAAATGCTACATATAGACTATACTGACCAATCTTAAAAAGAAGCTCTATCAGTGTTAGAGAACATAACTAACTAAATGAGCAAATAGACAGTCAGCATTCATCAAAAGAGAAACATTAAGTAAAATGCAACCAAAAATCAAGTAAAACCGCAATTTATAAAAGATACGGAAAGCAATTCATAAGCGAAAATGCTAACCTTGAAACTGATCATGGCAATCCCTCTAAACTTCCCAGTATCCGGAAAGCTCATGCACTCGAGCTCAGTTATAGTTCCGCAACTCTCAAAGAAACTCCTTATATCATCTTCAGTTGAGTAGTATGGGATGCCACCAACATACACTTTTGTAGCTATTTCCACAATTTCTTGGCTTTAAACAACAGAAACATAATATAAGTCTCCATCTCTGAAATACAAACTAATCAAACACAAAACATGAAACTTTGGATAATTATTACCTCTCATCAATCTTCATGGGCTCCTCTTTTGTCTCTACATTATTCTCAACAACCACCACCTTATCATCCACAATCACCTTATCGTCATCACCAACAGCGGCATCCTTACTTATCTTCTGTTTCTTTGTCTTTCTCTTCTTCTTCTTTTTCTTCTTATTCACTACAACTGCCTTTTTCTTTTCAGCTGATTCCAAACCACCACCATTTCCTTTCTTTTCTTTACCTTCACCTTGTTCCAATTCCTCTCTCTTCCTCTTCCTTCTCATCTCCCTAATCGCCCTCTTCTCCATCAATCTCTTCTCAGCTGCTTCTAAACGAGCCTTTTCTTTCTCCTCAGCATCTGCATCATCCTTAATCTTCTTCTTTTTCTTCTTCTTCTCCTCCTTTTGCTTATCACCATCATTCAACTCTACTAAACCAGATTGTTTCTTATTCTCCTTCTTTGTATCATCATTGGTTCCTTCATGGATTACCTCAAATGGTACATCTTTTTTGTTTTTCTCTCTCAGTGACAATCTCCGTTTCTTTGTTTTAGTATCTAAAAAAACTTTCAATGATTGAATCTCTGAATTTTCTCTATCTATTTTCTTCACTGATACTTTAGGTGATTTTACATCTAGTTTCTCTATTGAAGTTTCAGTTAGAATAGATCTTATCTTTTCCTTCAGCTTTTTATTAGATAATACCATCTCTGAATGGATCTCAAGATTTCTGAGGGGGCGCCGATGAATGAGAGGTCTCTCACAGTTCGCAACTCTGCAAGGGTTTTGTTTCACAAGAATCAGAGACCAAAAACCCCTATGAAATTTTAATTTTCACACATCCGGTACTTTGTTAAGTTTGTTTGTTACATTTTACTTTTCTTTTTTGGATTTTAGCCCAAATAAACAATCTTCAGGATGGGCCTGAACATTCATGTTCATGAAGAACTGATAGAGACTCTTACGGCCCAATTTTTTTTTTTTTTTTTTTATTATGAGGAAAAAGGACATTCGAGAGATTAACAATGGTACAGGGGTAAATCAGCCTAGCATTTTTAAGGGCGACTCCAAAAGAATTAGGGGCGACATAAAAAGACAAAAAAGGTCACCCAAACGTAAAATGTAGCCATCCCTTATCTCCCATTTTTTTAAATGGCCAAACTATCCTTTACAATCGTAGATAACTTTAAAATCGGGAAGTTAATCCACAATCGGGAGTCAATTTAGTTTATATAACTTCCGAATATAAAGTATCCCCAAAATAAAATCCTCTATCTTTTGAATTTTGATTATCCTATAATCGGTAGTAAATAAAGTTATCTTGACTCCCGATTAAAGTAGACCTTTGACTAAAATGCTACCATAATCGTTAATGAATTTAGGTTATTTAACTCCCGAATATAGAGCAGCCCCAAAATGAGATTTTGCGAAAATTCTCTATCTTTTGAATTTTGATTATCCTATAATCGGTAGTAAATAAAGTTATCTTGACTCCCGATTAAAGTAGACTTTTGGCAAAAATGCTACCATAATCGGTAGGGAATTTAGGTTATTTAACTCCCGAATATAGAGTAGCCCCAAAATGAGATTTTGCACAAATTCTCTATTTTTTGAATTTTGGTTGAGCCTATAATCGGTAGTAAATGAAGGTATCCTGACTTCCGATTATACAGTGGACCTCTTTACCGAAATCCTAGCATAATCGGTAGTCAAGATAGTTCATATAACTACCGAATATAGAGTTGCCCCAAAATGAGATTTTGCAAAAATCCTCTATTTTTCTAATTTGGTTGAGCCTATAATCGGTAGTCAAAATAGTTCATATAACTACCGAATATAGAGTTTCCCAAAAAATGAGATTTTGCAATCGGTAGATAAAAAAAAACTACCGATTATGAAGGGAAATATAAGTATTTTCAACCTATTTTGTCTTTTTGTGTCGACCCTAATTCTTTTGGAGTTGCCCCTAAAAATGCTAGGTAAATCAGAGCTGGTCCACATGTGTTGGACGTTGTGATTGAGTGCATATACTGCCAGAGAATGAGCAGCTGAGTTAGCCAACTTCAGCACGTAACTATAAGCACCTGCACTATTTAGGGAGTTCATATTCTGAATGATATCTTCCTTCAGCCTCTAAATCCTCCATGGAATGTTCCTCAGTTCTCCATTTAAGCTTTTCACTACTGTCTGGCTGTCACCTTCAGTGATGATATTGTTCATGTTTAGCCAAATGGCTAATTCCGTAGCTAGTTTGAAACCATCTGCTTTTGCATAGACCACTGTATCAGTCTTTCCTACTCTTGTTCCAGCTCACAAAAGTCACCATCGTTGTTTCTTGCTACTGCTGCACAAGCGAAAGCGCCATCTTTCCAGATAGCATCCACATTGATTTTGATAGTATGGTAGTTAGGAGCTTTCCAGATTGTATGAGCGACTGCCTCTGTGTCATCTTGAATAGTCTTTGTTACTTGGGTCTCTTCTTCATCAGTGAAGTTGTAGTAGATATTATACCAGTGTAGAGAAATAGCCATAGTTCCATGCACATTAACAGTCTTGTGTTCGAAGACCTTAGCATTACGACCTTTTCGTATTTCCCAACAGATTGACATACCCATAACAAGAGTCGACTCATTGTCATTTCTTCTAAATAAGAGTTCTATTAGGTTTTTGAGAGATATCGGATCATTTCCATGCATTCTTATACCTAGTGGGGAAGCAAACCAAATTGCTTGAGCAAATTCACAATGAATCAGGAGGTGATCTACAGATTCTTCGTCGTTGTTACAGATGTTGCAGTTATTGAAACTCCATCAATGGATCTGCCTATTCTCTTTGAGACTGTAAGTCCATCATGTAAAGCTCTCCACACAAAAGTTTTTATTTTTTGAGCTACTCTTTTCACTGCCCATAATTTTTTCCAAGGGAAGTATTTTCTCTTATGGAAGAGGACTCACCTTGTTGTTCTTGTAACATCTTCTGAAAAGATTGTGGATTGAAATTCCCATGAGTAGTAAACTTCCAGATAACTATGTCTTTAACAGTTATATTGGGAGAGATTAGTTGTATTTGATTTGTGATGTATTGACTTTCCAGTTGTTGAAGAGCTTGTATGTTTCAAGGGCCTGTTGTATTATCTAGAAGGTCACTGACTTTTTTGAGCTCCATAGTTCCTTCTTCTGGCCTTGTTGGTGTGGAACCTGGGATGGTAGGTATCCAGGGTCTGTGAAAATGTTGATAGACTTTCCATTGCCAACCAACTAGAGACAACCTTTTTCCAGTTCATGTCTACTCTCAAGCATTGCAGCCCAAGTAAAGGAACAATTTGTTGTCTTCTTGACTTCCCAATTGGATGTCTCTTTTAGATATTTAACACTCATGATTTGAACCCATAAGGAGTTTTGTTCATGTATGAATCTCCATGATAGCTTAGTGATAAGCGCTAGATTTAACTCATATAAGGATCTTAACCCCAGGACACCTTTTTCCTTTGAAATGTTGAACCACTCCCATCTTAAGAAATGCATCTTCCTTTTGTCTCTTGTATGACCCCACCAGAAATCTCTTATTATCTGAGTTAGCTTGTTAAGAACAGTTTTAGGAATCATAGTAGTTGCCATGTAATAGATGGGAATAAGTGCTAAAATAGACTGAATAAACACATTTTTTCCTACATGAGATAAGGTATTTTTTTTCCTTCCTGACAAAGCTGCATCAAATTTTTCTATGAGAAAATTGTAGTTAAATACCATGTTGCCTTGTTGTAAGATCTTCACCCCCATTTACTTTTCTTTTTTAGTCATTCTTTTAACTCCCAACACTTGAATGATTTCATCTGCATATGTGTCTGGAACACTTTTGCAAAATTGAATTCAAGATTTAGAATAATTCACAAGATTCCCAGAAAGAATATAATATTGCTGCAGAACTGTAGAGCTGGATTTGATGGTTCTTGTGTCAGTGTTGCCAAATAACATAATGTCATCTGTGTTACGGCCCAACTCAGCTTGGAAAGGCAATAGGAAACACTTGCTAGAAGACAAAACACAAATATTATTTTTTTCCGTAGTGTCTCTAATTAGGAATTACCTGTTTAATGGCTGGTCCATCCATCAAACTCAGTTTTATCATAGGTTCAAATTTAGTATTTTGGACTAAGAATTGTATTACTGGTCCAGATGTGTGCGGGGTTCATAAAACGTATTTTTTAAATGCCGAAACTACCCTAGATGTAAATAAATAAATAAATATATATATAAAGACTCCCTTCTAAATCGTTATTTTTTGTTTTCTCTTCCTACAGCTCGAAAATCGTTATTTTTGTTTTCTCTTCCTACAACTCGAGTATCATTGAAGGATTTATCAACAAAATCGACAAACAAGATAAGTTGCATCTCTTATTAATCTTTTAATTTATTTGTAATTCAATTTAATGGTTTCAAAAACCTAATAACTTTAAATTCACTTCCATTGTTGATTAGATTCACAATCAATTTTTAGATCTGTAATCATCTTTTTATTCCCAATGATTTGAGCTAAAGATTTTGAGAAAAAAGTGATGAAATTTCTTCTAGGGTTCATGACTGAATATCGATTAATCAACCAATCTTAATCTCATTCGAAATTAGAACTTCAGATTCGTAATTAGAGAGACTATATATATATCTGTGTTATCTATCAATTTTCTTGCCGAACACTAACTAGTTTGAATTTTTGAACCTAATCAGATTATTTTGGTTTTTAGCTTTAATATGATCCAACAGTGCATATGTGCTGCACACAAGAATGTTGGTAATGTTTTCTACTTACTACTCTTAAGTAATGTTTTCATTCGTTTTTGTATGATCCAACGGTGCATATACTCTGAGTTTAGTAATGTGACTAAGTTGTCTTATCTTTGTTCATATTTGTCTATGATTCAATAGTGTATATACACTATACAGTTCAATGTCAGTTCGGTAATATTTTCGTTCATTTTGTCTATAATTTATCAGTGCATATACATTATATTGTTCAATATAAGCTCAGTAATAGGACAAAATCGTTATATCTATTTATTTAATATGAGTTCTTATTATAATTTTATTCATTTTTGTATGTGTGATTTGAAATTGCATATAGAATTTACCGTTTATGAAATTTTAGCACCCATCCTAATTGATATGGTTGTTTACTTATAATGTGTTTTTATTTTGTTTATCGTTGTATGTATAATCCAACAGTGTATATAAACTATATTGTTTATATAAACAGTATATAAACTAAATTTTAGTATGTGTTTTTATGGTTGTATATAAACTATACTGTTTAACATGAGATTAATATTGCGACTAAATTTTGCATAATCCAACAGTGCAGACATGCTATACTATATTATACGAGTTCAACAATGCTGGTAAGTTGCTATGATTGTGGATTAATATGTGAGGTGATTCATTTTTGATGTAAATTCGTCCATTTTGGTATATTGTAGCCTATTAACTTGTAGTAATTAGACTACTTTATCGATTCGGTACAATATTTTTGTGTAGTATATCTGCACCATAGTTTCCTAGTTTATTGTTTAAGAATAACATTTTGGGCATGGCCCAACACGTAGATATACTATACTGGAAAACATTTAGTTATAATCTACATTTTAAAGATTTTTCCAAGTGCAGATAATACCGAATTTATTTATTTATTTTTTTAATATAGGTCTCACTGTGTAAACCCCAATATTTGGTAATGATTGGCCGAATGGAATATAAGGAATAGTTTGTCCTTTCATAACACCGAGGCTTTTCAGCACAATCGGCTCCATAGTTGATAGAAAACTCTACAGTTAAGCGTACTCATGCGAGAGTAATTCAGGGATTGGTGACCTCCTGGGAAGTTGCTACGGAGTGACCGCAGCGATTTCCGTTGAAAAACCCCACACTGCCAGATAACCACAGTGGCTAAGTGGGGACACTATCGGTGGAGGGATGGGTCATTACAAAGGTATCAGAGTCGACGACGGGTTACCTGCTGAGGGTGGGAAGACACGCTGGATGGGGGTTGGTCCAGGTGCTTGTCTCATGAGGGGCTAGGAACATCGGAGATCTGTGCGTGTGTATATTCCGGAGCCGAGGACGACTCCAATTTAAGGTGATGGTATCGTAATACCCCGATATTCGGTAGTGGTTGGCTGAACGGAATATAAGTAATGGTGTGTCATTCCTAACACCGAGGAATTTACAACACAACTGGCTCCAGAGTTGGTAGAATATTTTGCAGTTAAGCATGTTCGGGAGGGAGTAATTCAGCGATGGGTGACCTCCTAGGTAGATGCTGTCAGATGACCGTAGCGATGCCCATTTAAAAACTCTACACTATCGGATAACCGCAATGGCTAAGTGGGGACGGTATCGGTGGGGGAACGGGTCATTAAATACTGTCTTGATTTGCAGAAGTGGATTTGAACCTGCCAAAGTATATGTATGTTTTTCTGTTTGTATGGGGGAAGGTGATGTCTGTCTTTATACATTTTAGGCATTTGATTTCGTCTATCGGGCGGCTTGGGCCATTAGTTCACGAAATGTACATCCGTTTTTCATTATGGTTCAGACAAAAACCTTAACAAAACATACGGACGAAAAAGATTACCTTGATGAAAATGGATCAAAAAAACCTGGGATTTTTAGGGGCGACTCCGAAAGAATTAGGGAAACTTTTTTATTTCTAACCCATAGACAAGGTTAAGGGATGTCTAAAAGGATAGTAGAATACGTTAATGCCCTTCCGTAATCGGAAGTTATTGTTGAACCGATTGTTGAGAGTAAATCGGTAGTTAAGAAACGCACAAAGACTACCTATTGATATGAATTTGTGCTAAATGTGTATTTGGGGCTACTATTAATCGGAAGTTAATGATAAATTCATTTACTTCCGATTATAGGCTCAACCAAAATTCAAAAAAAAAAAGGATTTTTGTAAAATCTCATTTTGGGGCTACTATGTATTCGGTAGTTATATGAACTATTTTGACTACCGAATATGGTTGAATATTTGCAAAGAGAGCCGTTGTATAATCGGAAGTCAGGATTTTACCTCATTTACTACCGATTATAGGCTCAACCAAAATTCAAAAAATAGATGATTTTGGAAAAATCTCATTTTGGGGCTACTCTATATTCGGTAGTTATATGAACTATCTTGACTACCGATTATGGTAGGATATTTGAAAAGAGAGCCACTACATAATCGGAAGTCAGGATAACTTCATTTACTACCGATTATAGGCTCAACCAAAATTCAAAAAATAGAGAATTTTTGCAAAATCTCATTTTGGGGAAACTCTATATTCGGGAGTTATATGAACTATCTTAACTACCGCTTATGATAGGATTTCGGTAAAGAGGTCTACTTTATAATCGGAAGTCAGGATACCTTTATTTACTACCGATTATAGGATAATCAAAATTCAAAAGATAGAGAATTTTTGCAAAATCTCATTTTGGGGCTACTCTATATTCGGGAGTTAAATAATCTAAATTCACTACCGATTATAGTAGCATTTTAGCCAAAGGTCTACTTTAATCGGGAGTCAAGATAACTTTATTTACTACCGATTATAGGATAATCAATATTCAAAAGATAAAGGATTTTATTTTGGGGATACTTTATATTCGGAAGTTATATAAACTAAATTGACTCCCGATTGTGGATTAACTTCCCGATTATAAAGTTATTTACCGATTGTAAAGGGTAGTTTGGCCATTAAAAAAATGGGAGATAAGGGATGGCTATATTTTACGTTCGGGTGACCTTTTTTGTCTTTTTGTGTCGCCCCTAATTCTTTTGGAGTCGCCCCTAAAAATGCTTGGAAAAAAAATATGACAGAGATGCAATGAAATCCCAATGGTATTATGTTTGCAAGTATTGCATACTTTTTCCTTTTTCTGAAGCTCTGTAGTAAGTAATAATTTTATTAAGAGAACTAACCTTAAAAATGTGGGTAGGTTACCCCACGGAATCAGTAAGGATATAAAATTATATAGTACCAGGACCCGACTAACCTTAAAAATGGAAGAAAATAATTTTTTTAATTTCAACTGGGATACCGGCTAACTTTAAAAACTGGTTTAACCACAAAAAGGATGAGCCCCGGCCATATGCTTAGATCGTTAATTTGGAGTTATTATTTTAGACAGCTGGGATCATGTTGGGGCCCGAGATAAAGCTAACCTTTATTTAAGCATTAATCCTAAACACGGCTAATCTTAGGTTTTTCCAGGATATCATTAGACTATATTTGACTATTGTGATTGCGAAGGCCAGCTAACTGTTACCTACAGTAAAACTTCGATAAATTAATCCGCGATAAATTAATAACTTCGCTAAAATAATATTTTTTGCCAGTCCCGATTTGGGCCAGTGTATTAAATTAATAACCTCGCTAAATTTATAAGATAATAAAAAATTTAAGTATCCAATAGGGCCCAACTGAAATATAAATTAATAATCATTATAATAGCATTACATTACTGGTGAGTTACTAAAATAAGATTCAAAGTTGTTTGTTTCTTGTTCACATTTATGCAACACCGGACTTCATCTCTGATTTTTTTGTAGTCTCTTGAGGAGTTCAAGACTGCCTTTTTCAAATTGCAGGAAGAAATAATTTAGCTTTATTATTGATAAGATTGCTTATTTACGAGAAACTGGGTTCACTTGAGATGTATTCCGATGCACGCTTAATTTTATTTGATATCGTTCCTTGAAACACTTGTATGTTAAATTTTTCAAGAAGCCATTTTTTGTGTTTCTCTTTGAGTCGAATTTGGATTGGAATGACTATACTCACACAATGCTTTTCGCATCTTTTGTCATCGTGGATTTTTTGACACCTTTGAGATGAGAAGTATGAGCTATTATTACACTCTTCTTTTATATTGTTGTTTTTTGTTTCTTTTAACATCAAAAGATATATGAATTTATGCACATAATATGCAATATACTATACTATGTTATATTATATTATATTATGCCAAAAATTTACTACACATCAATTTGAATTGTAAATAATATCTCAAGATATTTGTTATTATGGGAAACCATTAGGTTTAACTTAAATATTTTATTTTATTTTTGAAACTTAAATTTAGAGTGTTTCGATAATTTAATAACTTATTAATTTATCGATAAATTAATACTTCGCCAATTGATAGAATTTGTCAGTCCCAACATTATTAATTTATTGAAGTTTTATTGTACAATAACTCCAAGTTACACATGACCGATACAGTAACATTTTAACTTTGTTGACTTCTATCTCACTCACCACCCGCCATTTACATCAATGGCTATGGATCTATGGTGTTGAAAAAGCGGGGGTAAAATAACCACACCGAATAATTCGTTCGGCAATCTGTATGGACTAAACTCCAATTTAATTCTGAAAGAACCAACTTAAAAGTGAGACTCAATCAAGAAATATATCAAAGAGCTTTTATCTCTTTCTCAATACAATCAGCAAATCGAACTGATAGAAATCCGTGAGCCTGATTGATACGAGAAATAACTTGGACGGTACCAAAGACCAATGCCCAAGTGTCAATCAAGTTATATCCAACAAACAAGGTCGGATTTATCAACTGTAATTAAACTATGCACAACCTGTGATATTTGAATTATATAAACAAATATAATGCGGAAAATAAATAACACAGACACCAGGAATTTTGTTAACGAGGAACACGCAAATGCAGGAAAACCCTGGGACCTAGTCCAGATTTGAACACCACGCTGTATTAAGCTGCTATAGACTCTAGCCTACTACAAGTTAACTTCAGACTGGAATGTAGTTGAGCCCTAACCAAGTTTCACACCGATTAAGGTACAGTCGCGTTCCTTACACCTCTAGAACCACGCCGGATTCTGCGCACTTGGTTCCCTTAGCTGATCTCACCCACAACTAAGAGTTGGTACGACCCAAAGTCAAAGACTTATAAACAAATCTGTCTCCCACATATATGTCTATCCATTATTATTTTTGTTCAATCTTTTTATACAAAGATCAAGGTGAACAGGAACCAACTAGTAATCCTGTCTTATACTCCCGAAGAGCATCCTATAAAAATATGTCACCTCACAATAACCTAACTGATTAACATAAGAATTTATTGCGGAATCACAAGAGTCTAAGACGAAGAACTGTTGTGATTAATTTTTATATCTTATCTATCGGAGATAAATCTCGAGTAAATCTTAGAGAAGATAAAACTCAATACGATAGAACAAGTAAGATCAGAATACGCAACTACAGAGAAAATAGTTGGATCTGGCTTCACGAATCCCAAATGAAGTCTTCAAGTCATTAACCTAATAATGGTTTTGGAAAACCTAGGTTAAAGGGGAATCGAATCTAGTTTGCAACTAGGACACCCGTAAGTGTTGGGATTAGGTTTTCATGTTGCTTATAATCAAAGCTAAGATAGCTTAGTAACAAAGCATTCAATATTCACCTTTAGATGAACTCCTGATTTTAAGATTCAAGCTAAGCCTGCTTAGAAATTAAGCAATTAATCTCCATTGTTAGATGGTCTTAGCTTGTTACACACAAATGAGATATACTTATATTTAGATATGGGTAACCGTACCTAAACGTGTATATTGGGTTGGCTCAATAACAGTTACACGAAGTTAGCCATATGAACACTTTTGACTTAACCATATTCATCAAACACTTCTAGATCAAATATGATGATAAATCAATCATGATAGATAATCAAATGAATCTAATTGTGTTTCAAATAGAGTTGTTCAATTGTTCACTATCTCATAGAAATATTCATGAACAAATTGAAATGAAATCGGTTTGATTCATGATCGTACAAAGTACTTATACAAGAATCAATTCATGAACATTAACCCACGGTTAGCAAAGTTAATTTGCATTCCTTAAATCACAGATGTTTTAGTTCATGAGTATGAGAATCATACATTACCGATTTTAGAACTTAACCATTGGGTACGCGAACAACAGCTCTGGACCTTATCCTAGTCAATCCGTTGGCAAACCCGGTTCGCGAACAACCGTTCTGGACCCAACTCAGGTAAACCCGTTCGCATACTAGGTACGTAAACAAGAGTTCCGGACCTTCTTAGGTAAATTTATTCGCATACTAGGTACGCAAACAAGAGTTCCGGACCTGAATCATCATAATACAGTTCGCATACTGGATATGCATACCGTGTTGTATCCAGACATGGGTATCTAAACTCTTATTTCAATTATTGAAACATCCTTAGAAGACGAAAATGGTAATATTACACATACCATTAGCTTCAAGTAATTTTCAAGTGATCGAATGATCAATACGAAACTTCACGAGCTAACATCAAATGACTGTCTCACACAAATCATATAAGATGTTCAAGGTAATTTTCACATGATCATCTTTTGACTTAATATTTAGTTTCTAACAAATAAATTGTTTCCAACTAAACTCGTCAAGAATACGATGAACATAGCTAAAGCAAAAAGCTTCCAACACGTATTTTGAGAAATAGATAAGCGAGATAAACTCGACTCGAAATATCAAATGTGTATAATGTAAAAGTATATATAGCTATACGTCTTAGTCTCATTAGAAGATAGAATATAATAGAATTCTGAGTGATAGATAAGTTTTAGTCTCCACATACCTTTTGTTGATGAAGTTCCTCCCAGCTCCTCAGTAGATATTCTTCTTCAATTGGTGAACGTCGTGAAGTCTAAAGCTCAACTACACATTTTATCCTAATCCGAGACATAGCTATAAGTAAACTAGAAATCAAGTATATAGTTTTGATCAACTAAACTTGACAAACAAGCTTGAGATAGCAATGTTTGCGAGTTCAACCGAGCAGTGCTCTAACATGTGTAATATCATTGGATACAATACAAATCCCGAATATACTGGTTAATAAAGTTACTTAACCTTTCATTGAACATTTCATGATCCCATTTTCTAATTTTGTCACACATGATATTCAGTTATTTCACACGCATTCTAACTCATGAGGCACCAAAATTGTACGTGAATCAGCTAAGTAATGAAATAAAAAAGTATATAGACACTCTTAATAGCAAAATTATCCAGGAAGCACAACAATAAAAAATGTGAATGGGTTTACATTTTCGAAATCAGATGTGGAAGGAGCGCAATCATTAAACCTCTGGCAAGTTTTTGTGGTCCGAGGCTATTCAAACAGACATAGGTCAACTGAATGGTATTCAAACAACTAGCTATTGGGGTTAAGGATTTTCAGTTATATACATTTAATTAGATTTACTAATTAACTTATCCTAATTAAAAATAGTTAACCTTAATGTCAAATATTAATTTCCAAAATATTTTAAGGGGCCGCGGCCGGGGCTGTAATCCCCAACTAATTTGACCCGATTAACAAAACATCTGTGCCAAAGGCCTCGGCCAACTCATAGGCTCAACCCCCGAGGTTTAAACCTTATCACGACTAATTTTAATGTGGAACTATATTTGATCGTAAATTTTCTAACCCACGGCCGGGGCCAATTTGACCCGACTAACAAACACCGGGGCTACAGATCCCTACTGATATGGCCCGACTAACTACACATTGGGGCTAACAGTCCCGGATAACCTATACGCTCTACCACTGGACCAAATATGACCCTAACATATCCACTAAATATTATCATGGTTAACTGATGTGATTTTGAAGTTGTAGTAAAAATGATTCGAACTCTAAGACTTGTGAAGATTCGAGTTTTTAAATTTAATAAAAATTATATACAAAAATATTAACAAAGTGGGCGAAAGGTACTAGGGCTTAGGATTCCACCAAATTCATTTCTTAAGGTTCAAATAATAATTCTTTTAACAATTATAGCTTAATAAAAATATAAAATAAAGTGACTCTTATTTTTGCCAAGATAGATTCTCAAAATATTAGATGTAAATGTTAAGCATGGGACATCAAATCACCTAAGCTAAGCATGACCCATCTAATCAAATGACAACTAATTAATTCAAATCATAATTTCAATTAAAATTAGTGCAAAAGTCATGAAAAGAATTAAATATAATTACCCAAGTGTGAAATAAGGCTTCCTCCATCGCCCCAATGTTGGGGTTTAGCTCATCATAGTAAACGTGCTCTCAAAATATTTATTTAGGCTCAAAATGGTTTACAAAGATGAAATAAAGAGAAAATGGTGTAAAACAGGATTTTGCGACGCACAAAAATCGTCACAAAATAAACGATAAAAGATAAGTGTTGTAAACACTGTTCCACAGTCGCAGGAAAGGAGTTGGGAACTGTCGCAATTAAGCGACAGTTTACAACGACTTTCCTTTACAGGCTTTTGTTCTTCGTGTTCTTGAGTTGCAGCAGCAGAAAACTTTTCCTGCAACTCGTGATTTCTTCGCTCCGTAGCCTCCAAAACTTCCCCAAACTCCCGACCCCTATGATACACCAGAACCCTTTATATACTCTTCAGAAACCAAAATACTCGACAATAACCCCATATAATCTCCATTGATTACTCTTATTCTCTACTTCATAGTCACGGGAATAATTTCCTTTTTCAACTCCTTCACGCGTCTGCATGTACTCTGCATACTCTCAACAGACTCATACACATTCCATAAGAAGATTAGCAAGCTGGAAACACATACAAACCTTCCCAAAATATCTCTGAAATTTTCCCGAGAGAGCTTGCCCTGTTTTGTCGAGATTATGTGAAATCTTCTACTTCAATCGAATTTAAAGCTCTTACCAATCCTGTTTGGTCGTAACAGGGTGGTATCAATCCAAAACAGGCAACAAATTCGACCAAATCACAATGCAGAATCCGACCAAATTATGTTGAAAAATCCCGTGAATATTAAACTCCACTGTCTTGCTCCGAATGGATTATGCAGCCAATTTTAGCTGATTCCAAAGCCCATACCATCCATGTCTATCTAAATTGATCTGATCCAACAAAAATCTGCTATTGAATCTCATGAAATCTCGTACAAAAGGTTAACCCTAATTCTGCCAGTCGCCTGTAAAACTTTCCCGCCAAAACTGATTTTTGAAATGAAGAAGAAGGTGTCCCTTAACCAAATCCGTGGGTGTCGAATAACCAAAGGAGTGTAAATAGTAAAGAAGGTACCCCTTAGTAATTGAGGTGCCCCTTAACCAAAGTGAGAGTCCGCATAGCAAATTCCCTCCGGGGGTACCAAAATCAACTTTTCGAGCCGAATTTTCCATAAGAACTTATTTTTCCAAAAACACCTACAAACACATAAAACACCATTATAAGTATAAAATCGAATACCAACAATATAGAAAGTTGAGGACAACTTGGACACAAAAATGTGTCTATCCCTAACCTTATGTAGATGGGGAAAAACGATTTACTGGTTTCTTAGGGAAGTGAAGAGACGACCGTGCGGACGGAGAATCTTCGACCGATAAAACGGCTTAAACCTGCTTCTAGCAGATGCACTGCATGGGAGTTCTTTGAGTTCGAGAGATCAATCTGTAGGACTTCGGCCTAAACCAAGACAATGGCTGTTCAAGAGTCAATTCGGTCAGAAAAGAGGGATGAGGGTCGATCTGTAGGAGGGAAACTGAGAAGTGTGTGAGATCAATAATGATCAAGAATTATGGATGTGTTGAAGGTTTCTGTGAACTGTTGAGTTCGAATAAGTTCTGGTTGATTGATTGAATTCTTGAGAGTCATTGCTCGTATGAGAATTCTTCTATTTTCAATCATGGATTCAGAGACTTATTTATATTTCCAGAATAGTATATACATTGACCCCAGTAAGTGTGACAGTTGTCTCGAGTGAAAGAGTGGGAAAGTGGGAAATCGTGGTCAAACCAGTTCAATGTCGTGCGGAGACTTGGTTGATTGTCCACCCACTACTTTTGCTAACTTCCTCAACCGCTTGCACGACTTACTCACATTTCTCATCGTGGGTGAACACACGTGCCATAAGCCGCCAGACCAAAACCCTAGTAATTATCCCCCCATGTGACGTGATTGATGTCTCACGAACGTGGAGTCTGCAAGGAAGACGTGTATTTAATTAGTCAGTTGTTGACTTGACTAGACAATGAGTCTTAACATTGATGAGTCGAGTATAATGAACGAATGTGATATGCTCTTGGACTCATGGATTAAGCAAAAGGTGTCTGCTGGAACACGCTCAGACGCTGAGTCTTGATGAATTGTAATGTATCATTTTACCAGTCGAGGTAATAATGATATTTTTGGGGATTTAGATGATCGTCCGATGAGGTTGCTCAATCAAAGACTTATTCTGATATGTTCAGTAGGAATCAGAAATATTGGATGGTCGTCCGTTCGAACCATGTTGCTCATTCAAGCAAAATGATGGTATCAGGACCAAACATTAAATTAGAATATTGATTGCCGGATCAATAGAATTCTCAAATGTTGATAGTTGAATCAAGGAATATTGCTTGGTCGAGCAATTGATAGTCGAATCAATGAGTTCTGAACCCATTCGTTCGTATATGTTGCTAGCTTAAGCGCAATATTGCTAGTTTAAGCAAATATTGCTCGTTTGGGCAATATTGCTCGATTCATGAAATACTGGCAGCTGGGCTAAATATTATTAATTAGAATGTTGATTGATGGATCAACATAAAATTATTAGGGTTTGAACGTGTTCATAATTATGTTTTGCAACATTTAATTTGAAACCCTAATTTTGATCGATTGTTGATCAATTGATGATTTATTAGAAAATCAACCAATGAGCGAGAGAGGGCTCGGCTACATGGGATGATGGCCGAAAATGTAGCGCCCAGGTGCTCGAGTGAGCGTGCACCAAAGTCCTTTGTAGGCCCGTTGGTGGAAGGATGATTAAATGCTCGTTTAATCATTATTAAAATAGTGCTCGTCTGAGCATTAGGTGGTGAAACCTAATTATGGAGAGAGGAGGGACCGACCAAGGGGTGTGAAATCGGCTCTAGGTGGTCTTGGTACCAGCTGGTGGTCGATTGATCAAGTTCCAAGTTAGTTGGAAAGAGTTTGAACCCAATATGAATTGTAGAGGATTAATTAGGTCAAAATCGTTAATAGGATGTGGGACCGGCTTCTGCAAGCCTAAGGGACAACCTTGGTCGGTCAAGGTGACATGCCCGTGTCACCATATTGTTCGTGACTCAATTTTGAGAATTTAGGTATTTTATGGTGCGCGTTTGAGCAATATTTTTGATTTTCAGAAGAGTTTGATCTTGACTGAAACTCTCGATTTTGCTTTAATGAGCAAGTAGAATTTTGCTCGCGCAACCAATATTTTGAGAATATTAAAATAATAATATTTTAATATGTTCCTTGAGAATCCTGGTCGGTCATGTTACCATTTGACTTTTTGGCTTTTTAATAGTTCGAGCAATATTTGAGAAAATATGAAAAAACCCGGGTTTTTGCTCAAACGAAGGAGTTTCATGAGATGAAGGAAGAAATAATAATAATAAAATAAGGAATCGGGAGATGTGAGACCGACCATGGCTAGGGCATGGCCGGCCGGCCCGTGTGCTCGGTCCCATGCTCTTCCCTATTTATATTATTATTTTTCGTCACTAGAGGAAATATGGAGAAACTAGGAGTTTTGCTCGAACGAGGAAGTTTGCTCAAACAAGGGGTTTTTAAGAGACAAGGAGAAATAATAAAATAAGTTAAAAATAAAAGGAAGAGGTGTGGGACCGGCCGGTGGGCCCGTTCCCGTGCGCGCCTCTTTATTATTTTTTTAATTATTTTCCTTTCTGATTTTGCATAGGTTTCCTCGTTCGTCCATATTTTTGAATGCTCGTTTATGTATTTGGGTGTTCGTTCGTGCATTATTGTTAAGTACACTCGCACCATTTTCTCGGGGCTTACTTGGTGGTGTCCCAGATGCCCGAACAGTGAGTATTTATTACTAGTTCGTGGAATTCAGCTGAGAATAAGCCACGAAATGGAATAATAAAATAGATTGATATCTATTACTAATTGATGGAATTCGGCCGGGAATAATCCATGAAACGGAGTAATGAGATAGATTGATTATCTATTACTAATTCATGGAATTCAGTCGGGAATAAGCCATGAAACGGAGTAATGAGATAAAATAGATTATTTTTCTAGGAATTCGATTGATGAATGTTGCGCTAGAATTTAATCCATGAATTGCTCTATACTAGCATTCAATATGTCTTGGAGCATTGTTTATTCGAGAATGAAGTATGAGATGATGGAAGCATCATACTCATTCTGAATATTGATTGTGCATAGTCGGGGAACAGTGTGGCATTCCGAAGACGTTAGCGCTCTACACTAGCATGCAATATGTCTAGGAGCCGTCCAATCGTTAAGAGATTCTATACTTATTCTCTCTACATAGTCTGGGAACAGTGTGGCATCCCGAAGACGTTAACGCTCTATACTGGCATGCAATATGTCTAGGAGCCGTCCAATTATTTCGATTCTATATAGAGGTGTTGATGAAATAACAGATTCATACAGAGCTCAGCCGGGGAGGCTTTACGAATAACAGATTCATACAGAGCTCTGAGAGGGTGTACGCTTAGTCAGAGATTGTGAAATGATCTTTCACGAATCCTAAAATATGAGTTTCACATACATTCCTGAAGCCGTGTCAGAAACATGAAAGATCATGATTTTACGATTTTAGCCTTTATTGAAAATCCACCATCAACATTTAGTCCCTTACTTAGTGAGGGACAGTCATGTGCCGCAGTAAGCACTGGATGGTGATTTTCCAGTAAACGAAATAAGTGACCGCACTTAATCGTAAAAGATGTTACTGTTGATGGTGGATTTTCGATAAAGGTCAAAATCGTAAAATCATGATACTGCATGTTTCTGACCCGGCTTTAGGAACGCATGTGACGATTCATATTTTACGATTCGTGAACCATTTCACGATCTCTGATCGAGTTCCTCTCAGAGCCATGATGAATATGTTTCTCGAAAGGCCTCCCACTAGCTGAGCGTTCGATGCTACGTATTTCATCGTGACCTCTACATAGAAGAATGATTGGGCGGTCCTCCTACATAATTGTTTGTTGAGAGGGCATAACGCCTTCAGGACGTCGGCGACACTTGTTGTTCCCTGACTATGTAGAGAGACCGTGTATAGATTCAGGCGGCTCTCCTACATAATTGTTTGTTGAGGGGGCTAAACGCCTTCAGGACACCAACGCTGCACGTTGTTTCCTGACTATACACCTTTCAGAACGAGTATGATGCTTCAACAATCTCATATCTTGGTTCTACAATAGATTAATTCTACCGTGACATTCGCCACTGAATTCCTAGAAAATAATTTATTATATCTCATTACTCCATTCCATGGTTATCCCCGGCTGATTCCATGGATTAGTAATAGATAACCATCTTATCTCATTACTCTGTTCCTTGAATTCCCCGGTTGAATTCATGGATTAGTAATAGATACACAATTCATTTATTACTCCGTTTCATGAGTCATTCTCCGCTGAATTTCATGAATTAATAATAAATTTCTAACAATCGGGCATCTGACTATCACCGAGTAAGCCCCAATAGAATGGTGCAAGTGTACTCAACAATGATGCACGAACGAGCACCCAAATGCACGAACGAGCATTCAAAAATATGGACAAACGAGGAATCCTACACAAAATAGGAGAGAGAAAATAAAAAAAATATAGAAAAGAGGCGCCTAGGGACCGGGCCCACCGGCCGGCCGGCCATGCCACCGTGGACGGTTCCCCACGCCCTCTTCCTTTATTTTTCTTATTTTATTTATTTTCATGAATTCATGAAAACTCCTTTATTCAAGCAACTTTCCTTGTTTGAGCAAAACTCACGGTTTTTCCATATTTTCACGGTTTCATGAAAAATAATAATAAAATAGGAAAAGTGTCGCGGGACCAGGCTACCTAGCCGGCCGACCATGCCCTAGTCGTGGCCGGTCCCACAACTTGCAATCCCTTGTTTCCATAATTATTATTTCCCTCATCTCATGAAACTCCTCTGTTTGAGCAAAAATCATGGTTTCTTCATATTTTCTCAAATATTGCTCAAACTATGAAAAAAGCCAAAAAGTCAAATGGTCACATGACCGACTAGGCTACTCACGTCAAATATTAAAATATTATTATTTTAATATTCTCAAAATTTTGATCAAACGAGCAAAGTTCTACTTGCTCATTCGAGTAAAAATCAAGAATTTCAGTCAAAGATCAAGCTCTTCTGAAAATCCAAAATATTGCTCAAACGCGTATCAGAAAATACCGAAACTCTCAGGACTGAGACACGGAAATTATGGTGACACGGGCATGCTTCCTTGACCGACCAAGACCGGACCTAAGGCTTGAAAGGAGCCGGTCCCACACACTCTTATAATTTTGACCTAATTTGCTCAATTGCTCATATTGGGTCCAAACTCTTTCCAACCAACTTGGAATTTTCTCAAACGACCATCAGCTGGTCCCACGACCTTCAAGGGACGGTTTCATGCCCTCTTGGTCGGTCCCTCACTTCTCCATAAATTAGGTTTTATTACCTAATGCTCGGACGAGCACTATTTTAATAAATGATGAAACTGGCATTTGATCATTCTTTCACCAACCGGTCAACTAAGGACTCTGGTGCATGCTCACTCGAGCACTTGGGCACCACATGGTCGTCCATCATCCAATGTTGTCGGTCCCTCCTTCACTCAGTAACCTATTTTCAGTAATTCATCAATTGACGAACAATTGATCAAAAATTAGGTTTCGAACAAACGCTCCACAAATCATAATTCTGAGCAAGTTCAAACACTAATAATTTTATGTTGATCCAGCAATCAACATCTTAATTAGTTATATAATATTCGGTCCAGCTACCGATATTTTAATTAATATTTTATTTGGTCACGCTACCAATAATTCAACAAATGAGCAATATTTTCTCAGTTCGTCAATATTGGTTCAACAATCAATATCCAATAATTCATCACACGAGAGACATTTGCTCAGTTCATCAATATTCATCATGTTGATCCAATTATCAACATTTAATCAAGAACTATACGTCTCGACAGACATGTTCAATCCATGAATCACTGAGCATTCGTCAATCATGCTCAATTCAACAAAACTTAGACTCACCATCTAAAAGTCAACAACTGACCTAATACACGTCCTCCTTGCAGACTCCACGTTCGTGAGACATCAATCACGTCACATGGGGGGATATCAATTAGGGTTTTGGTATGGCGGTCTACGGCACGTGT
Source organism: Papaver atlanticum (assembly GCA_023531105.1). Lineage (NCBI taxonomy): Eukaryota > Viridiplantae > Streptophyta > Magnoliopsida > Ranunculales > Papaveraceae > Papaver > Papaver atlanticum. The sequence goes on from JAJJMB010012240.1 coordinate 2,026,185, forward strand.
GTTCATCCATGACGAGAAATGTGAGTAAGTCATGCAAACGGTTGAAGGAGTTAGCAAAGTAGTGGGTGCACGATCAGTCAAGTCTCCACACGACATGGAACTGACTTTACCACGATCTCTCCCTTTCCACGATCTCTCACTCAAGAAACCGTCAAACTTACTGGGATCAATGTGTTCACTATTCTGACAATATAAATATGTCTCTGAATCCATGATTGAAGAAGATAACATAAAATCCACGAGATATTGAACAGACAATCCATCGTCTAACCAAGAATTATCGTGTGAGCAACACTATCTCAATCATTCGAAACTTATTTACACAAACTTGCAGAAACCTTCAACACATCCTTAATCATCATTGATCCCGCAATTCTCAGCTTCCCTCTTACAGATCAACCCATCTTCCTCTTTGTGACCGAACTGACTCTGGAATGGCCATTGACTTTGTTTAGGCCGGAGTCCTACAGATTGATCTCTCGAACTCAAAGCACTCCCGTGCAGTGTATCTGTGTGAGGTTATGCAGTTTGCTCGGTTGAGGAGTCTCGTCCGAACGACCATCTCTTCACTTTCCTACAAAACCAGCAAATCGTTTTTCCCCATCAACAGTTACCAGAATCCACGATTTGCTTTAATGATGTCATGTACGAGCGATAGCTTGAATAAGAACTCTGGTAGTATGATAGAGCATCATCCAGGGAGCGTGGATAGGTGATGTATCTCTGATTTGGTCGGTCGAACGTTCGATTTTGGTCGGTTTAGGAATCACGGGCCCGACCCAAAAGGGAATCCTTGTTTAATTAGGTTTTTGGAAATAAAATTGTTATAAAAGGGAAGAAAAAAAACCTTTTCTCTCTTTTTTTTTTGATCACCGACCAGGCCTCCCCTCTTGTTCCACCTCCCTTGCTCGAGCGACAGAAAAATTAAAAACCTGCCGGAGCTCCGATCACCGCCTGTTGCTACCGTTGCTGTTCCGATGGGATTCCGGCCACTTCGACCAGGTAAAAAAAAAAAATTTGTTTTTGTTTTGTTCGTTAGTTCAGGATTTTTTTTATATAAATAAAATTCCATGTAAGTACATGCATGCATAGATTTTCATAAAAGGGCTTGATTTAGGAAACGAACATCCGTCCGTCCGTTAGTTTAAGAAACGAACAATAATCCCTAATATGAGAGAAATATATATATATTTGAATAGACATGGTCTAATGATAATGATAAAAAAAAATTAAAAGCTTTTATGAAAACAAAATATATGGATTTTAACAAAAATAGAAAAGACCCTCGTTTTATAGACGAATGCTCGTTCGAGCGATTTTTTTTAAAAAAATAAATAAATTACGTGAGTTGTTAACTCACGTCAATTTTTTTCTTCTTAAAATACTTGAGTTATTCACGAAAAATAATTTTTTTGTAAAATCAAAATTTGATTTTTGAGCAATTATTAAAAGCGAATAATTATTTATGATTAAATAATATTTACATGAATTTTCGTGATTTGATAGTGGATGCTCACACAGTAGAAAATTAATGTATGTTCACACGGTAGAGTATTACGTGAGTCGTTCATGGTTTAATAAAAAATCAAGTTTTGATTTTTTGAATAATGAGTTTTGCTCGTCTTTGCAGGTTCGAAGAAACGAGCAAGTTCTCGAAGTTGTGCGTTATAGTCACTACTATTAGTGAAATTGTAAACAGGTAAGGTTGGGTTGTTACCGTTTTTGTTACGTGTTTGTTATTGGCGTATCCATGACTCCATATTTTTTGCCCAGATAATGGTGATTTCAAGTCCCAGTTGCTCCTATGGTGAATACTTTAGAAATATCAAGCCAAAGATGAAAACTTCTGCAGATGTTCATGCCAAGGTAACTCAACCTTTCGGAGGTGATGGAAAAATGATACAAGGTATGTCCCTCGTTCATCTGAGAGCCGTCCGTGATGGAATCAATTATTTTTTGATCTTAGTAGATGCGGAAGAGAAGCAGAGACGTGATGAGCTATCACAAATGAGAAAAGCTGAGGACAAAAAGCTTGAAGTCTATCAACAAAAACGGCGTCAACTTCAGTAAGTGAGGCTAGCGGCTGAAGATGAAGTTCGATCCCGTGATGACGGTGTAGCCTCTGATTCAGATGCAGACGAGGTTGAATCTCCCTGGAAACCTCTTGAGCGTAAGGTTAAGCCATATCCACCTGGCATGAGGGCTGAACGATTGGTCAAAGATGATTTCCGAGCCAGGTGTGAAGAAGACGACTATTTGGATGCAATGTATGATGATCCTGAAGACCGATTGGAAGAAGTCCCCAGTAAAGATTCTGACAATGACTCTTAGGAAGAGCTTGGAGAAGATTCCATGGAGGATGATGATCGTGAAGACGACGATTCTGATGAATCTGATGATTAGTCTTACTCATAATCTTCCTGAATAGTTGAACATTTTATTTTTCGTAGACGTCATTTGATCGTTTGAGCAACTGTGCTGCATAGATATTGCATTAGGATTTTTGAATGACAATATTCTTTTATTATACGTTCTGCTTAATTCCCTTACGCCTTCGATTGAATGAAGTGGGCAATGTCATGTGCAAAAGTCGATCATAATCCTCTGAAGTGCGATCGCATGAGCAAGCTAGGGAAACATGTGATACGCAAGTGTTGACTCTGTTTAGTCGTGGTCATCATCAGTCCCCAGTATTGTCACTTTTCTCCGTGCCACCAATATCGTTTAGAATTTAGGGTTCAGCAAAAATCGCAACTGATTTGACCATTTGTAGAAGATAAGCATCCGTCGCGTCTTGTATATCTTCAAGACTTGGGTTTTTTATTTACGCAAATATCTTCTTCCATTCTTGAGTCTAATCGTACAGAAGAAATTTTAATCATAATCATACCTCGTAGCAATATGTCTAATAGTTATACATCTTCTCAGAATGGATCTCCAGTGAGGCGTGAAATTGAAGTACCCATCTTGGTATAAAATATGCTTTCCTTCTTCTTTTCTTTTTTCGTGTAATCATCAGTTGGTTAATACTTGAAAAATATTTGTTGCAGATGAACCAGGGTGATCGACTTTCTTCTTCCTCTCCCTATAACTTGAGACCCAAATGGACTGTTAAGGTCCATGCTCATTTCAAGCCCGCTCGTACGGATGCTGGGACATCTGTGAGTTTGTTGTCAATCAGAGACTTATTTGAACAATCCTCCAAACCTTTATTGAACTCAGATGTCTCGTCGTTGCAGGTTGATGTTCACGTTGTTGATGTTGGGAAGAGAAAAAAATGGAAAGTCTGCGTTTGTAGATGATGATCGTGCTTGCAATAATTCAATCAACTCATAAGATGATGACCTTGGAATCCCTGAGTATCTGACAGCTGGACTCCCATTTGACATCCTTATAGAAAATTCTTACCCCGGATAATCAACTTGTCGGTGGATTCATCGTTCCTAAGTGTTACGCATCTCTTTATACCAGGATATGGAGAAAGTACGGGCATATTGCTACTACTGAAGTGTGAAAGAACTTTCTGCCAACTCTTTTGATTATAGTTGCTGGACCGTTGCCCATTATTGATGAAATGAATAATAAAACTTGCGAGACATCAAGAACAAAGAGATTTACCGATGGGATGACATGGTCTCCAACTGTGAAACCTTAAAGTTCAACGTAGGGTGGCTTCGTCGCCGGCTCGAGGTTATCAAGATTGATAGAGCGGCTGTTGCTGCTAACATGATTTTTGCTTCGACTTCCATCATGGAGGAAGAGAAGGCGCTCGCGCTAGAGTCAATAAGGGTTGACAAGGAAATTCAAAGAATTGAAAGTGAAAACTGAAAATTTTCAGAAGAGGATCAAAATGGTTTTCGACAAGAATTACCCATTGTTAAATAGTTTGCTCTGAATGAGCATTTGAGGGTTTTTTATGTAGGCTTAAGATTTTCTTTTGAGTAAGGTAGAATAGTTGATAATGATGTTAATAAAGGAACTTTTCTGTTTAGACTAATGAAATCTTTTTTGATTTTTGAACGAATGAGCATTTTGCACGCTCTATGAAGGAATATAAATTACATTTCTAAAGTAAAATAGTTGTTTACTGCATGTTCAGGCATAATATTCTTTTAGACACTTGTCGTTGATTATATTCCCTTCCACTCCTCCATTAACAACCAATTTTGTAATATCCACTGGATACTGCCTTGATGATTACGTATGGTCCTTCCCATTTTGGAGAGAACTTGGGAGCAGACATGTCTTGTTGAATATATTTTGCTGTTTTTAGCACCAAATCTCCTTTTTGGAATGTTCGAGGTCTTAGCATTTTGTTGTATGCTTTGGAAATCCTTTGTTTGTAAGCTTCCACATATTTTTCCATTTTAGCTCTCCTTGAATCGAGCATGTTCATTCCACCAATTCTTGAGTTGGATACTTCAGCTTCGTCCCATTATACTCCACTGGCCGCTGCAATCCTTGTTGAAGGAGTCTTGATTTCAGCTGGGAGAATGACATTAGCACCGTAGACGAGGGAGTAGGGTGAGGTCCCGATTGAGCTTCTAGGTGCGGTTCGATAGGCCCATAAATCCATAGGAAGTTTTTCATGCCACGTTCGAGGATTATCATGAACCATTCGACTGAGAATCCGGATCAAAGTCTTGGTTGTACTCTCCGCTTGTCCGTTTCCTTGGGGATAATACGGTGTAGATAAGATTTGTTGGATACCATATTCTTCGAGTAACTCTTCCACATGTCTGTTGGCAAAAGGAGTTTCGTTATCTATGAATATGTTTAGGAACGCTGAATTTGCATATGATGTATTCCTTGATGAAGGATGCAATCGTGACTCCAGTGGTGCTTCGAAGAGGGATGGCTTCAACCCATTTGTTGAAATACTCAGTTGTTGTGATGATGTATTCATGCTGCTTCGAAGACGCTGGATTGATTTTTCCGATAATATCCAGTCCCCAGTTGTAGAAAGGCCATCGACTGCTCATAGAATGTAATGGGATACAAGGAGTATGAATGAGTTTACCATGGATCTGGCACTGATGACATTTCTGAACGTAGGCGGTTGCATCTTCTTCCATGGTTGGCCAATAATATTTCTCATGAATATGGAGAAATAATTTCCTCTTTCCTTGACGTTCTCCTTCATGCATTTTTTTCAAGATTGTTGGGATTTCATGCTCGGCAAGGCATCTCAGTAAGCTCCCACCAAAGATTTTGCGATACAAGACCCCCTCAAGATAGACAAACCTCTTAGCTCTCTGAGTGAGTTTGGTTTCTTCTTTCTTCTCTAGTGGAAAATCATTATCGCGAAGGTACTTCATGAAAGGCTCTCTCCAGTCCCCAGTGTGATGGATTGTCAGAGCCATTAAATGATGAGGCGGTGTTTGACAATTGGGAAAAGATCCTTGCAACATTCTCGACTGAGCTTCCATGGAGGGCCAATAGTACCCGAGTCTTTGGAGTCTCCTGTAAAGTGTCACCACCAACGTTTGTCCGCATATTTCCTCATGTATGCGTTTGAGTTTCTCGTTCGCTTCTTCATCTCCGAGGCATCGTGACAAAGATCCATTAGGGTTGTGATAATATAATGCTCCATGTAGCAGAAAAAAGTTTTTTAATTCTTTGAGGCTAATTTTCCCTTCTGTAAGAGAACTGCTCAATTCATAAATGATAGGTGCCCGCCAGTCGCTTGCTTGAGCATCTTCAATTTGAGTAAGCCAGGTGGATGATACAGTTAGTCTTTATACAGTGATAGACTTCTCTTCTCCTTCAAATTGTAGTTTGGAAGCAAGAGTTGCCAAACAGTTAGCATGCCTATTGTTGGTACGACCAGTATGGATGATTGTTGCATCAGCAAAAAGGGCTAATAGTCTTTGTGCTCCAGCTCTGATGGAGCAAGTGTTACTTCTTTGAGAGAGTATACACCACTCATATGATTGACCAATAACTTCGAGTATATTCTTATCTCCAGGTGCATTGCTCCTTCTTGCTTGGACAAAGACAATCCTAATAAGAAAACTTCGTATTCTGCTGAATTGTTGGTGTAGTGGAAATCCATCTTGAACGAGTGTGAGAAGACTTCACTGGACGGGGATACCAACACCGCGTCCGCTCCGCCAGTATCATTGATAGGAGTGGCGAATCCATCAAAGTATAGTAACCATGTTTCTTCTTGAATGACTGAAATTTCTGGAAACTCACCCGACACATCTTCAATTAGCATTGTAATGTCTTCCCCTGGAAAGGCAGCGAGTAAGTCTGCAACTGCTTGGCCCTTGATTTCTTTGGGTGAGATACACGCTATGTCAAACTCTGACATCTGAAGTAACCATTTTGCAGGTCTCCCTATCAAGGCTGGCTTTGATAGTAAGAATTTTACAGGATCAACTTTAGCAACGAGTACGACTCTGTTGGACGGTAAATAATGTCTGAACTTCTGGATCGCATGAACCAATGCTAGGAACGCTCTTTCAGCTTTAGGGTACCGGAGTTCAGCGTCTCTCATCGTACGGCTAAAGTAGTAGATTGGACGTTCATCGCCTTCTTCGTCTTCCTGTGCAAGGAAGCCCCAATAGCAACATCACTGGAAGCTGTGTATAGTATCAACGGTCGTCCTTGCACCGGATATTTCATGACAGCAGGTGATAATAGTATCTTCTGGATCTTTTGAAAAGCATTTTGTTAGACAGTCGTCCATACAAAATTTGCTCTCTTCTTCAGTAGAAGAGTGAACGAAGCAATAAGTTGAGCTAATCCTGGAATGAAACGTCGGATATAATTTACCTTGCCCATAGAGATCTGAAGCTATTTCACAGTACGTGGATGAGGCATGGTGGTATTAGCTTTTGTCTTGTATGGGTCGACTTTTATCCCTTGTGCCGTGACTTGGAATCCTAGAAACTTCCCAGAAGAAACACCAAATGAACATTTCATCGGATTCATCTTCAATTTATACTCTTTGCATCTTTCGAAGACTTTTCTCAAAATATCTAGGTGAGATGATTGAGTTTTTGAGTTGACGACCACATCATCGACATAGTCTTCTACTTGTTTATGCATCATGTCGTGAAAGATATTAGTCATTGCTCGTTGATAGGCAGCACCTGCATTCTTCAATATGAAAGGCATCACAGTGTAGTGAAAATTCTCGATGGGTGTTCGGAATGCAGTTTTTCTAGCATCGTGTTCATACATCTTGATCTGGTTATAGCCATTGTATCGATCCATAAATGAGAACATGCCATGACCACTAGTCGCATCTACGAGCATGTCGATGTTGGGTAAGGGAAAATCATCCTTCGGGCAACATTTATTTAGGTTCCTGAAATCTACACAGCATCGGATCTGACCATTTTTCTTCTTGACCGGACAACATTTGCCAGCTACGTCGGGTGTTGAATGGGTTTGATGAATCCGGCTGCTAGTAGTTTCTGAACCTCAACTTTAATTTGTTCCTCGACTTCATGCCTGAACTTCCTGGGCGGTTGTTTGACAGGTTTGTAGATGGGAGTTATGTGCAAGTGATGCGTGACCAATTTTTCATCCAGACCGGTATTTCCTCGTACGTCCAAGCAAAAATATCTTGATACTCCTTCAACAGGCTTATCAATCCGGTTCGTTCCTCTGATGACAGTGCAGAATTGATCAAGATTGGTCTTGGATCTTCCTCCGTTTCGATGTTGATTTTTTCAAGATAATCAATAGTGGAGTCACTGCCATCTTGCAATTTCCGTTGAGCATCTTGAATTTCTTCGTCAAGCGATCGTTCGTTCTGACATGATTCTTCGGGCCGAGGAGACTTTTCATCGACCCCCCCTGCTAATTGATAATCTCTGTGTCGTAGGTAAATGATCCTTCCTTCCGCATCACAAATGGTTATAAAGTGAGATCCTTTCTTAGTATAATCGTGAGTCGAACCCTGATCCTAGTGATGCTTGAGCGGTGTAGCAGATGACTTGGAGGATCTTACTTCGGCCGTTGAGGATGATGGTTTGTCAGCAGCTTTCTCAATGGACTTCCATCCTGGGAGTGGAGTGCTGTAGATCTTGCTCGGAGGTTCAAGGATGCTTTTTTGAGGTTCAAGGAACTCAGCATCATAGACCGGAGCATAAAGAGATGATGAAGCTGTGATGCGAACGATCTTGTTGTTGAGCAGAGACTTAATGCATTGATGGTACGTAGAGGGAACAACCTTGTTATCGTGGAGCCACGGTCTTCCGAGTATCATATGATAGTCAGGCTCCTTATCAATCATGTGAAATTTAACTGTTGATTGAATAAGTCCTACTTTCAGGTCTACATATGCATACCCACATGTATGGCTCTGGTTTTCTCAAAACCTATCATCAAGATGGGATGACGGAAAATCTTACAATGTGGGACCGTGGCTGCTTTGAGAGTCTTCATAGAAATAAGATTTATAGAAGCGCTTGTATCGACAAGAGCTCTCCTGAATTCTGACTCCTTGATAAAAGCAGTCACGTACAAGGATCGATTATGTCCTTCTTCTGCCATTCGGTCTTCTTCAGTGAAGGTAATATTATTTATCGAATGTTCGGAAACCATGGATACTTCTTCAACTGCTAGAGATGACGAAATTATTTGCACATCAGATGGTATCTGGTTGAGTGCAGCAAACGTATTCGTACGCTAATCTCTGGAGAAGTGCAGGAGCTCACATAAATTTTCGATTAGATGTATAACTTCCTGATCTACCGGCTTCTCATAAGTAGTAAAACTGTTGGCTTAAAGATTGGTATTAGGGGTGTTAGGAGATGAACGTTCCCCCACCTGAGCTCCCAAAATTGTTGTCAGATATACCATGCAGTTGAATAAATTATCGATTGCTCCTTTTAATCGATTTATATTTCTTTCTAAAAATTGCCTCCGCTCTAGCTCAGCCAATGATGGAATTTCTCCATCGGATGCACCGATAGAGAGAAAGAGTGTAGTAAAGTAAGAATGATTGAGTATTACCAGAATCGTTCGGATGAACATGAGGAGCGTCACAGTTCGAAAGACTCTGACCGGAATCTGGGATAGTTAAATCATACCTAAGACCGACCATCTTTGTGAAAGTTGGGATTGCAACCGTGAGATTAATCTCCCACTGTGGTCGCCAATCTGTAGATGGGGAAAAACGATTTGCTGTTTTTTTAGGGAAGTGAAGAGACGACCGAGCAAACTGCTTAAACCTGCTTCTAACAGATGCATTGCTTGGGAGTGCTTTGAGTTCGAGAGATCAATCTGTAGGACTCCGGGCTAAACCAAGACAATGGCTGTTCCAGAGTCATTTCGGTCATAAAGAGGGATGAGGGTCGATCTGTAGGAGGGAAACTGAGAAGTGTGTGAGATCAATGATGATCAAGGATTGTGGATGTGTTGAAGGTTTCTGTGAACTGTTGAGTTCGAATAAGCTCTGGTTGATTGATTGAATTCTTGAGAGTGATTGCTTGTATGAGAATTCTTATGTTTTCAATCATGGATTCAGAGACTTATTTATATTTCCAGAATAATAAACACATTGATCCCAGTAAGTGTGACGGTTGCTCGAGTGAAAGAGTGGGAAAGTGGCAAATCGTGGTCAAACCAGTTCCATATCGTGCGGAGACTTGGTTGATTGTCCACCCACTACTTTTGCTAACTTCCTCAACCACTTGCACGACTTACTCACATGTGACGTGATTGATGTCTCACGAACGTGGAGTCTGCAAGGAGGACGTGTATTTAATTAGTCAGTTGTTGACTTGACTAGACAACAAGTCTTAGCATTGATGAGTCGAGCATAATAAAGGAATGTGATATGATCTGGGACTTATGGATTGAGCATACGGTGTCTTCTAGAACATGCTCAGACGCTGAGTCTTGATGAATTGTGATGTATAATTTTACCAGTCGAGGTAATAATGATGTTTTTTGGGATTTGGATGATCGTCCGATGAGGTTGCTCAATCAAAGGCTTATTTTGATATTTTCAGTAGGAATCATAAATATTGGATGGTCGTCTGTTCGAACCATGTTGCTCAGTCATGCAAAATGTTGGTATCAGGACCAAACATTAAATTAGAATATTGATTGCTGAATCAATAGAATTCTCGAATGTTGATAGTTGAATCAAGGAATATTGCTCAGTCGAGCAATTGATAGTCGAAACAATGAGTTCTGAACCCAGTTGATCGTACAAGTATCTAGCTTAAGCATAATATTGCTAGTTTAAGCAAATATTGCTCGTTTGGGAAATATTGCTCGATTCATGAAATACTGGCAGATGGGATGAATATTATTAATTAGAATGTTGATTGATGGATCAACATAAAATTATTAGGGTTTGAACGTGTTCAGAATTATGCTTTGCAGCATTAAATTTGAAACCATAATTTTGATCAATTGTTGATCAATTAATAATTTATTAGAAAATCAATCAATGAGCGAGAGAGGGATCGTCTACATGGGATGATGGACGACCATGTAGCGCCCAGGTGCTCGAGTGTGCGTGGACCAAAGTCCTTTGTAGTCCCGTTGGTGGAAGGATGATTAAATGCTCGTTTAATAATTATTAAAATAGTGCTCGTCTGAGCATTAGGTGGTGAAACCTAATTATGGAACGAGGAGGGACCGACAAAGGGGTGTGAAACCGACCCTTGGTGGTCGTGGGACCAGATTGTGGTCGATTGATCAAGTTCCAAGTTTGTTGGAAAGAGTTTGAACCCAATATGAACTGCAGAGGATTAATTAGGTCAAAATCGTTAATAGGATGTGGGACCGGATTCTGCAAGCCTAAGGGCCAACCTTGGTCGGTCAAGGTTACATTCCCGTGTCACCATATTGTCCGTGACTCAATTATGAGAATTTAGGTATTTTCTGGTGCGCGTTTGAGCAATATTTTGGATTTTCCGAAGAGTTTGATCTTGACTGAAACTCTCGATTTTGCTTGAATGAGCAAGTAGAATTTTGCTCGCGCAACCAATATTTTGAGAATATTAAAATAATAATATTTTAATATGTGCCGTGAGAAGCCCGGTCAGTCATGTGACCGGTTGACTTTTTGGCTTTTTGATAGTTCGACCAATATTTGAGAAAATATGAAGAAAAAAACCCGGGTTTTTGCTCGGAAGATTTAATAATAATAAAATAAGGAATTGGGAGATGTGGGACCGACCACGGCTAGGGAATGGCCGTCCGTCCCGTGTGCTCGGTCCCATGCTCTTCCCTATTTTATATTATTATTTTTCATCACTCGACGAAATATGGAAAAACTAGGAGTTTTGCTCGAATGAATTTCGCGTTTTACTTTTTCTATGCAATTTCTGGTTTCGATTGACGTAATAAGTGAGCTCCAGATCCAGATGCGAGTGAACTAACCGGTCGAACAAAGGCCGATCTGCTCCAAGCTGTACAAAGGTAGATTCCTCCTCAAGATGACTAAACCCTGTATCATAACAGAACAAGATGCACACTACCAACTGTACTTAAAGTTTGAGCACGAGGATGTTTGCTCAAACAAGGAGTTTTCAAGAGACAAGGAGAAATAATAAAATAAGTTAAAAATAAAAGGAAGAGGCGTGGGACCGTCCACAGCTGCATGGCCGGCAGGTCGGTTGGCCTGTTCCTGTGCGCGCCTTTTTATTATTTTTTTAATTATTTTCCTTTCTGATTTTGCATAGGTTTCCTCGTTCGTCCATATTTTTGAATGCTCGTTTATGCATTTGGGTGCTCGTTTGTGCATTATTGTTAAGTACACTCGCACCATTTTCTCGGGGCTTACTCGGTGGTGGCCCAGATGCCCGAACAGTGAGTATTTATTCCTAGTTCGTGGAATTCAACTTAGAATAAGCCACGAAACGGATTAATAAAATAGATTGATATCTATTACTAATTCATGGAATTCGGCCGGGAATAAGCCATGAAACAGAGTAATGAGATAGATTGATTATCTATTACTAATTCATGGAATGCAGTCGGGAATAAGCCATGAAACGAAGTAATGAGATAAAATAGATTATTTTTCTAGGAATTCGATTGATGAATGTTGCGCTAGAATTTAATCCATGAATTGCTCTATACTAGCATGCAATATGTCTAGGAGCATTGTTTATTCGAGAATGAAGTATGAGATGATGAAAGCATCATACTCATTCTGAATATTGATTGTGCATAGTAGGGGAACAGTGTGGCATTCCGAAGACGTTAGCGCTCTATACTAGCATGCAATATGTCTAGGAGCCGTCCAATCGTTAAGAGATTATATACATATTCTCTCTACATAGTCAGGGAACAATGTGGCATCCCGAAGACGTTAACGCTCAATACTAGCATGCAATATGTCTAGGAGCCGTCCAATTATTTCGATTCTATATAGAGGTGTTGATGAAATATGCGAAGTGTCGAAAAGCTCAGCGGGAGGCTTTACGAATAACAGATTCATACAGAGCTCTGAGAGGGTGTACGCTCAGTCAGAGATTGTGAAATGAGCTTTCACGAATCCTAAAATATGAGTTTCACACACATTCCTAAAACCGTGTCAGAAACATGCAAGATCATGATTTTACGATTTTAGCCTTTGTTGAAAATCCACCATCAACACCTTAAAGTGAAATCGACGCTCAATTTCTTAATCCATATAATTTCTCAACCTTCTGATCAAATATTATTACTATCAAAATAAAATATAACCGAGTCTATTATTTTTTTCGCATAATTATCTTATGCATTTGCGTCGAGTCACTTGTTAGTCAAATAAATTAATTGCAAAAACTTGCCAGTGACACAAGTAGTTCATGCAGTGTGATATAACTATGGATTAATGAGCTTTTATAATGCTGGTGGTGCTAGGGAAGTTTGATTCGCATCTAAAGCATATAAATAGAGTTAAACAAATTCGAAAATAAAGTGTTTTCTAAAAGTCCACAACCAAGTTCAGCTGAACTTGGGATCCAACATCACTCCGTTAGATGTGTTTTACTAGATCATATGGGACTGTTAGATATGTTTTAGTGGATTTTTAGTTACATGTGCGATTCACTCACTTGCTAACGAAAACTGACGGCATTAACTAAATATAAATTAAATTAAATTAAATTAAATTAAATTAAAATTATTTTAGTAAGGTCAAGACGGTCAACCACGATCCTGGGACCCAAGCTCTGATATTGAACTTTTTGGGACCCAAACGCAACACTGGTCACAAAGTTGGGACTCAAAGTCCAAATATCCCACATGTTAATATATTGAGAAAAATAACACATAATTGAACTGAACATAAAACAAACCATTAATATATTGGCAGTTTAAGAATATAATATAAACTAACATTGTATTTTATGACATTGAATCTATGAAAAATCAAAATACAACATCAATATAAAGTTTCTACACTATCATATAAGAATAGAACTAGCATTTTTGTATCATAGTTAATCTGCACTTATAAATATCAAAATATACCACAAACTCAATACAGTACATTGGATCTGCACATTAGAGTCTTCATGCAAACTAGCATCCCGTCTATGAGAAATCAAAAAACAACATTTGTACAGCGTATTTACATTGTCGGATCATATTATAACTAGAATTTGCCTCCTATATAATGTGTATAAATCACTATAGTATAATCAGTCTGCACGTCTAAAATATCACAATATTACAAAGTCGATAAAGTATAGGCAATCTGCACTTTAGGATCATAATATATACATTGTTTTCCTGTAAAATCAACTGTATGAGATGAGAATGTAACTAACCATATAAAAAGTCAATACACCATCAATATAGTGTATCTGCACATAAGGATACTAGAAACTAAAATTGCATCTTGTAAAACTAATCCAAATACGTTGTTGAGTCTATGGAAAATAAAATAAAATACGCAATCGATATGCATTGTCAGATCTTGATAGAATTAACATTGCATGATATACAAAACAAAAATACAATGAATAATCTATCATAATAAACCCTTTTTCTGCTATCTTTGTGTTAGATTTGACTTGATTTTTTTGTGCTAACCATTGTTCAAAATTGTTTTGTGCTCCTACTACTTTTTTTCCCGAGATGCTTTTGCTTTTTATTTTTTTGTTTTTACTATTTTTTTCTGATTTTTTGATGAATCTGTAGGTTGTGGTGATTTTCAGTAAATCTAGGATTTTTGGTAAATTTTTATGATGATCGAGTAGGGGAATATAATAGTAATCTCGTTGATTTCTTCAGTTTTGTTGTTGATTTTCATATTTTTCTATTTTGATTTAGTACGGGGAAATGAGATTGGGTTTCTTCTTTGATTTAGAAAGAAGAATGTCGAGTGATATTAGGACGACCGAAGATCGTAAAGGCACACACGTTTGGAAACATGGGTTTATTATGTATTTTCCATGTTTTAAATAATTTTGGACCTCTGGGTAAATGAAAAAATCTGGACGGACCCTGCTAAAACTATCTACATGGGCTTTGGAACCTGCTAAATCTTTCATTTTACATTATTTCCGTATTATCCAATTTTGCACAACACTCTTTGGATAAAAATGTAAGATAACTAAACGTAGTTCTGTGTCAAAGTTATTAAGAGTTTGTGTGAAAGAAAATAGAGTGAATTTATCATCAGCCAAACTTAACGCAACGAGTGACTTTACTTTTGATGTGCTCAAGAGCATGTGCGCGTTAATCATATCAAAATTCAATCTTTTGATATTTCATAATTATAATGGTAGAGCTCCCCTTATTTACACGGTAGATTTGTACCAATAGCCTTATATCTTTACATAACGTCAGAATCTTTTATTGTACTTGTTTTTGGTTCGAAAATCTGGCTTTTAATGGAAAATCGAATAAGAGGTAATAAAGAAATAGGTTCCGACGAAAAGGAAAACAAAATCTTTGAATTTAGATGTAATGGAATACCAAAACATGCTCAGAAGTTTTGTTACTCTTGTTGGTCTGAACCATATGGATTAAATTGATCCTGAGAAACTTGTCGAGAAGCAAAAACAATTGATTTTTAAAGCAGGAACAAAATCATATAACAAACTCTTTAATATCCAACTTCATACTTAAGTGAAAACATTCAACAACTTTTTTTTTTCAATCCAAAATATCACTTCTTAATTACAGCTAACAACAAGTATTTTCTTTCCACACTTTTTCTTCAATATTATGTAAATACATATTTTAGTCATGGGTTTTTAAAGTTACCAGCTTTGTTTTTCTAAGTAATACATTCATGGAACCATATGTAGTTATTTGGATCAATCGATGCTCTCTTTATGTATTCGAGATAATTTTAGATTCATACAAGGAAAAAATTTAACAACTCAATTTGGTTCAGAGTTTATATTTAATTATGGTCCATTATCTTCGATTTTATTGGATTATTGGTGTATTATGTTCCTACAATGGGAACAATCTTCCGTCTTGTGGCTCCGGTATTCGTGAAAGGCACAATATATATGGAATAACCTTTTAGTATTCCTTAGCTGCATGGAAATAAAATGGATCACTGAAGTCATCTGGCAAAATGTTAAACCCCGTGTAGTATGGGGGCTCCCGGCATAAGTGCTCCTGGATTGTCGATAACTGCCTAACCAGTGCCCTTGGAATGCTGCTCATTGTCGGGGGGACATACTCATATGTGGCGATTGAATCCCGGATTATTTGTGCTTGTGACAATGGTATACACTCCCATAAAGATTGTACATCTTTCAGCCTCTTCGACATGATTATTGTAATACCTCGATATTTGGCAGTGGTTGGTCGAATGGAATATGGGTAATGATTTGTCCTTTCCTAACACCGAGGCCTGATGGGTACACTTGATTAAATTATGGGAAAAACTTCTTAATTAAACGTGCTCGGCCGGGAGTAGTCCCAGGATGGGTGACCTCTCGGTAAGCTGTTGCTGGATAACCACAGTAGTGTCGTTAAAAATCCCACACTGCTGGATAACCGCAGTGGGTAAGTGGGAACAATATCGGTGTTAGTTGGGATACAACTAAGGGTGGGTCGCTTGTGCTCAGGTGAGAGAGTATGCTGGGAGGTTATGACAGATACTGGTCTCATAAGAGGCAAGGAACGTTTACATTATACCGAGGAGTTTTCAGCACAATTGGCTTCTGGGTTGGCAGAAACTCTGCAGTTAAGCGTCCTCGGATGGGAGTAATCCAGGGATGGGTGACCTCTCGGGAAGTTTCTGTCGGATGACCGCGGTGATGCCCAATCAAAACACCACACTACTGGATAACCGTTGTGGCTAAGTGGGGACGGTATCGGTGAAGGGACGGGTCATTACAATTATCGTTCCTACGTGGCTGGATGATTGTAAGATTTGCAAGTATTTCTACGCAAAATCCATGGAAAATCCCGGGGTACTTGTTGTTTGAAACTCAATTGAATCCTCTTTGCGCGGTGAAAAGATCAAGAATGTAGGTTGATGTGTGGCTTTTCCACGTGTGGATCTGTTACTGGTGAATCTGATGGTGCTTCTTTGGGATCTGACGTTTGGAACCATACGTGACCGTTAGTTTCGGGTATATAAGACCTGGTTCTATGTTTTGAGAATAGTGAAATGATGGGTTTGAATATCGTCCTGGTAGAAAGTTTGAAATGGCTACAGTGTGAACGCGGATCGTGGTAGTTTCCTCGGAGATAATAGATTTGTGTGTGTCAACCAATGAACCTGCGTGTTTAAGTAAGTTAAAATAAATCCTAATTTGATTCCATATACTGGTTCTGTAGTAATCTTACAAGCAGTCGTTTTCATGTTTAGCTACTGGATCCATATTTTCCCTGTGGATGTTTTCCTATCACTATTCTTGACTTTTTTTTGACTTTCAACAAGTAAATGATAGTGTTACTTTTCTTAAAGAAGACGTGAGATACCCACCTCTATAGTTTTGAAGTGGTTTGAGACTAGTTAAGTGAGTAAAAAAAGGCTTTCTGAAAACGCAGGGGTACCAAGTATACCACCAACTTTTTCATTCGGTAACCTGTATAGATAAAACCTAATACAATTGCAAGTAGACCAACTGAATGATCCTTTATAATATGTATATAGAGTTTATATCTCTAACCTCTTCTCAGTCATTATGTATATAGACAAGAGTCCATGAACCTGATTGTTAAGAAGAGTACTTGGACGATCTCAAAAATCAATATCCAAGATAATTCTAGTCGTATCCATATAATCCAATCGTAATTCTGCTAAGTAATTAAACTTCTTATCTATCTTTCAAGATATGAATTCTAGAAGAAACGAGTCTTGTAATCGATCACAATCAGATGGACGTATCTACTAAGATTGAATACGTATAACTTGTGTAAGTCCAATTATAAAGATAAACAATATAATGCTGAAAAGGAAAAAACACAAGACACCAGAAGTTTTGTTAACAAAGAAACCACAATAGCAGAAAAACCCCGGAAACTCGTCCAGATTTGAACACCAAACTGTATTAAGTCGCTATAGACGATTTGTTAATTTTAATACTATTCAATACATATGGATTTCAAAATAATAAACTTTTCAGCTCAATCCACAATGATTGATTTCCTTAGTTCTTCAACAAACGTCTTGAATTCTTCATACTTCAAGTTCTTCCGTGGTTCTGCATGTGTTCGTTTAGCACCTTTGTTATTGAAGATCCGTAGCAATAACAACATATGAGAATACTAGAAAATAGCTTTGCTAAAATGAGGTAATCACACTCTACTCATCGGTTGTTATGCAAAAGCATGCCATTGTTACCTTCCTCGAAGTTCAATTGCACCACAACTTTGAAGCAATATTACGGTGATATGTTCTCCCCCTAGTCAATACTTACTTCTTTTGAAAAATAAGCAAAGAATTTAATCATGAAACAGACACATGAGTGTTTGAGTGATTAATGAAGTCTTACAAGCATTTCATAGAGTTCTAGCGATGCTAAACGTATTTAAAAAATAAGTCTTTGAACATCTGCTAAAATCTGCTGGGACAGTTTGTAGAACGGTTGGTGAACCGTAAGGATTGTTCACGATTAAGGGTGCAACGGTTCGTGAACTTGGTTCGCCAATCCTACTAGACTACCGAACTCAGTTGACCATGGTTCGTGAACGGGGTTCGCTAACTACTAGCCTACTATACCAACTTCAAAATTCAGTTCACCACGGTTCGTGAATTGTTCCTAAATGAACTTACGGTTTGCGAACTGGTTCGTCAACCTTCCCTGTATTTTTGAAACTCAGATATCTATGGTTCATGAACTGGTTTGCCAACCTACCCTGAGAAGAAATAACAGAAGTTCAAAATTTCTCTCTTTTGATGTTTGAAACATTCCCAAGTGATAAAATCACTTGCATGGGAAATTTTCAGTTGATTCACAAATTAATTCACAAACAATAAATTTCTTTGAACTAATATTGTTAAGGACTGTTGAACATTTTTGCTAAATTCATCTTTCGAGATTTTTAACAAGACAATCTTGACTTGAAACTTCTTCTTTGTAAATTTACTAAAAGTCATACAACATAGTCTCAAAGGATAAAGAGGGAGGATCCATGGACACTCTTAAATGGACAAGGTCGGACAAGATTTGCGCCATTTTCTCCGGCAAACTCAAACGACAATGAATTTAAGTCTAATATTGTATTGATATGTTCCTATTATAAGAATTTACATTCCTACCAAAAATGAATGCAATTCGAGATAGCAAACCCGACCATCTACCGATCTTAATTTAAACCATTAGTTTTGAACGGCTGATATTCAAAGGGGTAGATGGTGGTTTTATGCATCTCAAATTGTGCTCATTTTTTGTAGGAATGTAGAGTCTTATAAGAACAATAATACCATCAAAATATTAGACTTAAATTCATTGTCGTTTGAGTTTGCCGGAGAAAATGGCGCAAATCTTGTCCGACCTTGTCCATCTAAGAGTGTCCATGGATCCTCCCTCAAAGATAAAATAGTAAGATAGTAAGTAAAATAGAATGGTCCAGTCTCCACGTACCTGATACAGAAGTTCTTCAAATGTTTTCGTCGCTCTTCAGTCTTCGAGGGTGATGTCTGATACTCAACTACCAAATTATAACCTAGTCCGAGACTTGACTTAGTAGATTAGAAATCAAGATATAGTTTTGATCATATAATATTGACAACAAGTTTGAGATAAAAAAAACTTGTGGGTTCAACCGAGCATTTCTCAAACCAAAGTTTTTTCAATTGATCTCGCTGAAACTGAGATAGTTGAAATGCAAGTCCAAACCTCAAATCTGACACGGGAAGAGGCAAACGAGTCATGGATGAAAGCATTTACAAATACCTGAAGACTGGGAAACTTCCTGCCGACTCACAAGAGGCATGAAAAGTTGTAGTCAGGTCTGCAAAGTATCAACTGATAGGAAACGACCTATACAGAAGAACATACATGGGCCCACTCTAAGGTGCGTAACTGAAAAGCATGGAAAGCTCATAATGGAAGATATACACTCTAGTGACTGTGGAATCACGCTGGGAAAAGATCCCTAGCAGATAAAGCCAAATTTCAAGGATACTTCTGGCCAAGCACGGTACACACAGCTGATCCGATAAAAAAAAAGCGACAAATGGCAGATGTAAGCCTAAAATCTAAACTAATACTCAAAGCATACATCTCAAGTTCCCAACTCATCTACAAACTTAAATAAGGAGCATTCATCTCTGACTTTTAGCTTATATAAAAGTATCAATCTTAAACTTTCAACTTATATCTAAGCTCGAAGGAAACAAGTACTTTAAATGCTTCCTAACCCGTCTTTTAACTTGGATAATCTCTATGTCTTGCAACTCAAACATGCCTAAGAGCTAATTTTAAGTCTAAGAGAGACTCTTGAGATCGCGATCATA
This sequence comes from Papaver atlanticum, assembly GCA_023531105.1. Taxonomy (NCBI): domain Eukaryota; kingdom Viridiplantae; phylum Streptophyta; class Magnoliopsida; order Ranunculales; family Papaveraceae; genus Papaver; species Papaver atlanticum. The sequence continues at coordinate 2,046,034 of JAJJMB010012240.1, forward strand.
TCTGAAATATCATCTCTGAAGATCACATTTGGATTCATGAAGAGATTCAGACACGATAATTCATAGTATCTAAACCATGAACAACTCGTTACAAGACTCATGAAGTACGAAAGAAACATTACCTGAAATGTGTGCAGATACGCTAGCAAAATGCAAGCACCAGCTGAGCTGCAACATAATGTGATAAGTCCTGAAAAGACGAGAGTACCCAAATACACCACAATCTTTAAATTATCCACCTATAAGTCCTCTTACCGAAAGTGATTGTGTATGGACAAAGTCGAGACAATACGACAAATCGGTATTCACACTTTGTGTGATCGTGTATGGATACGAGATCGAGACAATACAACAATCTAAGTGTGATTACTTGATAATAGGTTCGGACTTAACCAAACTCTATAGGATCACTATCAAGTAATACGGAGTTAACGTTTATGTGATTTACTTTAAACTATAATAATAACAATTATAATTGCGGAAAAGAAAAGTAAATGACATAGCAAGATTTTTTTAACGAGGAAACCGCAAATGCAGAAAAACCTCGGGACCAAGTCCAGAATTGAATACTCTCAGAATTAAGCCGCTATACAAAATCTAAACCAAACTTCGTATAGTTGAGACCAAGCAACTAAACCTAGTTCACTTAGTTTCTTAAGTATCCCTGTACTTCCGAATTTCAATAAGTGCACGCACTGGAACAATTCCTTTGGATCGTATTCCAAACAGTAAATGAACAACAAATCTGTTTAGTAACAACTCTATTGATTCTTTCCAGATAAAGATATCTCAAGTCAGATGCAAAGTCTTTTCCGTTTAAACTAATAAACTCCTTTGCCTGGTTAGATCAATCTAATCTATATTACCTAAGTAATAAGATTCGGATTTGTAACAATCAAAATAAAACTCAAGAGAACTATTAGGTGTTACCGATCTCACGCAACTAATCAATCGAATAAATCCGATTCTAGTTGGATCCCATCCGATCAAGGTTAGTGCAACACAAAGATATGATAAACCAATAAGAAATCTTCTTTGTCTTCAGATCTTCTTTAATCTTCAATTAAACTTGCACAACACCACTTGAAACTCTTGTGATCAATCACTTACAGAACGGAGTCTGTTAACAATGTATTATCATAAGATGTTTTTAGATCTACAAACAGTTCTAAAGATCCCGTCGACACTTCGATCTAGTTTGAGTGAATCTTATATCAGAAGAGAAGATTCTCAAGAATAAACAAACTAGGTGCAATCAAAGTTCAACAACCGTTAGTCAATCATATCAATCGAAAACTGATAAACTATAATTATTTAGTTTTCCACCAACGGTACTCGTAGAGCTTCTTGATCCCACAAAATTATTTAAACGAGCGGTCATAAGAGATTTCGCCTAATTAGGGTACTTACCTCTCCGGATAGACGGCTCCACCAGAAACAACAAAAAGATGAATTTTGCCTGGCTTTTAGGATGGTTTGCTAGAAATGCAAACTTAGGTATTTATAGACCAAGGATGTTTGAACACCAAGGAATTTCCAAAACCGAAATATTCAAGATATGCAATAAATGCCCAAATCGGTTTTCATAATTCCTGGAAATGCTTTGTCCAATATTTTCCGAAATCTCTCAATAGAAAATCTCAAATTAGTAAATGCACATTACTAATTCATATTCTCTAGAGATATGCATTTAATTGCCGGTAATTAAAGCATATAAAACTAATAACCTTAATTAAAAGATTCTTAATTTATTTCGACCGGGATCTCCTTGAGTAATTAAGGAATATCTTTGAACAATAAAAGATAATAGTTACTGTTCGTGTTCAAAGTATGTTGACATCTTTTCTTTATAAATCATCTTTGATATTTAAAATCCTGGAATCGATTATACCACACTTCCAAACAAGTTTAGAATTGGTTCATCTGTATTCAAAGATAACTATGTGATTGTTCAAATATCAAATCACAATCATGGGTTCAATCGGTTCTACCAATTACTAGGATCGGTTATACCTTAATATGTTTGACTTTTGATTAGACACACAAGTTACAAGGACCGGCTACGTCAGTTACCAGGATCGGTTACGTCAATTACCAGGACCAGTTATACTCATATACTCATGGTATTGCTTGTGATCGGTCACACCAGTCACTAGGATCGATTACACTAATTACCAGGATCGGTTACACCAATTACTAGGACCAGTTACACCAATTACAAGGATCGATTACACAACTCTTTTGTGATCGGTCACACCAATTACTAGGATCGGTCACACCAATTACAAATATCGATCATACCATCTCAGGTGATTACTTAGGATCGGTTACACTAATTAATAAAAACTAGTCATACCAAATCATAAGTCAGGCATTGTGATTAGTTGTACCAAGATACATAACAAGTTATGATCGGTTCTACTAACTCACACATATTGGTAATCCAAAGATATGTAATGAATAACAATTCCAATAAGCCTAGCGATTTCTCTTTCAATTCATAAAAAAAGTTCATGAATGTACTTCCTTTAAACAAATGTAAACATTGTTTCCTAGGATGAAATCTTCACCTTTACCCATACACATAATCATAATAGCATTCATACGATTATGTCGATGTCATAACTACGAAGTTCAAAAGATAAGCGTTATACTTCGTAGTCTAATTCCTTAATACTATGATCATATGATTATGTCTCACTACTAGAGTAAAATATTCACTCACAGCTTCGCAGTTATGTTTTCAATATAGCACGACTTGAAAGATACGTTAGGAATGAAACAGTTCAAGTCAATATTAATAACCTCAAGAGGAAGGATGATGTCGTCGTTGTAGCTCGTTACTTCTTCACGTTCTTCAGATCTTCGAGTAATACTTGTATGTCTCATATTCCTAGACTTTCTAGTCTAACCTATACGAAGTTGTCTCTAGTACATAATCAAGCGACTCTTAGATGAGTTTTGATTCAATAAAATATGACAACCAAACTTAACATACTAACGCTTGGTGGGTTCAACCGAGCTATGCTCTAACAAGTCCGTATCCCTTCGTACAATGGGCATTGGACATCATGGGACCCTCCATAATGGTAAAGTATTTATACTCATAGCTCAAAACTAAAATTACTGCTTGAAATTACTCAAAAATGAGTAATAAGCTAAAATCTATGCTTCAAAAACATCACCTGGGAACTTACTCACCTGGATAATACATGCCCTAGGTGGTAGAAGATTCCTGATAGTCGCTACAGATAACTTTTCAAAGTGGGTTGAAGCGAAAGCTGTAGTTACAAACAGTGAAAATTATGTTCGGAGATTTATCTGGAAACATATAATCTGCAGGTTTGGAATGCGAATGGCACTAGTAGAAGATAATGGTCCACAATTCAAATCAAGAGATTTGGAATTATTTTGTATAAGAGAGAATATCTAGCAGAAGTAAAATTCTGAACTCAAAATATTTTTTAGCTTATATCTCTTTTCTCTCGAGACAAAAGTTTTTTGCGTCTGTAACTCTTATCTCATGAATGATAGCTCATATCTCATATCTCTAAGCTTTATCTGTTCACAATATACTTATATCTATAAGTCTCTGAATTGTGATATGAAACATAAAGAAGAAGTTAAATATTGCAAAAGCATGTGGGATGATATTCTTCATGAGGTGTTATGGGCCTACAGATGAACAAAATGGATTTCCACACTTGAGTCACCCTTTTCACTGACATTCAGTATGGAAGCAGTTCTACCCGACTGCAAAGATACTGGCAGTAAACTCTGAAATGAACAATGAGCTTATCTTCAAAAGCTTAGAAGAAATCGATCTAAAGATAGAAAAAGCTCTGAAACAGTTCGAAAAGCATCAGACGAACATGAGGAAAAACCAGAAAGATGTAAAACCCAAAGAATTTCAGTCTGGATACATAGTGCTCAGATAAGTACTGCCAAGAAGCATTGTGCACAAGCTTGGAAAGCTTGCAGCGACCTGGGAAGGCCCATATGTAGTCTCAAATGAAGACAGGCCATGGTGCCTATTGTTTGAACAATCTACTGGGGGAAGAGCTAAGCTACCCATACAATATCTCTCACTTGAAGAAATGTTACCAATAACTATAACTTCTAGAGGAAGAAAGAACACATCTTTTATTAGAAACTTTTTTGTATCTTTAATAAGAAATATAAACACTCAGATCTTAAGAGCTCCTCAAAGCTCTCTGAAAAAGAAGCTCGGGATACTATAAGAAATAAGTGTCTGTAACCCTTTGGGAAGATACCAGATTTGAAATACAATATCTACCACTTTTATAGCTAAGCATAATATTTGAATTCATATGAATAATCTTCTACCTGAAAATTCTACGGAACAGGTACCCTGGAGTAAAACTCAAACCCATACAGGGAAATAATAAAGTGCGAACGACGCTCGCAGAGAAACTAGTGAAACACAAGATGCTTAATGAACTATAATACAAGAGAAAGTGAAGTATACCGATACTCACTAAATCTTAGAAAACTAGAAATGAAGTATTAGATACTCATTATTAAAAAAAAAAGTAAAGTACTTGAAACTCATTAAAATGAAGTGGAAGCACAAGATGCTCACTCTATCTCTAAATAGAAGTGTGAAAATACTCAGTAAAAACCAAAGTGAAGTATTTATTTAAATACTCATTAGAGAATTAGTGAAATACAAGATGTTACCAGAAAGATTATAAGTGAAGATTAATTAAAATTTTCATATTGCTCAAAAATCTTATATCTAAAAAAGTTGGTCGAATAACTTTATAAGGAAACATCTGGTCCGCCTAGTCGTATGGGTTCAACTAAACCAAAAGACACGTTATAAAGAGTAAAAGGACCCACCCTAGTGAGAGAGAAGAGGAAAAATAATATCAACTTCCCTAAGCTCCGAACCAACAGATGACAACACATAACGGACCCTGGACAGGCACCCCGAAGTAAGAATTTTCCATCACACGCTATAGTTCGATGATCCTACTATAGCTAGCACCGCAGGAAAAATCGCCGAAAAAAAAACTTAGAATAGCTCATCTACAGCCAAAGAGAAAAAATGTATAAGATAAGTAATCATCTGAATTGTGTATAAAAAGGAAATTCAGGTATGAAAAGCAACATACGCGATCTATAAACCTCGCTTAACTAGGTCGAGGAAGTAGATTTGAAAAATGTCAGAAGGTCGACCAAAGGAAATACACGATCTAAGAGATTAAACTCGGATATTTAAAGTACAAGTCTGAAAAAGGCAAAAGGACATAAAGACTTAAAACAAGGATGAAATGCTCTAACACCAATCGATAAAGCTATGAGGTCAAAAATATGACCTCAGGCACCCATATCGAGATCTGGAATGAATTATTCATATATGAGAACATAGAAAGTAGATCTACCAAAGATTAAAAAAAAACGATCAAGAAAAGGTCACAGAGATAAACCACACAGAGGCCAAAGTGACCAAAAATACAGTTTGATCTGAGAGCACAACTCAGATCGGAAAAATTCCAAGACGAAAGGAATGAAATTAGATAATGTCAGCCTAACCCATAGTTCGAAAAAAAGGGAAAGGAACCCAAGGCTTAGTTCGATCTATAAAGAGTCATATCGAAATCATCCAGTCAAATTCATAAATAAGAGTGGTGCCAAATTGAAGGCAGACTAAGTCATTAAGACTAAATTCGAAAATTCAAGGCCCAATATAGGTCAAAAAATGTTCCAGGTTGAAAAACTCAAAGATTTCAGACCGAAAAGAGAGTTTGGGTTAAAGATTAACTTAATCCCATTATATGACTCAGATCAAAAATAAGATCTCGAAGTCAAAAAAAAAAGGCAAATTTTTTAAATATTTGATCTATATCTAAAGCATGTCAGGTTAAATACCAAATCCAGGTAAAAACTAAGGCATAAAAAATGTGAAGCTTCACGGAAAGCCAATCAGATCAAACAGGTCAATAAGACCATGGTCTCCACAAGGATTACTGACAATAAAATCAGAATCTAAGCTAAAAATTATTTCCCAAATATTAAAAAGAGGGAATAGCCAAAAGAGTGCAAATGTGAAAAATATATAACGTATTAACTCAAGGCAGAAAGTAATTTCATTTATTTTATGAATGAAAAGTTACAAATAAATAAAGATGGCCTTAGTCATTACAGACAAAAATCTCCAACATCCAGAAGCTTTGAAATCTAAAGAAAAAGAGCTATGAGAAAGCAGCTTCAGATCACAAGAGTGATCTTTCAGCTTTCTCATACTCCGTAGGTCGCAACCTACAACGAGCTGAATCTACAGAGAACCCTGCTTGTAAACTCATACAACAACTAAAAAGTGAGAAACAAAGTGAGTCAGGAATCTCGAAAAGGCAAAAGATAGAGGTCAACAATAGAGAACGATAAAAAGATGGGTAAAAAGAATATCCAACTCACCCGACAAAACCGCGAGGCATACTTAGCCCCAACCCCTGAAGATTTCTCATAAGTAATGAAATCTAGGTGCACAGCTCGAAGTGCGTAGACTCTTTCTCTTCCGATGAATACACCCTGGTAACGGTGACTAACCCAATAGCGGGAGTCATGAGTGCCAATGCAGATAAGGGTAAACGAAGACAAGATATAAAAGACCGAGTCTCTAGACCTTCCAGTTGATCGAGAAGAAGAATCAGTATCTAAGATCTTTCGTCTGTCTGAAGTATCTTTTCCCCGATCAGAAAAATAAAGGAACACCACGGTTATGGTCGGATTTTATATTCAGAATAAAAAAAAATATAATAATAATTAATTCTTCCTCGCAATTTACTGAAAGAGTGATGAACTTTTACATTATCAGAACTCTCAAAAAGCTCGTGTCCGCAGAAACCAGAAAATATTAATGAACATCTTTCTAAAGATGTGCCGCTAATACCAGGAAGCATAAAAAGAATGTCATAAGATGGATTAACAAGAGAAAAATCATTTGCTACCAAAAAGAAATGTACAACAACATCGGTAAAAGATGTCAAACCACGGAGAAAGAATGACCCAGGATGAGAGAAACATTGTTACTAAAAAACTCGCACCAGCGGATTTCAAACCCAAAATAATTCGAAACAGTGAAAGGATCCAGAATAACTTCAGTATAAGCACAAACTGAATCTATCATCAAAATAATAAAAATGCCACTACACTAAATTCAGGTTTTAACAACTCAGATTCGCAACAGCTTTATCCCTGTTACAAATATTCTGTTGCGAATTGTTGTTGCTAAATTTTCGCATCAGCCTGTTGCTGTTACTATTTTTCAACTGCCAACGCTCTGTTGCTACTCGCAACAGTTTTAATTTACGCGTGCCAAAGTCGTGTGTGCTTGGGAATACCTTTTATCTTTTATCCGCCCAGATTTTCGACTTGCCTAAAAGGCATAATAGATATTTCCTCCTATTTTGACATTTTTTCCCCTAACAGGCTAGATATATCATCTCCTTCGCACTTCTCTTCTCTTCTTCTTCTGCGTAACAGCAACTTCACAGCCAACACCACCTGCATAACTCGAAAGACACCATTGAAATATGGTGTGCCTTCAAAATCCATCTTAAGAAAATCAAAACTAAAAAGCTGCGGGACGAAATCTAAAAATCGAATTTCAAGCCATAAGCAAGAGCTAAAAGATATTCTGAAAGAAGAATATACTTTAAAAATCCAGGTAGAAAGCCATCAATCCCTAGGTAGTTCCATGGTTTCATACTTTTCAGAGTTTCAAAATTTTCATCTTATCTGGTGCTCTTGTTATAATGACATTGTTAGCTTCATCTGCACATTGTAGAAGTAAAGTTATCAAGTCTTCATTGATTACTAGAGAAGAAATACTGTTAATTTCTTTGAAGTGTGAGGTAAGTAGTTCTGCAGGATCTTCTCTACCACTGCATCAAGACCCATCCTATAATTTTAGAAATTTAATTCTGTTTGTTGTTGTTATTCAATTTGCATTCACATGAACAAGCTTTGTATTTTAGACCTCATCATTTAGGTAAGAATCTCTAGATTTCTGCCATTCTTCAATTAGCATTTCCACTTGTTTAATTGAATGTGAATTGATACCATTGATGTTATTCTTATCCAACTCAGTGAGATCATTAAGAAGAGCCTTAGATTTCTATTTCACTTTGCAGGATTTATTCTGGTCTCAGAAACCCTTTGATTAAGTCTATAAGCTGCAGAACCTTTTCCTTGTCTAGACCAAGATAAGGATATTTGTCCTTATAAGAATGATCTCTTAACCAACATTCAAAAAAATTCCAACATCAAGCACCTTTAACAAAACTTGGAGTAAGATTAAACATAATGGGATACAAACATAGTTGTGACAATTGTTTAAGACAAAAGACTGGGAAATGAATGAGCCATTCAGAGTTAATAAGAATTCTATTCCAGCCTTGATTTTGTTTTGCATGTACCATGTTTGTTATTGGTTTATGTGTAACGGTTACGATAAAATCCCAAATCATACGGACCAGCCTCATGGATAAGATTAACAATATTAAAGGAATATATGAAGGGGAGCTAACATTGTTAAATATATCATCAGCATTCAGAGTTATGTTCAAATCACCTAATAGGGCCCAAGAACACCATTGCCATAAGTTTATTCAGAGTCTCATACTATAAATAAAGTTCAATTGTACATTTCTCTCATTATAATAAGGGAAACCAAAAACACAAGACTGCAACCATTGTGGCTTAGCAGGGTGACTAGAAACTAAGGCATGAATCATATTTCTATCATTATGCACAATACCAAAACTATATGGTAAAACATATCTCTAACCTGTCTCACCGAAGGTACATATAAGGAATTTGGAAATTTTAAAGGCTTAATCAAGCTTAAGATTTTATCAGTCCTTACTCCTATTTTACATAAGAAAATTATGTCAGGATCAAGCATTCTACTCAAATTATTCATATGTTTCCTAATGAGATTTACAGCAAAACCATTATAATTTCATGTTTTACAAAATTATTTATTAATACTCCATTATTTTTCCATGACTTCACCTACGGTGATTTCCCTAACGATTGAAAGTCAGTTTTATTCACCGGATTCATCATGGATTCAGTTCCTTTTTTCTTCCTTTACTTTTTCAAATCGTTTGTGAGGCTCTTTTGTTTTCTTTTCATGTTGTTTTTCTGATGTTTTCTGCTTTCTCTCGTTTTAGGGTTTATACTTTCTTTTAGGGTTTTTGGTTGTGAAGAAGACATGCCGAGATCAACCAGGTCTTCAGCTCGTAACCTGCTACTGCCATCTACTTCTTCCCAGAATGTAGACCCTCTGAGTTTTCCAATTAGGTCGTCTCCATCTTCTCCCTCTGCAGAAGATGCTACACCAAATGACCTATACTATCACTGTCCATTTAAAGGCTTCGATGGTTTCTAGGATGGGATGAATGACAGGGGTATGCAAAAGGTTCTCTCTTGCGACATTTACATGACAGATACTTTTTCTCGGATGACAACAGGAACAGATGTAGAGATTTAATCTCTAATGATTTAAACATTTATCGGGCTTGGGAGAAGGTTCTTATTCAGCTTCGTATGTTTCTGTGCTGTCAGTGCCTACATCTTCATGCCTGGAAGATGCCGTGTAAAGGTCAAGCAGGGGTTGTTCATGGCGATTTAATTGCAGGACCTCTCAATGGATCAGCTGCGGATTTTCTCATTCATGGGGTGTTAAAGCCAGCTGAGGTTACGGAGGAATATGTAGGTGATGTTTCTGCTGAGGTTACGATGGAGACTGAGCTTGCTTCCCTGTCTCCGGAACCGTTGAATGCTGCATTTCAGAAGCATATAACCACTGTCACCTGTATACCACATCAATGCAGGCTCAATTTTTCGAGGACCTTGAAGGCTTGCCTCGACAAAGTGTTAGTCAACCCTGCTAACCTGAATGCATGAATATAGCTTCTTCTCCTCCCAATTTGTACCTTGACTTTGTACAAACCGAAGTGCACAGCTGAGGAGAGGTCCGACAACATAAAGCGTCTTCAAGTCATGGCTATTAACCACGCTTTATCAATATGGAAAGAAGCTAATGGTTGTTTCACACTGATAAGTAAATTGTTGCAACTGCCCAGCCATAGAGTTAATAAACAGGCAGATAATAAGAATCAAGAAGTAGCTAACATAAATGCTTGTTGTAATAAAATGAGTTACTGACCTTTTACAGCAGCAATTCGGGTTTTATCTTCAAACGGTGTTGCTCCATGTAATGAGAGTACATACTCGGAACTGCAGCTGAAACATCCATGTGCGCCTCCACCTTCCGTCCCTTACGATGCTGTCAATATTGATCCCATCACTGTGGACTCCCGTACAGTTCTTAGTGCCATCAAGAGTTTCCCAAAAGGGACCTCTTGTGGCCATGATGGACTACGTGCACAACACCTTATGTGATGTGTTGAGTGGGGCAGCAGCGGCAGTCGCAGATGAGTTGCTTTCATCAATTACAGGTGTTGTTAACCTTTGGTTGGTTGGGAAATGCCCAAATGGTTTAGGCGAGTTCATAGCTAGCGCACCCCTAACACCATTACTTAAACCCGATGGCGGACTTAGTCCTATTGTGGTTGGCACTGTTTGGCGAGGCTTGTTTCTAAGGTGGTTGCTTTCTCAGTTGGTAAGGACATGGCTTCTTATTTAGAGGGCTACCAATTTGGTGTTGGTGTGCCAGTTGGAGGTGAGAGAATTTTACACGCTGTAAATGGGCTTCTAGAGTTGAAAGGTCACTCAGACAAGATTTCGATGCTACTTATTGATTTCTCTAATGCTTTCAACATGGTGAGTCGATCTCGTCTCATCAAAGAAGTTCGCCTTCATTGTCCATGTATTTCTCGTTAGGTTGAATTTTTGCTACACAAAGCCTGCTAGACTTTATTATGACTAATATATTTTGTCGTTTGCACTCGGTGTCCAGCAAGGTAATCCGCTGGGTCCCCTGTTGTTTGCACTGACACTCCATCCCCTTGTGAAGTCTATTGCTTCCCGTTGCAAGCTTGATTTACATTCCTGGTACCTTGATGATGGTACAATTATCGGTGATACACTTGAGGTTGCCAAGGCTTTGAGCATAATAGAAACTGAAGGGCCAAGTAGGGGTTTACATCTAAATATAAAGAAAACGGAGGTCTTTTGGTCTTCTATTGATCCTAGAAGCACTGTTAAAGGTGTATTCCCTCTTGATATTGGTAGACCTACTAATAGCGTTAAACTTTTGGGAGGTCCAGTGAGTTTGGATATGAACTTTATAAGCGATATGGTTTTGAGTAGGGTAAACAAGACTGTTCAACTAATGAATGCCATAAAAAAACTCAAGGATACTTAAAGTGAGATGTTATTACTTCGCAATTGCACTGGTGTGTCTCATTTATATTTTGCAATGCGCACCACCAATCCTGCAGCTCTTCAACAAGCCAATGATCTTTTTGATGACCATTTGTTCCGTTATTTGAGACTTTTGGTCACTGGAGATGGTGAAGGTTTTGGGCCTTTGCAGCAGAGATTAGCTACCTTTCCTATCAAAGATAGTGGATTGGGTTATACTATGGCTGATACTCACACCTACTGTTATCTTGCCTCTCAGATCCAGACTGCCTCGGTGCAAAAGGTAATACTTGGTAACTTATTCTCCTCAGACAAAGGTCCTGCTTATCAGCTGGCTCTTCAGAAATTTATCCAGGTATGTGGACTACCTTCTAGCTATCGCGTTGATGATGATGCCCCCCCTTCTATGCATTCCCTGGTAGTTACTTATTTTGGTGCAGTTAAGAAGCAAATCCCCAACCAATTTTACATGTCTGCAAGAGATTCCATTTTGTGGCAATATAATCGTGTCAAACATGCACAAGATTATCTACTGGATGTGACCATTAGTGGGCTTAACCAGTGCCTTGGCCCAAGACAGTTCAGAGCTATACTTTGTTATCGCCTTGATATCCTCTTGTTTGTGGAGAATGGTTCGTGCCTGAGTTGTAATAGATCTATGTATATCTTTGGTGATCATGCACTCTATTGTGCTAAGGATGTTGGACTCAAGTTTCGACATGACCTTGTTCGTGATGTGATCGCCGATATTTGTTACAAAGTTGGTGTGCCTGCACGTATGGAAGTTGCTCTTGGGTTTTTGTCTGGTGATGACAGAGATTTACGCCCAGCAGACATCCTTGTTTATAATTGGGAGAATGGTAAAGATGTTTGTATGGATGTCACAGGTGTCTCACCCTTCACTGGAGAAGGTGCTCGTGCTTTCGTCCCTGGAAAAGCATTTCGAATGTTGTTTCACGTAAACGCACTAAATACTTGGAAAAATGTGTTTCGCATGGCTATGGCTTGGGTGCTCTAGCTTTCTCTACTTTGGGAGAGCTTAGTGAGGATACTTTGTGTGCGTTTTAAGCGTTTGATAAATTGTTTAGTTAGTAATGATGCCAGTAGTGGTTAAGGTAGTTTTATTTTTTATAGATTGGGTGTAGCTATTCAAAAAGGTATTGGAGCTCAGCTTATTGCTAGGCTACTAACCAAATCTCTGTACGAGTCTTAAGTTTGTCATGAAAAATAATTTTTTATTTGTTTTATTAATTGAAATACATATTCCATGTTATAATTTATGTACTTTTATATATTGTTCATACAAAATTCATATATTTTTACAAGGAAATTCATATCTAAATAAGGAAATTGCTCATAAAATACGACTTTACTAGATATATTCCAAATCCATATATTATGTGCGCACAATCCAAATCCTAAATCTGGAAATAGCATACCCTTTGAGATCGATGGATCTTATATGGAGGCCATAGGTAACCTATGAATAGTAGACACATAATGGTATATGGATTTTGGTGTAAACATAAATTCTTAACAAACCAAGAGGAAAACTTTTCCAAAACCGACAGTAATAAAGTTTTACCCTCTTTACCGGGCCCAATCAATTGTGACCAACCATCCAGAAAAGGGTTCTCCATTTTTCAAATGGGCATTTATTTTTATTCTCGGGAGATTTTGTTTTTTTTGTTTAAAAAAAATAGTGTCTAGAATTATTGTGTTGCGAAAGTAATCAATTGAGGTAAACATCCGCCTTTGGTTCTGTCTCTGACTAATTAATGACATTAGTAGGTTTGAAATATTTCCTGGCTTTGTTAGATTTGGAGACTATTGCTACCTACCAATTCGTCTTTGCTAATAGGGTAACGGATTGCTAGGGAGTGTACCAAAATTCATTAGAGACAAAACACTTCTAATATATAGATTGATCGGTACACTCCCTGGCAAATTAGTATTTCCTATTAGAACCCATGGAGAACTGAGGTTTGAAATTGACCCCTTGACTCCCGTACTATTTATGCACCATACGAAAGGTCATTCCAACGACACACATAGTGCCGCACCTCCAATTATTATTTTTTGTGAATTGGTTATAAATTGAAAAAAACAGAACACCCGGAATCAACAGACTGACCCAGGAAAAGGAAAAATTAAGTATTGGAGATTGTCCCCATCAAGGCGGTTGACGCCCTAATGTTGCAATCTTCCTACATGTATTCTTCCTCGGATAAAACATAATTTTCTAAAACTGAACTTGACGAAGCAATAGACCTACAATTTAGCTTATCTAAAATTAAAATTGCAGAAAGAAAATTTGGCATGATTAAACTCCAACTCTGATGAAGAGATGATTTGAAGGCCTCTTTTGCCAACTTATCTGCAGCCTGGTTACGGTCTCTTGGTGTGAAGATAAAACCCAAAAAATTATCACAACCAGATAAAATGAGCATTGCTTCTTTGAGGATCGATTCATTCTGCCATTTGACTAAGTTGTTCTTCCCTTGCGTAAAACCAATAATTCTCTCTCAATCCCCTTCCATCCAGAAATATGTTAAATTCATCTCTTTAGCCCATTTAGCTCCCTGCAAAAGAGCTAATGCCTCTGCCTTTTCTGGACATGTTGCTCTGAAGAATCCTGATTTTGCTCCTTGGCTGTTCCCTGCACAGTTCCTTAATATTAGACCAAAACCAGAAATCAAGGATTCTGAAACCCAAGCAGCATCGAAATTGATCTTAGATTGGTTTGCTAATGGAGGATTCCAATAATACTTGGTTTTCTCAATTTGATGTGACACATTAGCTTCATTCCTATGTGCATCCTCTGCCGGTTTCCAAAATTGTAAGTGTCTGAGAACAGCAAGGCTAATGCTCAAAGAATAACTGGATTTATCTTCAAATATTATGCAACACCGCTCCTTCCATATCAATCAACATTTTGTAGCTGCCGAGTGTATGTAAATTGAGTTACCTGTAACACTCATCCAAACATTAAAATAATCTATAAAAGGAGTTCCAATTCCCAAGTCAGGACACTTACCAGCCATAGGAGGTAACATCCACAAAGACTTGGCAAAAGAACACTCAAAGAACAAATGAGATAAAGTTTCAATTTCCGAATATTAGAAAATACATGTTTGATCTGAAGAACCAATCTTATGTCTGACAGGTAAGGAATCATTTAAGCATTTCCACAAAAATATTTTAATTCTTTGAGAGATGTTAATTTTCCAAAAGGACTAGTGCGAGTTGCCTCAGGTGGAGCTATGGGCATATTGAGATTATCATAGAAAGACTTAACTGTAAAGACTTCATTATTGGTTAATAACCATCTAATTTTATCTTTTTCTAAACCATCTTCCAGAGAACTAAACAAGTTTATGTTTAGAATTTTCTGGGCAATAACATGAGGGAAAGTAGCAGAGATTATGAGTTGGTTCCACTTATAAGTATCAGGGTCAATCAAGTCTGATACAAGTGTTAACAATGGGTTTGTGTTGAGACCATAGTAACCTAAAGGGAATTCTAAATCAGGAATCCATTTATCATTCCAAAGACTAATAGACTGACAATTTCCTACTTCCCAACAGATGTGATTTTTTTATAAAAGACACACCTTGCAAAATGCATTTCCAAATCCAAGATGCATTGGTAATTTTGTTTTCTTTTTTAAGCCAAAAATGGATTTATTCCTATAATACTTAGACTTTAACAACTTAGCTAACCAAGAATCTGGTTGTGAGACCAATCTCCATGCTATCTTTGCTACCATAGCCTTATTCATTTTTCCTGCCTCTTTGAAACCCATACCTCCTACAGATGTTGAATTACCGAGAAAATCTCAAGCCATAGGATAATGTCCCCTGGCATTAGAATCTTCCCCCACCAGAAATCCCTTTGAATCGCATTTATCCTTTTTTATTATCTTTTTAGGAAAAATGAAACAACCCATTTGAAAAATAGGGAGACTAGATAGAATAGATTTATTGAGTATTACTTTACTCGCCTGTGAGAGAATTTTACTCATCCAACCTTTTACCTTTTCTTCCATTTTTTTTGACAATAGAGTCAAAGGTTTTGAGTTATTGATTGTAAAAGCCAAAATTATACACAGTAAAATAAGAACAATCCGAAACAAAATATACAATAATTTACTCCAACAAGTAATATATTTTTATTTTTAGAGAAAGAAGTTTTGAAAGAGATTGGAGTTTTCTAAGTGGGATGACCACAAATTGGTGGATTCCACCTCATGCATTTCATTAGTATTTTTCTCTACTTATAAACTAACCCTTCTCTAAGATGACCTCCTAATGAAATAACCCCATCAATTTCTTCTCCCTTCACGGCTCTTAGCATGCCATATATGCATGGTGCATTCATAATCAGCATTGTTCATTGTGAATATTTTATTGGACCTATCTCGACTAGCGACATGTTTTAATGGCTATGGCCAAAAGCCAAAATAAAATCTATGTTACATGCATGCTTTCGTTTGCCTTTTTCAGTAAATCACTTTCTTGCTCATGTTACATTGGTGATTAAGATTCACGAGATAAATAAATGGCCTGGAACGTAAGTCCGCCCTTTTCTTAAGGGTTTTTGAATTTGCCATTTAACCCCTAATTTCTTAGCATTGGCGCTTGCTTTCGGAAAACTCTAATTATAGAATGAAATATCCTATTATCCAATTGTTCATATAATTCAAAGTAATAGCGTCCAATCACAGTAAATTTACAGTTCCTCTTACAACACCTAATCCAACGGATGTGATTGATTAGAAGAGGCAATTGAGATGGACGAACGGATAAGAAACTCTAAATTCATTTCTTACTTAGGGAGGGGTATTTCAGTCAAACCAAAATCTGGGAGTAAAGTTGCTACTATTAATTTAACAAATTATGGACGCATCACCACTAATTTGTTTTAGGAGGCAAGTGCAGAAAACCCCAAAAGTAATTTATAGCTATACAAAAAGTGCGTTATATGTATTCTCCTCAAAATTACCTTGACACTATAAATAAGGTCCAATGTAGGGGCGGGGTTAGGATTGTGGGTCTGGATAGGCAAAGAATCCAAAAAATATTCCTATCCTTAAAATGCAAAAAAGGAAACTGGGCTTAGTCAAAAAATAGGCATATACATTCCCATCAAAAGCTCTTCAGCTGCATTCAAGCCGTATACACCACCAAATCCCATAAAAAGTAGTTACCACGAAATAGCACGACAAATTTGATCCCCTGATTCCACACAAGTTGCTAATAGTATAGTAGTGTATTACATCATATTCCACTTAAGATGTCACAATTTAATTGGGGTTCCTCAACTAAACAAGTATTGGCTTAGCCATCACTAAAGCTGCATACTTTGAAAAAATTAAGAATTAGAATAATTTCAAGTATGTGTTGTTTTTCTAAAAAGAAAAGAGAATTTATGCTATAAATAGTGTGAATAAGTGGTCCTTACAACACCTTTCAATTGAAACCACTCGATCACAGACTAAAATCAAAATCCCGATTCGTATCTTTGAAATATTTAACTCAAAGTTTGATCAACAAATACATCACGGACACATGATCGCCTCAATTGACCCAGACGAATAAGAATTTCTGTCGACAAAGCTCTAAAAGAATTTGAAATCAAAATGATCAAATTTTGTAGTTAAATTTTACGGTGCCACATCTGAGAAGAATAATGTATTAGCCAGTAACCCTCACGGCTCCACGACAAGAGATTCAAGATTCTTTCTTACGTTTTGATAATACCAACTCAAGATTCCAATTTGGAAAAGATAAAAATAACAAGATTCATGCACTCAGGAAATAAAATACGATTTCTTTTATCTTTTGGAATCCTAAAGACTTCAACTAGTAAAAAATTGATGTTAGTTTCAAAACCTCAACTTTAGCAAGCTGGTCACCACCTTGGCTACCTTAATAGACTATAGCACTTCAAGAAGGCAGCTTACTGGAACAGACACAACCATTCCAATAATGCAGTTTGTACAGCTTGTTGTACGCACACTAGCCAAGTATAGCCAGAATATAGCCTGCAAGATCCATGTTGTTCTGCTGCCTTTGTCTGTAAAATTATACCTTCTCGTTTACCTAGCCATGGACACTGCTTGAATGACTTTAAAACTCTACCATCTTCTGATTTATCTATGTATACAAAGCATTAAAAAAATTGTATGCTTTACTCTGCTGCCTTGGAAGGTTGGTTATATTGATGTTAACTCGTTTACCTAACCCAGCGATGCATACTACACCGCTCAAGTAGCTTAATTGTTAAAATTTCACAGCTCCCACAACACGAATGATCTATTAACAATAATAATCTCAAAAAAAGAAAAAATCCTGCGGCAAACGGCCCAAACCTTTTCGACAGTGTAAGTGCAGGTGTCTTCCTGAGATGCATTGTATCAGGTTTTGTACTGGTGTTTGTTTTTTTCTTGCTTAGCTTTATGGGGTTTTGTCCTATCATCTCTTTTCTTCACCTTTCCCTTTGGCTGTCCTTGTATCTTTACCTTTCTTCCTACAATGGGACTCTTATCTGTTGTTGCTTTTGATTAACTAAATTATTCACAGCCATCATTCCCTGAGACTACACTTAAATTAACAAGAAGAACAAGATCTAGTTAATTACTGTTGTTAATTCCCTCCTATAATTATCAACTTACTTTTTATTGTTAGATGCTTTTAAGCTTTTTATTTTTATATTCTGAATCTTTTATATTATATATAAGATATATCAGATTTTTATGGTAAAGCAAAATATTCTACTATTTACTTTTAGCAATATTCTGTCGTGGAGACGAATACCCTCCACTGGTTTAACTCATAAACGTGCATTGCAGTACAACTGTTTAAACTCTATATTCCGTCACAACACTAACATAATTCATCTGGACTTCCGTTTATCCTGAAACTTTACACGACTAACCAGAGAGATTCTGCCTGTATATGAATCGTGCAAATTCACAAGTTTTCAACATGATCCTGGCTACTATTCATTTTGAAACTAATACAGTAACAGGGATGGCAAAGCATCGAACCAGTGACAGCGAAAACACATATTCCCTGATAACAACATATAAAAGAATGTTTTGAGTGCAACATCTATGGTTCAGTAGGGTCTAATATGTTTCATTTAGAATATTCCTGATAACATCTGATAGGCTTATATGGAAAGTGCAGAATAGATAACACCTTGCCACTTACGAAACAGTTAAAATAAAATAGACAGGAAGAAAGACAGTGGAAGATATAATAATTCACCAAAATCAGCAGATTGATTCAGTTTTCATGTATGTGCACCACGTGTACGGCGTGTACTATACGATGCAAAGTAGCAACTATAATCTAAAAGTTCAATCACTAACCATACGAAATTACAATATAAATATGCAAGTACTTAGCAGTCCTTAGTGATTCAAAATCTTGCTAGTTAAAATTACCTTGGTACTTTCAGAGTACTTCTACTACCACTGCTCCTGCTACTACTACTATCTCGTTCTTTCTTTATCTGTCTATCTATCTCTATCTCTATTAGAATTACAAGGTAAGGAAACTGGAGGAAGCAAACTCAGACAAGATCAACAGAAGATAAAACACATAAAGAGGAAGAACTATTTTCGGACTGAAGAAAGATAAGAAGAATCGAAAAGATGAAGATGGTGCAGACAGAAGATCATATACGAAAAGGTCCATGGACTGAACAGGAGGATCTGCAATTGGTGTGTTTTGTAGGTTTATTTGGTGATCGACGTTGGGATTTCATAGCAAAAGTATCAGGTTCGGGGGGTTGGCGAGGATGAAAAAACACTATTACTACTCTATCTCTCTCTGTACTTGATAGTACGTGCTTACAGCGTACATACGTTTAGGTTCTCGATTATTTGGAAGAACAAAAAAAAAAAAAAAAAAAAAAAACCTATATGGTGGTATAAGGAACTATGTACCTTTAACCTTCCATGATTAATTTTGTTTGTAGGTTTGAACAGAACAGGAAAGAGTTGCCGGTTACGTTGGGTTAATTACTTGCACCCTGGCCTCAAACGAGGAAGGATGACTCCCCAAGAAGAACGTCTTGTACTGGAACTTCACTCTCGTTGGGGAAATAGGTTTGATTACACATGATGTCATCTCTATTTATATGCATATAGAGCCACTAGGAATTTCTGACACTGTTTCAATAACCTGTTGATTTCTAATGTTAATTGTCTTATTTCCTATAGGAGATATAATGATGTAGCAGTAATTGGTTGCAGGTGGTCTAGAATTGCAAGAAAAATACCAGGCCGAACAGATAACGAGATAAAGAATTACTGGCGAACACATATGAGGAAAAAGGCTCAAGAGATGAGAAAACGAGGTACAGCAATGGCATCAATTGCATCATCATCAACTATTACTACTACGACAGAATCACCAACAAAATCCGAAAATGTTCTAGGAATAAGCAACAAGTTCCCTGGTAACGAAGGAAGTTGTAATACTACTGATATAGATGTTAATGGAGAAAGAGATATAAGTGAAGAAGAAGATTACTCGATGGATCGAATATGGGACGAAATTGCTTCCCCAGAAGACGAAGTAAACAGTGGACAATCTTTTGATGAAAGATCTAACAGTACTAATAACAATAAGGAAGTAGGTTGCAGCTTTTCATGTCCTCCGATGGCTTCTCCACTATGGGAGTTCGGTTCTGAATCATTGTGGAAAATAGATGATGAAGACGAGATGAAGATGTTGGTTCATATGGGTGGGATTGGTGACCATTTCAATTCAACTATGAACACTGTGGACAATCATAAGTTATGTTTCCATTAGTTACTTTGAAATCGACCGTGTGCATCCCTACATGTGTTCTCTAACTTTTCTAGCATATGTGTAAGTGTAGTTTTCATTATGTTTAATACTTATGAAATTGATTTTCAATGCTGTTCGTTTGCTTTCAGTTTTTAAGGTCATCTAGAGATCATTATAAAGATGTGTAGCTATGTAATATAATCCCTCAGTTTGTGACATGTCATTAGAGGAGATTTATATGTATGATCAAATAATGTAAAATATAATCACAATTAAGATGTTTCCGTTTTAGGCACAGCCACATATATGTACACATCTTTCAGATGGTTTACAATATACTGCACTCATAGAAAAATTATAAACCCAGAGTGGGAGGATGGAAAACAAAAATAAAAGAGATGACATAAACCACATGCAAAATGTTTAAATGCAGAGGCAAAATTCTAGCAAAGTTATTGTAAAAGAAGACATAAACCACAATCAAAGATTTCCATGTCATAAACTATTGATTTCATCGATTAGGCATTAATAAACCCCAAATTTGTCCAGACCTTGAAGTCATAATTTATTGATTTCATTCTCAACAAGGCATTACAAACACCAAATTTGTCCAGAATCTAAGTACATGTTTGTCGAAAACCTTAATACCTTTGCATGACTAACATGAACTATCAATTGTATAAGTCTGTTGTTACTAAAAGAATATATTAAGTTCCGATAGATGTTCATGTTTCAAAGCTAAACCTTGTAGTCTAAGGAAACCAAGGATGAGCTAGAAAGATGATGCAGAAAAGAGTGGACTGCACTAATCACTTTACACCTATTTATTTTCTAATTTGTCTTTGTAAAGTGGTCGGCTTTTAAGATAAGAGGATAAATTTAATTAAAGTAGTGGTTACAAATTAAATTTAATAACAAGAAGTGTTTAGTGGTTGTCAATTGTATGTTACTGAGAAGTTAATTTTAGTAGCTAGTGATAAGCTAGTCGACAGCTTGATATCCTAGAGAGGTAGTGGACCCAGTGATCTAAACCCCGTGGTTGTGATCAAATGCTTGAGTTCATGACTCAAGATCTCTGATCATTTTCCTCTGCAACTTCTTATGCATTAGAGAGAAACTATTTTTGGCTATTAAGTTTGTCTGGAACTAACTTATTCATAACTTAAGTTAAGTGGCATTAGAGCAAGGGCTATGAGACGAGAACTCTCACTCTTACCCAAATTCATTTGTAAACTCATTCAAGTGAAGAAGTGCCTGACAGTGTAGACTACTAAACTGGGAGGCTGATCATATGCCTCTCAATCATTTTTTTCAGTTTATTTGAATCTCTTTGGCGTTCCGTACAAATTTAATATTAAACTAAGAAAAGAACAGATTGGAAAGGCTGATGTTCAGCTTCTTAAGTGATTTTTTTCTCTCTAAGCGGCTGATCACGTGCCTCTTAGTGTGTTCAAATTACCTCCCACGACCAGAAAACCACTCCTTCACCTAGTTTCTCATTGGATTGAACACTTGTTTCATAGCCCTTACTCTTAGAAAAGCCCTATAAATATTTCAAAAGGCCTATAAATATTTCAAAGACCAATACATATACCACCTATGTCCATAAATGTTTTCTATAAATATGAGGAAAGCTTTTTGTCATCCATTAAGGGATATCTTGAACAAATAAAGAAAACACTTTGGTCTGACATTCGAGTCTTTTAGATCTTCTAAACCCCAACTCTGCCAGACTTTATTGTATATTAAGGTATATTACTCTTCTTTTTTAGGTGGTGAATCAGTATGGAATCTATCTATGGATCACCAACGTGAGAACTGGACATTAACATCCAAGAGATCCTAAATATTGTTTGGGCCTACATGAGTAAATGACAAAGAAAATAAAGAATGATTTTTTTTTTTGATGATTACTAAAAAAATCGGGGGGCCTACTCTTCATATTTTGGGTGGATATTTTTAGTAATTTTGGGTCACCCCTTATCTAATATTTTTTAATACCAAATTTGTCCTTGGTAATTAAATTAGTTATTGTATTGAATAGTTAGTGTTAGTGTAATGATTAATTAGTGAGGTTAGATTAATTAGTCGGGTGTTTATAAAAGAATAATTTTTGAGAAGAGGGGTTTTTTTTTTTTTTTTTTTAAGATGGTTGATTTTGAAATGAGGGTCTGGGTACTTAGGTATACTTCAAATTTAGTTAATGTTGCTTGAATTGGCAAAAACTTTCGAAAAAATGTAAAATTTATAAACTGATTTCGACCATGGAAATAAAATTCGGCTACGACATCTGAAGAACAGGTACCCGAACTCATCTGCAAGTGTAGTTCGGCCAATGGTTCTGAAGACACAGGTAGCCGAACTCAGCTTTAATGGAGTTTTTGCTTTCATAGAAAAGTTCGGCTAAGAAGAAAAAAAAGTTGCGACGTAACCGAACTAAAAGTTCGGCTGGGGAAAAAAAATCGACGTAACCGAACTCAATATATAGGTTTTCAGAGAAAAGTTCGGTTAGGAGAAAAAAAAATGCGACGTAACCGAACTAAAAGTTCGGCTAGGAAAAAAAGGAAAAAAAATTACGAGGTAACCGAACTTTTCTCTGAAAGAAAAAACTCCATTAAAGCTGAGTTAGGCTAGTTCGACAAACCGTTTCTGCAACTTCCATTTTCAACTCATTTTGATGATTACTACTCATTTTTTCAACCAAGTAATGGGTTTGTGGATTTTTTTTTGAATCGAGACGATGAAGCGGAAAGAAGAGAAAAAAATGAACCCTCTAATAGTAATGGATTTGTGAAAAATTAAAAGTAATGGATTTGTTATAATTTTGATTTTGATTTTGATTTTGTTAATGATTTAAATTAGGTTATATATATATATATATATATATGTATATTTATAAATTAGTTTTAATTTTAATTAGGTTAAGGGTAGGTTAGTCATTTCCATACTTTAGGACGCCCCTTATAAGTATAGAGTAGTCCCCAAAAAAAAAATCGTTCAACATAAAAGAAGAAAAGTTGGCAGGCCATGCCCAAGAAGCATGGGACTTCCACTAATGGAAATCAAGCTGATAGTGCTGACAAACTAAACACTCACCACCACTACCATTATAAAATTCATCATTAGTACTCCTATCATATAGTTTAGCTTCAACCTGACCCAGACCTAGACCAGTGTATCTGCGCTTGTCACTCTATCCTGCCTAACTATTTGGTGCTAGAGGTCAGCCAATTATTGTGCACCTAAAATAGAAACCTATTAAATAAGTGAGATCTCGCTGTTGTCGGTTTAGATTTGGGCATCGAGAGTAGACTCCTATCACTTCTCTAGTATTTCAATTCTTATCATGTGTGTTCCGTTCTTATTTGCAGAGAACGGTAAAACTACGTTGTAATAGTAATACTGCATCAATCAGTGAAAATCTGAGCTGGGATATATGCAAGGAAGTGCTTAAATTGAATGATAAAATAACACGACTGCTAAAGTTAATTCTAACACAAAAGTAGAAGCCAGTGGTCACAGCATTTGATCTTCATTGGACACACTAAATATCAATGTCTACTTAAAAAATTGCTGCTGAAAGACAAATCAATTGTACTAGTTCATAATTTAAATTTAATTTGGAAGTATGTTGGGTGGGATGAGCATGTACATACGCATGCCCACTTTAGATATCCATCCATCATCTCCAACTTTTATACTTTCTCTTTCTTTATATGTCAAATAATTCAGATTTTTTGATAAGTATTGAACCAGATCAACTGACAAAATTACTTATAGATGCCTCCACTTAAACCATATAAATAATAAAATGCTTTCAGTTTGGCAAACAACAGGGTTCATTATAGATACCATAAAAAATAAATCATAATCATAAGACTAATCACAAATCCTATTTTTACTTTTACAATAACCTCAATATAAATCAAGGCTTGTGATGTTTTTCTAATTTAACTGATCTTTGCAATCAACGTCTACTCAGAACACTAACCTTAAATTTTGACCTTAATTTCACTTTCACCAACCACCATAAAGGGTCAATTTGTTGCACGTCCAAACTGAGCACCATTTTCAGATAACCAACATCAATAACCCTAAATTCCATCTTGGCCACTTGGACACCACCTCCCTCATCATCACAATTACTTCTACCACCACGACAGGGCTACTAAGACATCACCTTCCTCGCCAAATGGCACATTTTCACAATGACCTCTGCCACCACTACAGGGCTAGCTAACACAATGATGTGGAACAAGGATAAACTTATTTATTAATCCTAGCAGTTACTAGAAATGACTATTTCTTTAAGTAGTTATTTGTTAGCTTTCCTCTTCATTCATGTGCCTAATAACTAGCTCTAACTGTCCACTGTGTATTTAAACTCAAAAAACCTATTATTAAGGGATTATCTTACTAGAAATAAATTCTCTAATTATGCTCTTGTCGATCAGAACACAAAGCCTTGTATTCTCAAGGTTTATTAGTGGATCACGTTGTGGATTCTCAACTCTTAGAAACTGCCTGCGTCATACAAACTACATCAAACTGCAAATACAAGCTCAACACTGTGGCATTAACAGCTCTATAGCAACGCCAGTCCATAACAAATAACAATTGTCATCACCTATCCAACACGACTTCCATGTGACTACCTTCAACCAGCTACCACTGTCTGAGGCTAATCTATGACACAACCACAACTCCGCCACAACAGCCACAGACTTGCCAAGGAAACCACACAACCCCACTACTAAAAGCTATCATTGACTTTGCCATATCCAAAGATCCACGCCAAGCTAATACCGCCAGTATCACATTTATGATTTATGACTTACCACCCTCACCACCATTGATAATACAACCACACCACACCACTTACACGACCCTCACAATGGCTTATTATCTCCACTCTTTTATTGTTAATGTTCTTCATTTAATGGCCAGATAACTATTTTACTCTTTAAAGTTCCTTACTTTACTCTCTGGGCAGGACTCTAGCTACTAAGTTTTTCCTCTGTTATTGCTACTAACAAATTTTCCTTTGGGAATGATTCGACTTGCTATCTCTACAAATGACACAAAAGTATCCTAAGCATACATGGAAGTACAAACACATCATTTGACAAGCATCACAGACTTATAAATTATTGATACTACAAAATCTTGGAAATAATGCTCAATATAGATTAGAAGTTCCAAAACAGAATTCTTGTCAAAGAACTATAGTAACACAGATCCATAAAAGACTACCTCTGCAGGACCAGTCATGTAGATATGATTGTCTTCCTCCCTCCACTCGATCTCCAATGGTCCCCCAGGCAGATCAACTGTGCAGTTCTGTACATGCAGTAGGCAAGATTACACATAAATTTGAACCTTATTGGAAAACAGAAGCAAGTGGGTAACTTGATAGGATATATTCCAAACATTATGATGTATTACCCTCTCGGAAAGACCCTCAAGAACAGCTGCCACCACAACTGCACAAGCTCCAGTTCCACATGCCAGTGTTGCTCCTACATTAATACTCATTTCGAACACACATTAAAAAAAGTAACAACCAAAACATGTACACTCAAATGATCCTATCTGCAAGCTTAGACGACCAAATAACTGCAACCTATGCGAGGAGGACACTGGACATCTAGATATTTGAAGTACAATTAACAATAGGGTTGCAAGTTGCAAAATCGACAGTGTGCTTCCTTGCTCATGTAAATCCAGCACAAAGAAAGGTAAAGTGACATCATTTACCTGCACCACGCTCCCAGACTCGCATTTTCAGGTGGGAACGAGAGTACACTTGCACAAACTCTGAAAACGAAGAAGAAAAAGAATCATATGAACTTAAAACTAAAAAGGCAACCATGTGTTAATAGAAAATCCAAAGGATGCCAGTAGTAAATAAGGAAATGAATGAACTAACCAGTATTAGTTCGAGCAGGAAATACTTCATGGTGTTCAAATTTCGGACCAATCTCTGATAAATTTAAGTCGTCAACCAGCAAATTCTGTTCAAACACTATTATGAGATGTTGCACTGATATATTAAAGAAGGCCGGAGTGCTAAGGAGCATTCTCGGAAATCAACGGTAGCATGGTAAAGGAACATAGTGCAGGATGCATGAAATTTGATGTTTACTAGTTGCCTCCAAAAATGCATACCTTGCATTCACTTGTGGAGAAAGTAACACAATGGGGATTTCCCATGCTAACACATGTCACATTCCAGGTTGCACCATCAATTTCTAGTCTTGCCTTCACCACAGCTTGGTCCTTGTTGGCTGGTAGTTTGGTAGGTACATCCAATGCTCTAAGTACAGGTTGACCCATATCAACTTTAACCTGCAAACGCAACGATTATTTACAAGAAATGGTCAATTTCACTGTTTAGGTATGTCTTGTGAAATTAGAGTTAAGACCAGTTTGCAACATGTATAACCAGTTTCATGAGTTATGAGCCTCGAAAAACAATCACAAGAATATTGTTGGCCACTCAATGTTGCAATTTAAAGCAAACTATCACTAAATACAAGATGCCAACAGAAATCTCAAGACACGTCTCAATTAAGAAAAAAACATCTAAAACAGAAACATTATTTTGCACTTCCACTGTACTTAATTAGAGTTGTGGCATGGCCAAAACTCTAAAATAGAATGGCCAATGGTAAGCACATGACGCTACAACACAATGACATGTTACATTAAAATTTGCATTAACTTTGTGCTGTTAAATCGTGAATCTACTGTCTGTGCTACGACTATAAGGTTCAATAACTCGTGTAGAATTAAAGTAAATGTAGCTCGTGTAGTATTAAAGGAAATGTAAAGTTGAATGTACCTTCCCATCATCTTGAATTTCAGGAACAATTAAGCCTGCACCAGTATGAATAGTAAAACTGCAAGTAACACGATCATTAAAACTCAGCAAAATTGTGCAATAGAACAAAAAAAAAATCAGCCGTCAAACATTCAACATGTTTTGTCAATTATTAGCTACTAAATAAACAACTCTTCAAAAGCTTAAACAAGCGTCACAGAGAGAAACAATCAAATGCAATGGACCAAATTACCTCTGCTTCCCTTGTGTATCATCTAGATCAGCAATAAACCTTGCAAAGCAACGAACACCATTACCACACATCTGGAACATCCAAACTCAGAATCAACAACAACATAAAAACATTGCACCGCCATTCAACTCAAGCTCAAAACCAATCTTTAAATGCATTAGCTCAACAAACTCAGTAACCTAACTTATTCATAAACTGGCTAAAACCCTAAACCTTGCATAATAAAAAGCCTTCGTTTAAAACTTCTAACAATTTTAATCAATCACCTCGGGTTCGCTTCCGTCTGAATTGAATATCCTCATTGTATAATCAGTTCCATTGGTCCCCGGCATTGCAAAAATAACACCATCAGCTCCAACACCAAAATTCCTATCGCATAACTTCACAGCTTGGTCAGGGGTTACCTTAGGTTCCACGGAATCTCGATTATCAACCTAACACACAAAATTTCCTTCTTTTTTAATCCCAAAAATAAAAAACAAATACAAGAAAAAGAAAAGGGATTGAAATCTAAGTTACCATACCAAAATGAAATCGTTACCAAGACCATGATACTTAACGAAATGTAATACTCCAGATTCTTTCCGATCTAAGAATGAAACTTGTGGAGCTTTCTGCGTTGCTTCAATGCTCATTGAAGCTGAAACCCGAAAACTAGGGTTCTGGATAGAAGAAGACGTTGACTTGAAGATTTTGAACTGAGATGGAAGTTGAGATAGTTTGATTGAAGAAGTGAGATGATGATGATAACGGCGAGAGTAAGTGATGTTGGTTGAGTTTGGAATCGAAGCCGCCATTGCCATATCTTCTTCTTCTTACCGTTTTGTTTCTGTTCTATGTCAAAATCCAATATTACGAACAACTAAATTTGGTTGGTGGGGCTAGACGTGGAGGAAATAGGGGTATTTTTGGATTTTCTGGATTTCTAATACGGAAAAGCAGGAAAACCCACCCACACTGAATCTGATAAGTGGCTTGACATCAAACCCCAATTGCACTATTTCCAATTTACCTGTTATTGGATCGGATCAAAACTCTATTCTTCTAAACACCAACCCCAATTGGAACCTAGCTACCTTTTAAATTTCTTGGTCTCGGATTTGATCACTAGGACTGCAAAGACATTATCTCCGGATGCTGGAAACAAAGATACTCGGATTTTTCTGCCTTCAACATAACTAGAAAATTAAAGGATGTCAAAGTTAGAGTCAACCTGAGGAACAAAGCTGTTTATGGTAACATCAAGTTAAATCTAAAGGAATGTTTTAAACAGCTGGATTGGATCACCAAGAACAAGTTTGACGATTCAAGAGATGTTGCTATCAGAGAAGCAAATAAGAATATTCAACATTTGCAAGACATCAAGGAGTAATACTGGAAAACAAAAAGTAAAGGCCAACTCATAAGGTTAGGAGATAAAAACACCAAGTTCTTCCATGACTCTGCTAAGAAAAGAATAAGAAGAAACAAGATTGATCATTTCAAGAACAACGAAGGAGATTGGCTTATTGACTTCAAAGGCATCTCTTAATGTTATACTTATCGCTTTCATAACATGGCCACTGTTGAGCCAATCACTATTAACCAAAACATCATAACCTCATACCCAAAACCATTTCTAACTCAGGAAATGCAAATCTTCTTGCTACCCTTAATGCTTTGGAAATCAAAAATATCCTTTCAGTATGGCTGGAGATAAAGCATCTGGACTAAATGATTTCCCACCCAATTTTTTCCAAGCCAACTGAGAAGTGGTTGGGTATGACCGGTCCCAACAGTGACGCGCAAATATTGCGCAATACTGAAGTTGTGACATGGCTGATGGAGCTGCACAGTCCGACGATGTAGCGCCAACATGGCTGATATAAGAAAGGCTACTTAACACATGCAATATAATGCGATAGTGTTGCATATCCTTATTCAGAGTTAGCCCAGGTCAAGGAAGGAATAAAGGATGAAATGCAAGTCATGGAATGACTTAATTTGGCATTGTCACAAGCATTGGCAAAGGCTTGGACAATGCATATGCAACAATGGCATTGCCAAATGCGCCATTGGTGATTATTGCTAGGCAAAAAGAATGCAAGTGATGCATTTGAAGTATGAAGTTGAACTAAGTAAGGAAAGACTCAATTGGCATGATATTTGGATGTTGGCATCCAAATAAGCTAAGTACATAGTTGGGATAAATGTAGCACAACCACTACCGAACTTGGCAGAGTCCAAGTTGAATGAAGCGCAACTGTTGTTGTATTTGGAAGAGGCCAAGTTGAGTGAAGCGCAACCATTGCCGAACATTGGCATGGGCTAAGTTTAGTGCAGCGCAATGATTGTCGGATTTGAGTTCAAGCTGTTAGTTACGAGTGTGTGTGTGTGTCACGCGCATGCCATATCAAGTGAGTAAGTTAGAGACGGCTATAAAGTGGCTTTATAACCGATTTTGGCATAACATAACCGTTCGAGACAAGTGTGGCGCCATTCTGCAAGCCAGCACTAAAGTTAGCAGTTAAAAGGAACTGTGGCGGTTAGGGGAACTTCCTATGGACAGATGGTTGTTCATAGGCCGTGCAAATGAGTTGCACATGGATTGGCCTGGTTATTGACATTATAAATAGGCCAGGCAACCTTTGCAAATGTAAGTCTTCATGTGTAGAGGAACCACATTGCAGTAGATAGTGTTTTTGTTCTAGGCTTAGAGAATAAGCTTGTAAGTTCATTGGTTGGACATGGTTTGTAATATTCCCCTTAAGATAATAAAAGAGAGTTTGTTGGCTTAGATGTTTTCCTTAGTATTTTGTTTATTCGAAAATACTCCCCCAATTCTGTGAAGCATAAACATGGCGCTAACCTCTTTGTAGTATGGGCTACATTGTTGGTAAATAGAAAATCTAAGTCTTCCGTTGCATAACTCAGTGAAGTTGGTTGTTTGCATAGGTGCAAACTTATAAGGCTGAAATACGAGTGGGTGATAAGAGATCACTGAACCACTGTATTGTCGGGTCATAGTTGCACAAAAATTTGCTTGGAGCATTTGCAGGTGTGACAATTCGGGTATCAGAGCACGGATTGCTCTGTTTTGGCTTTGCTTTTGGAAGATTTTCTCTGTTTTGCTCGAGTTTAGTTGCTGAAATTGTTAGATCGTAATGGATAGTAAGAAGAGTGCGATGGATACCTTAAATGATAGGGTAGCGGACTTAGAAGACAGGATTGGTGATGAGGTACGCCATCCTTATGATGCTATAGCGATGGCTCGCATTCAGGCATTAGACACTTATGCTGCTGATATGCTTGTGGAAAGCCGGAATGCAACTAAGAAGCATGCGGATTTGGAAGGACAAATTGCTGCTGTTAAGACCATGTTCACAAACTCCTTGAAAGAGCTAATTGATGAGTTAGGCGTCTTAAGGAGAATAATGGGTATGATGAGTTCGGATCATGCTGCTACGAGTGGTGGTAGTTGTGGAGACTTTACAAAGATTAAAGTCTCTGAACCTAAGGTGTTTTCTGGAGCAAGAGATATGAAGGCATTGGAGAATGTCATGTGGGACATGGATCAGTACTTCAAGGCCGCCAGAACCTCGGAAGAGCAAAAGGTCTCTCTCGTTAGCATGTACCTGGAAGGTGACGCGAAGTTGTGGTGGAGGACTAGAACTGATGATGACCCTACTGCTGGTCGTCCAGGCATTGTGACATGGGTTGTCATGAAAGAAGAATTGAAGGGTCAATTCTTACCAATAAATGCGACTTGACTAGCCATAGAGAACTTACGTAAGCTGAGACATACCGGTACACCACGGGAATACGTCAAAGAGTTTTCGTATTTGATGCTAGATCTTCACAACATGTATGAGGAAGATAAGTTGTTTAATTTTACGTCTGGTTTGCAAGCATGGGCTCAGGCCGAACTGAGAAGGCAGGGTACCAAAGACCTACCTTCGGCCATTGCAATAGTAGACAACCTTGCTGATTTAGGTCAGTTAATACCACAATTGATGCTAATAAGAAGGGCAAGGATAAGAAGAACCAGAAGTACAAGGACAATGTTAGTAAGAAAAGTTCTAAGGCCAATGAGAAGAACTATCAAAGGGATGATAGTTTGGCTATAAAGAACAAGGCTGGTGGATGTTTCTTATGCAAGGGTCCTCACCTTGTGCGTGATTATCCTAAGAGAGAAAAATTGTCGGCAATAGTCATTGAGGGAAGTGGCGAGAAAGAAGAGACTGATGAAGTAGAGCATGCTAATCCAATTCAACTATGCAACATAGTAGCACAAAAGGCAGCAACACAGCATGGGCTGAGTGGCGCTGGCCTAGTTTATGTGAAAGTTGGCATTCACAATCATCGACTCTGGGGCATGGCCGATACAGGTGCTTCGCACATTTTTATGAGCTTGTCGATGGCAGAGTACTTGGGCTTGGAAGTATATCAGGCTGATCATTATAAGAAGACTGTGAATGATATATCTAAACCAATCAAGGGGATGGTTGTGGCGAATGTTGAAGTTGGCGAGTGGCGTGGCCAAATCAGTGTAATGGTGATACATCTTAATGATTTTGAGATGATCCTTGGTAACAACTTTTTCAAGACAACAGAGGCAACAGTGATGCCTCACCTTGGCGGGATTTCCATACAAAGTCCAAGTGCACCTTATTTCGTGAAAGGTGTAAGGAATGTCATTCTGTATGACATGAGGCATGACAAAGGAAGGGAAGGTGAGTTTGCTCCTGTGAAGTCGTTTGAAGAAAGCTTAGATGAGATTCATGAGGAATTTGGATATCCTATGGATCTTAGTATCCCTTGCTCGTCGTGACTGACAGATGTATGAAGCAGGGGCCTTGCATTGCTGTTTGCAAGTACCTGAACCTGCAAGGTTGCTGAAGTATGGAGACTTTGGCATGTTCTGTTTTCTATTTTTGTTTGAAGTTTAAGTTTGGTGTTGCTAATCTTATGATCTTAAAATATAGCACACTGTTGTTAGTGTATTTGCTTTGGTTGTTAGTTTGCTTTCAGTAAGGCCGTGTGTTGGCCAGTGGTGTAAATGGAAAGGAGTCCCTAAGTTTCTTATGTAAGGCTAGTGTAATGAATGAAGGTGGAGTTTAAGCAAAAACCTTGTCTCTTTTTTCTTAATGTAAAGCTAGTTCATTTGGGAAGCACTACATGTATACTTAGCCAAAGTATACAATAAGAAACGATGAAAGCAAAACCAAGCAAGAAGTGAAGTTGGTGGCATAGGAGAGTTTGCTGTTGGGAGAGTTACATAGAAGTGCGACAATATTTGGCAGTAATATCATAGAGTAACGCGGCAAGAATGAAGATGTAAGTCCATCAAGCATATGAGTTAAGAGGAACTAATAGTTAGGAAGAACATGATGTTGTTTTTCCGCTACATTAAAGCGTGGAAGTTTGAAAAAACAAGTGAGGCCTTGTTAGTTTCAAAGGCGCGTGAAGAGGAGCCTTGTCCATGTTAAAGCATAGCTAGGTTGAACTCACCAAGTGTTGGTATGTCAAGTTTGGTTGTCATACTTTAGTATCAAAACTCGTCTAGAGTCGCTTGATTAAATACTAGAGTCAACTTCATTTAGGTTAGATTAGAAAGTCTAGGAATGTTGAGACATACAAGTATTACTCCAAAGACCTGAAGAATGTGAATAAGTAAAGAACTACAATGACGACATCATCCTTCCACTTGAAGTTAGTAATATTGACTTAAACGTTTCATTCCTAACGTATCTTTCAAGTCGTGCTATATTGAAAACATAACTGCGAAGCTGTATATACTGTACATATTGTATAATACTCTAGTGATGTGACATGATCATAATAGTATGATCATAGTATTAAGGAATTAGACTACGAAGTATAACGCTTATCTTTTGAACTTCGTAGATATGACATCGACATAATCTTATATATATTGTTATGATTATGTGAATGGGTTATGGTGAAGATTTCACCCTAGGAAACAATGGTTTACATTTTTTAAAAGGAAGTACATTCATAAACTTGCTTCATGAATCGAAAGGGAAATCATAGGCTTATTAGTCCGGCTATTCATTGCAAATTTGGATGACCAATATATGTGAGTTAGTAGAGCCGATCTTAACTTAGGTTATGTATCTTGGTATAACTAATCACAATGCCTGACTTATGATTTGGTATGACTGGTTTTGATTAATTAGTGTAACCGATCCTAAGTAATCACCATGTGATGGTATGATCGATCGTTGTAATTGGTGTGACCGATCCTAGTAATTGGTCTGACCGATCATGAGTGTGTGTGACCAATCCTTGTAATTGGTGTAACCGGTCCTGGTAACTGGTGTGACCGATCACAAATAATACCATGAGTAGATGGAACCCGATCCTTGTAACTGGTGTAACCGATCCTAGTGACTGGTGTGACCGATCACAAGTATTTCCATAGTAAGGTATAACCGATCCTAGTGATTGGTAGAACCGATTGAACCTGTGTATGTGATTTGATTTGATTAATCACATGGTAGTCTTGGAATACAGGCAAACCAATTCTAAACTTGTTTGGAAGTTTGGTATAACCGATCCCAAGAACGCAAATCCATGTAAATATGAAATAAGGGTTTGCAGTGAAAAGATGTCAACGTACTTTGAACACGAACAATAAATCTTATCATTTATTGTTCAAAGATATTCCTTGGTACTCAAGGTGATCCTGCGCTGAAATAAATTGAGAATCTTTTAATTAAGGTTTTTGGTTTTATATGTTTTAATTACCAGCAACTAATGCATATCTTTAGATAATAAAAATTAGTAATGTGCATTTACTAATTGGAGATTTTTTATTGAGAGATTTCAGAAATATTGGAAAAAGCATTTATTGGAATTAGGAAAACCGAATGGGACATTCATTGCATATCTTGAGAATACTTTCGGTTTTGGAAATTCCTTGGTGTCAAAAATCCTTGGTCTATAAATACCTAAGTTTGCATTTCTAACAAACTATCCTAAGAGCCAGACAAACTTCATTATTTGTTATTTCTGGTGGAGCCGTCTAATCGGAGAGAAAAGTATTCTAATTAGGTGAAATGTCTTACGACCGCTCATTTAAAGACTTCTGTGGGATCAAGAAGCTCTACGAGTACCATTAGTGTGAAACTAGATAATTGTAGTGTTATTAGTTTTCGATTGATTTGATTGACTAACGGTTGTTGAAACTTTGATTGCACCTAGTTTGTTTATGCTTGAGAATCTACTCTTCTGATATAAGATTCACTCAAACTAGATCAAAGTATCGACAGGATCTTTAGAACTGTTGTTAGATCTAAAGACATCTTGTGATAATCAATTATTAACATACCCCGTTCTGTGTGTGATTGATCACAAGAGATTCAAGTGGTGTTGTGCAGGTTATTGAAGATTAAAGAAGGTTTGAAGACGAAGAAGATTTCTTATTGGTTTTCGTATCTTGTGAATTTTTGTATTTTTGTTTTGTTTTGTTTGCTCGAGGACTAGCAAAGACTAAGTGTGGGGGAATTTGATAGGCGTCTAAAACACCTAATTCTAGTATCGGTTTCTTAGACTTTTATTAGCTAGTTTTCTTATAAATTTGTATATTACGCTTGCTTTTTATGATTTTAGGTGCAACTGAATAAACTCGCACAAAGGAAGAGAAACCAAGCTATTGGTGTTAGTTTGACTACATGGAAGCAAGTTTGTGCATGGAGTGGATTGCTAGCTGCATTTCCAATTCTGCAAGGTGGAACCAAGTCTAGTGGGCCATTAAGAAAACAACTCAGTCCAGCAAAGGGATCCATTTACAAGTCCAATTGTGTTATTTGGAACATGTGCGCTTTGAAGAAATAGGATTTAGGTTTCTTTTGAAGCCAAATTCAAGTAGTAGAGAAGAAGACCCAAGTGTGATGTAGCTTCCAACTAAGTATGTAGGTTAGTTTGCCGGTGATCAGGCCATGGCTATTTTGGCCGTTCAATAAGGAGATGGTTATGGTGTTTGAGTAAATGGAGAATTTTTCTCAAATTTATGTCTGGGAACTCACTGATGAATAGGTGAGGTTTGTTGGAAAATGGGTTCAAATAGAGGATGAATTAAACACAGAGAGATTGTTGTACTCCTGACTTTCAAGGCTCGAATAGATTTCTTTTATACAATTATTTCTACCCTCCTAATATCAATTGGCGATTACAACAGGTATGCTAAATAATTCCTTCAAGATACAATGAAAGCCCTACAATAGAGAAATTGGATTCAAGGTTTGTACCCCTTGACCCAATCAAGAACACACGAGAAAGATTTCTGATGATGCTTTAGATAGAGAGAAAACGGGTTGAATTGATTGTGAAGAATGGGAGAATGCCTTCACTACTTATAGGGATATTCATGCCTGTTAGTAATGACTTTTCAAGACCCATGGACGCTTCCAAAAGCCATCAATGGTGGCTTAAGGGAAGAGACGCGTCTGTTCAAGTTTGAATAGAAACTTATAGGTTTTCCAAAGTAAGAAGATACACGAGATGGTATAAGTCTGCAGCTGTCTAGGGATCGAATTTTGGGTTGTTTTGGGTTAGAATTCATCTCAGCCGAAATCTCATCTTATTGTTGCCATACAGATTGAAAGGGGATCTAAGATTGAGTAATGGGTTTTGGTGGCTGAATTTGACTAATCAGGAGCTCGAGATGGATAAAGAAGTTTGGTCAGTGCCATTGAAGAAGTTCGGGTTGTTT
Organism: Papaver atlanticum; assembly: GCA_023531105.1. Lineage (NCBI taxonomy): Eukaryota > Viridiplantae > Streptophyta > Magnoliopsida > Ranunculales > Papaveraceae > Papaver > Papaver atlanticum. Next base: position 2,081,994 of record JAJJMB010012240.1, read on the forward strand.
GAATTCAAAAGAGCCAGAGAGAACAAAGGCCAGCAGTTGAACTACACACAATTTGTTTACAGAATTTCCTGAACAAAGAACAACAAGAAATCAAGGGACTGAAGAAGATGCTTGTTTGCTGCTGCTACAGCTGAATCCGAGAAGAATAAGAAAGAATGGACTGAGTTCACTTGTCCTGAGAATGCAAAGGCCAGTTTGGGAGCTGATGTTGCTGTGAAGGTCAGGACAAGAAGGAGACATGGTGTGTATGGTGGTGTTTGGTTCGAGTGATTGGTGCTTGTTCTTGACAAGATAAGAAGATGTACCAAGCAGCGAGGAAATTGAGTATGTGCTGGTGCTGTTAAGAGGGATGTCTGGCAGTGATGGCTTTTGTATGAGGGATGTCTAGCAGTGATTCAAGAGAATGAGACTGCAATAGCTAGAAGAGGAGGTGGAACTGATGCTACTGCTCATGAAATTGTGGGTGTTTTCGCAAGGCCTTGACATATTTTAGAAGCCACGGTTGAGAAGGAATGGAATATCTCCAGTTGTAGCGGTTCTCGACATACAAGGAGAAGTGGTTGAGCGGTGGTGGTATTACAGGTCGAGTCTTGGCAGTGAAAGAAGTATTGCTACTGCTGGGATATGGAGGAGATTCAAATAGGTTTTCGAACCTGAAATCTGTAGCCTGGAACTGAGCTGAACTGCAGTTGAAAGAAGTGTTTCTGCTGTGGGTATTGTTATTGCTTACCGTGATGTACACGAGTTATGTTCAGAAGCTAAGAAAGTAGGGAGGTAACCACCAGTTCCGTGCCAGTTTTGGGCAGCTATGAGCCATGGCTCTGTGGGCAGTGAATGATGCGTGCCTAGCAATTGCTAGTGAAGCTGAAATAGCGGGGGTCTAACAACCTAACCCAATATTTCGCTTAGCAATCTGTATGGACTAACTCCAATATACTTTTAAGAGAATCAACTAGACAGTCAGACTCAATCTTAATAAAAAGTATATCAAAGAGTTATATCTCAATTTCTCGATTCAATCCCAACTCAAACAAATAGAAATCTGCGAGTCTGATTGAATACAAGAGAAATTAACTTGAACGGTACCAAAGACCAATGTTCAAGGATCAATCAATTTCAATCAACAACCAAAGGTTGGATTTACCAATTGATCGATGCAGACACACAACATGTGATATTTCAATTATATAACAAAAAATAATGCGGAAAAGAAATAACACAGACACCAGAAGTTTTGTTAACGAGGAAATCGCAAATGCAGAAAAACCCCGAGACCTAGTCCAGATTGAACACTACACTGTATTAAGCCGCTACAGACACTAGCCTACTATAAACTAACTTCGGTCTGGACTGTAGTTGAACCCCAATCAATCTCACACTGATTCAAGGTACAGTTGCGCTCCTTACGTCTTTCATCCCAGCTGGATACTACGCACTTGATTCCCTTAGCTGATCTCACCCACAACTAAGAGTTGCTACGACCCAAAGTCGAAGACTTTAATAAACAAATCTGTATCACGCAGAAAGGTCTACAGTAATAGATAAATCTGTCTCCCACAGAAATACCTACGAGTTTTTTTCCGTCTTTTGATAAATCAAGGTGAACAGGAACCAATCGATAACCCGGACTCATATTCCCGAAGAACAGCCAAGAATTATCCATCACCTCATAATAATCTTAATCGACTAGTGAAACAAGATATTGCGGAATCACAAACGATGGGACGAAGATGTTTGTGACTACTTTTCTATCTTGCCTATCGGAGAAATTAATCTCAAGCTAATCTTACGATTGCACTCAATCACGATAGAAACAGCAAGATCAGATCACTCAACTACATAGAAAATAGTTGGGTCTGGCTTCACAGTCCCAATGAAGTCTTTAAGTCGTTAACCTACAGGGTCTCGGTAGAAACCTAAGGTTAAAGGAGAAACGACTCTAACTTATACAACTAGTATCACACATGAGGTGGGGGGATTAGGTTTCCCAGTTGCTAGAGTTCTCCTTTATATAGTCTCCAAATCAGGGTTTGCAATCTAAGTTACCTTGGTAACAAAGAATTCAATATTCACCGTTAGACGAAAACCTGAATAGATTCAATCTAATATCTTTCAACCGTTGGATCGAACTTAGCTTGTTATACACAAATGAAATATACATCATTTAGGTTTGAGTAACTATACCTAAACGTGTACACCTAGTTGGTTCAACAGTAGTTATCCAATGGTTAGCCATATGAGCACTTTCATATCAACCTTATTCATCTTCACCATAACTAGTCCAAATGACTCAAATGAACTAGTTCGAGAGTTGTTCAATTGCTTAGATCTTATAGAAGTATACAAGACACAATCGAAGTAAAATCCGTTTTGATTCACACGAATCGATTCATGAACATTATAGCCACGGTTTGCAAATTGCATTCTTTAATATATAAATGTTTTAGTTCATGAACAAATCAATTTTAGAAACTAACACACTTAAGTATGCGTACGGGTATGCGTACTTAAGTAACCGGATTTGAGTTTGTTTTGGTTTCCAAACTCAGCAGAAATTCACGGACGTGAACTTTCCGCCAGTATGCGTACGGGTACGCATACTTAGGTAACCGGATTTAGTTGGTTTTGATTTCCAAACTTAACAGAAATTCACGGTCGTGAACTTCCGCCAGTATGCGTACGGGTACGCATACTTACCCAGTCTCCATCAACCATTTAGTACACACACAAGTATGCATACATTTGGTTCCCGGTTTTGGACTTATACACTAATGTGCGAACACATTATATGCTTATATCCAAAGATGGTTACATGTTCTAAACTCTTTATTTCAATCATTGAAACATTCTTAGAGGATGTTAAATAGAGGTTATTCACATACTATTTTTCATCAAAGCAATTTTCAAGATATTGAAATAATCAACATGACTTTCGTCACTTGTAAAGATGAACTTGGCCAAAGCGAAAGCTTACCAACACATATTTCGAGAAATAGATAGGCGAGATAAAATCGGATCGAAATAGCAAATGTGTATAATCGAAGTCTATATAGCAATACGACTTTTGTCTCAAGATAGGAGATAGAGTAGATAGACTTTTGAGTGATAGATAAGTTCAAGTCTCTACATACCTTTTTGTCGATGAAGATCCACCAGTTCCTTTAGTAGTTCTTCGTCTTTGCATGATGAACGCCGTGGAGTCTAGAGCTCAACTACACTTTCTATCCTAGTCCGAGACTTAGCTATAAGTAGACTAGAAATCAAGACTTATAGTTTTGGCAACTAAACTTGACAACAAGCTTGAGATAGCAACGCTTGCGAGTTCGACCGAGCAATGCTCTAAAAGAAGTCGTGATAAATATGGAAGTTGGGTACCAGCACGTTCTAGTTTTGAATAGAGTTTGGGTCCGTGAAAACAGCTAACACATGCTATATTTGCCGTCAGTTGTGGGAGTTGAACGGTTGAGATTGGGAGCTTACCGGGTTTATGTATGTTTGGGATTATTGGGTCTGCTTAGGTTACAAATTTGCAGGGGTTATTAGCTATAAAAGGAGGCGCAGAAACACAACGAAACCTACCTCTTTTTCACCAGTTTCCTGCACATCAGCTGCTCGACGAAAGTTCTAAAGAAAAGCTTCACCACCATTTCGCGCAAGGAAGCAGCAACCTGAACCTGTTTTCTGAAGCAGTTGTAGAGTACTTTGCAGGGTTTGCTTTCGCAATTGTTTAAGCTTTGAAACCTTATTTGCTTTGAATATATCTGTATGCTTAAACCAAAACTATGAGTAGCTAATTACCTTATTGATTGGGGAGGATTTCAAAACTACGAATATATTTTATTGATCAATCTTATGAAAGTTATTTTTCCGATAAATATCTTTTGTTGATAAGTAAGACTGTAGATATAAATGAGCTACCCCCAAACCTGAAATTTTCAACAGATTTGCTTTTGGGCACAAAATCTAGCAATTTTAGGGGTGCATCATGCACAAGGTCTAATTCGAATCGGACTTTGTTAGGGACGGGCAGAGATACACATTCCAACTGTGGCTCCTCAAAGGTATTATATTTAGCTGCAAAATAGTCCAAAAGGACTTGAGAAGCACACAGTTCCAATCCCAGGTTGGGAATTCTCAGAAAAGATGGTTTTAAAATCTTGTTACAAACCAAACTAGGTTGGATGGAAGACCATATTTTTGTGACATGGACAGGGAGCTACATACATCCAATTTGTTTTCATGCATTGGACCATTAATATCGTTACACACTCTTCCTAGGTTACAATATGATGTTTCTTCTGATTTTCTTATGCATGAGACTGAAATTTTTGATGATGATGATTCTGAATTGGGACTTGCTAATTTGTTTGAATTGGAATCAGACACATCAAGTTTATTTTCATGCATAAGATCATTGGTGTCGACAGAAAACTCAGCCTTCCCTAAGTCACAAACAAGTTATGTAGCATGCTCATCTTCACAAAATAATTCTACAAGCCCCAAATCAGGATCAACATCACATATATATGCATATTGAATGCTAGAAGAAACATCATTCATGAAGGTCGAACTAAAGTCTAATGTCTCTGAAACCAAAGGTTCTTGTAAGATTTTTAGAATTAACATACTTTTCTAACATAACATCATCATCATCATCATCGTAACAAGAATGCAATACCCAATTCAAACTCATCGTGTCTCTAGTCGATTCGATTACCTTTAGATTAGGTTCATATTAAATATTAGTTGCATGAGTAGGACTAAACACACTTGTAGTTACCTAAAATCCGTGAGAGGCTAGAGATGGGATTCTAGGGTTTTGAAAGTGAGTTTCGGGAGGTTGAGCACGAACAGTCTTCGCCTAAACCACGCACAGTGGCCATTCAAAGGCTGCATCAGTCACATGGATGGAGGTTTAGGGATGGTCTTAGGGAGGGAAGCAGATGAAGAGAGATATCAGAGAATTCTAGGGTTTGAAAGAAGAATTGCTCTGAGAGGTTATGAGAAAGTTCGTGGTAGCTTGGAGAAATGGAGGACCTATTTATAGTTGAATTCTCTAATCTCAGGTCGGTGAAGATAAGGATTGCTTTTCGTGCTGTGCGGAGCAATTCTCCCATCTCTTCATGAACAGAGATAAACTAGGTTGAGTTTATCTCATTATTAAACCGCCTTTACTCTCTTTTGCAGTGAGAAATAAGCCGGGTATTTCTCACATGTGCCTTAGACCGCCAGACCAAAACCCTAATTGTTATCCCCCATTTGTGTGAAGCTGAGTCAGCCTTTGTGATGATGTGTTGAGAGAGAAATATTCTCTTTAGCAGAGTTGGCCAAGACAGAGAGATATTCTCTGATTTGTGAGAATAACTAGGATGGGTCACATGAAAAGGCATGGAATGCCTCATGAATCGTGTGCAGAGTGTGAGGGGAGCTGAGGATGATCTCCCTCTTTCCATGGACGGTCACATATGTCATGTGGAGACCGTATTATTGCTTGTGGGTCCCTTTATTGAGCATGCGGAGCTCAAGAGAGCTTATCCACGTTTTTGGATAGACATGTATAGTTCAGGCTCAATTTACTAGCCGTAAGTGTGTTTGAGAGGCTGAGAAATAGGCTTGTTCCCTAGTTAAGGCGTGTGCCTATCATGTGAATCTCTCCGAGATTTTGAGGAGAGATTTGAATCTCTCTGAGATTTTGCGAAGAGATTTGAATCTCTCGAAGATTTTGCGGAGAGATTTGAATCTTTCCGAGATTTTGCGAAGAGTTTTGAATCTTTCCGAGATTTTGCAGAGAGATTTGAATCTCTCCGAGATTTTGCGAAGATATTCGAATCTCTCCGAGATTTTGTGAACGAATCCAAATCTCTATGAAGATTTTATTGACAGATCTGAATCTCTCAATGGTCAGCTGGGACTCGTCATGAAGAGAGAGAAAGGGCTTTGTGCTCCCGATTAATATCTCTGTGGGACTTTGGCTCACTTGTTTTTTGACCAGGTTATCTTGTAGAGATGGGCTAGGAATCAACTTTGTCCATCTGATGGGGCCGACAAGACCAGTGTATCTCGAAGATGTTCTAGGAGTCTGTCGAAAGGGCCCAAAGGCACAATAACCACATTTTTACGCATCTACAGAGCCTACATGACCAGCAGTATCTCGTCGAGGATGTATACTATGAATCATGGAATCACAATCAGTTGCGTCTCGCAAAGACATGCTAGAATTGTGGTTTTTCTGGTTCATAAGTCTGCCGGGGACGTTTTACGCTCTACAAAACCTACGTGACCAGCAGTATCTCGCGGGGATGTGCGCTAGAAATCACGACATCACGATCAGCAGTGTCTCGCGGGGACGTGTACTAGAAATCGTGGTTATTGGTTCCTTGAGGACCAAGGGCTTAATCTCTCCCGTGAGAGTTGAGTTTTGTCTATAGTCTCGAAATAACGTTTTTGCCCCTTATCCAAATTTCACCATCTACATTAAGTCTCCTACTCATAGTAGAACCTTGATTGTTCTATGATGAGTATATAAATGGTTACGAATCGTTCAGGCGCGAAATTAAAATCTACTCGGTCTTCTAGACTTGCTGAGTCCCCGAATTGACGTTTAGTCTTTGATTGTTATGACTCTGATATTGGAACCGATTCTGGACTTTGGAACTTCATGGGATTTTGTGTTAGACATTAATGACATGATAATAAAGTCTTGATGAGACAAAATTTCCGTCTTGAGCAATTGAAATTTGTTAATTAGGGTTTACTTAGCCAAAACCCTAATTTTCTCTCTTTGTGCATCCTTGAACTTTTGAGTTTGCATAGGCGAGTATGTGGGGAAGAGGGAATTTTTGAACGGTTCCTGGCTGGCGTTGATGTTAGTGAAGGGACGTGAGAAAAGATAGGCACTTACTTTTGAAGTTACGGAGTCCCTATCCCTTACAAATTCTGAATTCAGGCTTGTACTGTACCAAAGCCCTAATTTCTCTTTTTTTCACGTATGACTCCTTTAGACACTCTGGAGAGGATTGACAAGGCTTGGAAGGTGTGCATCTATCTTGTGGGGTCGGCACCTTGTGGGATGAGAGCTTGTTTAATTCCTTGTACCAATCAGACTCCTCTTTATTAGAGAAAATACATACTTTTGAAACTAAGGGTATTTTCGTCAAAAACCACAATAAGTTTGATTTTTATTTGGCGATAGAGAGGCATGGAGCTTCCCTAGGCATATTCACGTCTTGAAAGAGAAATTGGAGCGTTTCTGGCTCTGCTTTTGGAAATCATGAACTCGAATTTCCCGTTTTGAGCTAGATTCCCTTTATTTTCTCTGAAATTCTGCCTCTCTGGATTCCGTTTCAATCCCGTCTGTCAGAGCACTGCTCGGTCGAACTCGCAAGCGTTTCTATCTCAAGCTTGTTGTCAAGTTTAGTTGCCAAAACTATAAGTCTTGATTTCTAGTCTACTTATAACTAAGTCTCAGACTAGGATAAAAAGTGTAGTTGAGCTCTGGACTCCACGACGTTCATCACACAAAGACGAAGAACTACTCAAGGAAATGGTGGAACTTCATCGACTAAAAGGTATGTGGAGACTTGAACTTATCTATCACTCAAAAATATATCTACTCTATCTCCTATCTTGAGACAAAAGTCGTATTACTATATAGACTTCGATTATATACATTTGCTATTTCAAGCCGAGTTTATCTCTCTCGAAATATGTGTTGGTAAGCTTTCGATTTGGCCAAGTTCATCTTTACAAGTGACGAAAGTCATGTTGATTATTTTAATATCTTAAAAATTACTTTGATGAAAAATAGTGTATGAATAACCTCTATTTAACATCCTCTAAAAATGTTTCAATGATTGGAATAAAGAGTTTAAAACATGTAACCATCTTTGGATATAAGCATTTAATGTGTTCGCGCATTAGTGTATAAGTCAAAAACCGGGAACTAAATGTATGCATACTTGTGTGTGTACTAAATGGTTGATGGAGAATGGGTAAGTATGCGTACCCATACGCATACTGGCGGAAGTTCACGTCCGTGAATTTCTGCTGAGTTTGGAAACTAAAACAAACTCAAATCCGGTTACTTAAGTATGCATACCCGTACGCATACTTAAGTGTGTTACTTTCTAAAATTGGTTTATTCATGAACTTAAATTTATATAAACTAAGGAATGCATATTTGCAAACCGTGGCTATAAAGTTCATGAATCGATTCGAGTGAATCAAAACCAATTTTGCTTCGATCGTGTCTTGTATACTTCTATGAGATCTAAGCAATTGAACAACTCTTGAACTAGTTCATTTGAGTCATTTGAACTAGTTATGGTGAAGATGAATAAGGTTGATATGAAAGTGCTCATATGGCTAACCATTGGGTTAACTACTGTTGAACCAACGACTTGTACACGTTTAGGTACGGTTACACAAACCTAAATGACGTATACTTCATTTGTGTATAACAAGCTAAGTTCGATCTAACGGTTGAAAGATATTAGCTTGAATCTAATTAGGTTTTCATCTAACGGTTAATATTGAATGCTTTGTTACCAAGGTAACTTAGATTGCAAACTCTGATTTGAAGACTATATAAAGGAGAACTCTAGCAACTAGGAAAGTTAATCCCCACACCTCCTGTGTGATACTAGTTGTATAAGCTAGAGTCGATTCTCCTTTAACCTTAGGTTTCTACCGAGACCCTGTAGGTTAACGACTTGAAGACTTCATTGGGATTATGAAGCCAGACCCAACTATTTTCTCTGTAGTTGCGTGATATGATCTTGCCCTATTCTATCGTATTGAGTACAATTGAAATAATTGACTCGAGATTAATTTCTACGATAGGCAAGATAAAAGTAATCACAAACATCTTCGTCTCATCATTTGTGATTCCACAATATCTAGTTTCGCCACCATACGATTTAGATTATTGTGAGGTGATTGATAATTCTAGGCTGTTCTTCGGGAATATAAGTCCGGGTTATCGATTGGTTCCTGTTCACCTTGATTTATCAAAAGACGAAACAAAACTCGTAGGTATTTTTGTGGGAGACAGATTTATCTATTGTTGTAGACTTTTCTATGTGAGACAAATTTGTTTATTAAAGTCTTCGACTTTGGGTCGTAGCAACTCTTAGTTATGTGTTAGATCAGCTAAGGGAATCAAATGCGTAGTATCCTGCTGGGATCAAAGACGTAAGGATCGCAACTGTACCTTGGATCAGTGTGAGATTGATTGGGGTTCAACTACAATCCAGACCGAAGTTAGTTTGTAGTAGGCTAGTATCAGTAACGGCTTAATACAGTGTGTGTTCAATCTGGACTAGGTCCCTGGGTTTTTCTGCATTTGCGGTTTCCTCGTTAACAAAACTTTTGGTGTCTGTGTTATTTATTTTCCGCATTATATTTTGTTATATAATTGAAATATCACAGGTTGTGCGTTGAATCAATCAATTGGGAAATCCGACCTTTGGTTGTTGATTGAAATTGATTGATACTTGAACATTGGTCTTTGGTACCGTTCAAGTTAATTTCTCTTGTATTCAATTAGACTCGCAGATTTCTATTTGTTTGAGTAAGGATTGAATCGAGTAATTGAGATATAACTCTTTGATATACTTTTTATTAAGATTGAGTCTGACTGTCTAGTTGATTCTCTTAAAAGTATATTTAGTTAGTCCATATAGATACCTAAGCGAATTATTGGGTGAGGTTGTTGTACCCCCACTTTTTCAATTGGTATCAGAGCTGGCAAACACGTTTTAGACCTTATAAGTCTGTGTTTGTAGCGATCTGACTCTATGGACAGAAGTGCTATCTCTATAAACATACCACCAGTCTTTGATGGCTCAAATTACTTATGGTGGAAAATTGCTATGCGTGCCTTTATTCAAACGCGTGATTTTCAATCATGGGTTTATGTAGTTTATGGCTATGATGCTCCCGTTGTGGCAGTAGGAGATGCAACCGTACCGAAAGATATTGGTGCATATGACGCTGCTGAGATACTTGCTACAAAGCAAAATTCTGACGGTTTGAATGCCATCATACATGCCATTACCCCAGATCTTCAGCACCATGTGACTACGTGCACTCGGTCTAAAGATGCTTGGGATATCTTTGAAACCGTATTTGAAGGGAATACCAGTAAAAAGGATGCCAGGCTTCAAAACCTGAATTCCGATTGGGAAAACCTTCGTATGGCAGATGAAGATTCATTTGATGAGTTTAATCACAAAGTGTCTGAAATTGTTAATGCATCTTTTGCATTTGGTAAGACTATTCCTGAAAAGGACATTGTGATGAAAATTCTCAGATCGCTGCCATTTAGATACGATTCTAAGAAGCATGCCATCGTTGAAGAAAATAACCTTGATGCGCTTTCCAGAAATACTCTTGTTGGAAAGCTTAATATTTTCGATCTTGAACTTAGTCAAAGAGAAAAACAATACTTGTTTAGTAACCATGTTGCTACATCTGACAAAAAGTCTCGACGTCCTAAATTGATTGATACGAGGGATGAGAATTGAGGGAACTCACAGAGGTAACGATCCGCTTCTTTTAACAAGATAGGACAAGAAAACGAGAAACTACAGTTCGAGTGAGCGGCTAAGTAAGCAGAGCTCGTAACCTCGAGTTATGTATATAGAACTAATAATCAGTCTTCTCATCTTTAAAACACCTAAGTCCTAACAAAGCTACCAACCTTCTTGTACTTCCAGACAAGTAAGGAATGCCAGGAGCTGGTGTTGAGTTAAACAAACAAACGGGAGGGAGTCAGATAATAAGAAACTAAAACAAAGACTTTTCGGAAAAACCCGAAGAGATATATCAGGATAAAGAGTTTGTAACTCACTTGCTTGCTAAAGGTAGCGCTAGCTAAGGTAAACTTGAGCTACGGAGTTAGGAAAGAAGGCAGCTAGTTGCTTAGCGGAGCTCGTTCTATGGACAAGCTTGAGTTAGGCATCGATTGAAGAGCAAAGAATAAGGCCAGACTGTTGCCCGGCGGACAAGCTGGCTTTGAATACTCCAATATCTCAGGTTTCGGGATAAGATAGGCTTCTTTACCCATCCGAGGAGTTTACTTCTTGACCGATGGGAACGGCAGCATATTCGACCATTGATCGGAGAATAGGCACTGACTTCAATTCAACTTTGTCACTGTTTGTACAACAACTTAAGAAAACTCTTAGACAAAGTAAAAGAAAGTCTCAAAAGAATACTTAGTCAATCAATAAAAGGAATAGAAAAGTTCAGGAAAGCTATGAAACTTGTTCTAAGTTATATAGAGGTGTCCATGATACTTCCAGAAATTCTGATGAAGAGTTAAGTGAGATAACTAAAGCATGGAAGGCAACTCTCGACTACTGTCCTGATGTTGATATATGTGAAAGTTCTCTTAATATTCTTGCTGATAATCACACGTGTCCTCCTAACAGTCCCGACTATTCCACGATGAACAATCTTACTTCTCTAGAAGTATTCCAACTGGAAAAGGAAGCCTTGATTAAAAAGATTGAAGATATGGAATGTCAACTGTTTAAATTAAAACAGGGGGTTGCTATCACTTGCATGTGTGATTCTAATAAGAAACATCGTACTATCCCGATTGATTCTGGTAAGCATTATCAACAAACTACTCCTGATTCCATGCATGTCTCAAATCGCCCTAAAAAGGATGATATGAAGAACCATAAGGACTTACCAATCTGTTTGGTCTCCTTGTGTGAAAATCAGGATCATCTTGAAATTGTAAGCACTAAAGGTCAAGAATTTTTGTCCTCTGTTAAACCTTGTTTTCAGAAGATGAAAAGGAAATCTCCTAGGAAATCCCCATTTCTTTCAAAAGAGATCTCCAAAACCATTCATAGTTTGCGAAATCAACAAACAAGGTTTTCAAAACTGTGCTAAAAAGGGGAAAGAATGATGTGCATAACTTTTCTTTCTTGAAGGCAAAACATAAATAAGAAATAACAAACACTTCATCCCCTCGTAAGAAAACTCCCAGTCCTGTTATGGATTGGAAAAATTATATTCTGTAATGTTGATCAAAATGATTCTTGCTTGTCTCTCTTGGGAAAGAATCATAATCTTCAAGAGGGTTGTGATGAAATATTTCTGTTGATTCCCTATTTTGGTTCTTTCTGTTGCTCTTCAACTTTTTTTGTTTTGTTTTGTCAAGAACCGTTTGTGTTTATGAACGTTTTTGGTCCTGTAAAGACTTTTTCTGGGGGATAACCAAATTCTGTTAGGGTTTTGGTTAAAGGTCTTTTTGGAAATTTATCTCATATCTTCATTCCTTTTTAAAGATGAAGATTTCTCCTTGGTAAGAGCATTTCATATTTTTTTCTTCTATCATGTCCTCATCAAGTCTTTCAAGCAAAGAAAGTTATGCCTGGAATGTTCTTTTTCCCTCTAAGAAGGTTCGTTTTGACTCTTATGATGGTGAGATGTGCTCTGACAAGCATGATTCCTTCCCTGATGGGAATCCCTCTGTCTCTCATTTTGATAAGCTCTCTTTAACCATGGATCTCGTCCTGGAACAAGTGCGTGCCCTGAAGAATGAACTTGAAGTCTCTTCCAAACGAATTGAGGAAAGATGGATAACCTTGAATCCAGGATTGATCTGATCGAAGATAAACTTGATGAATACAGGGAATATGAAAAGAGTATTCAAAGTAAGTGAAATGCTTCATAGGAGTTCTGTTTTGTTTTTGGCTAGGAAAGCTTCTTATGAGAATTTTATTCTTGTGTTTTTAAGAAGAATAACTAGAGTTTGGAATAGCCATTATTGTGATTACACATAGCTATGTCCAACGTTTTCATCTTCAATGTTTTTAGATTTATTTATTTAAATTCTAAATTTTTTTTTTTTGGAAGATGATTTTTGCAGTATTAATCTTTATGGTTTTATATATTGCAATTTGTTATGGGATATGTGTGTTTGGGTCCGCGAACTATGATTGTCCCTTACGTTGTCAAAAGTTAAGTCTTTCGTATGTCGATATGCAAGTATTGATAAAAGAATGAATGAATTTTTGATAAAAACAAAAGATAAGCCTTTTATGTCATTATGCAAATATTGATGAAGAAAGGATGAGCTTTTGTTTACAAGGATTAAGTCTATTGTATGTCATTGTGCAAATAGTGATGGAAGATAGAATGAATCTTTTTCTATTCCGCAGTATTGATTTTCCCTGATCCATATCTTTTATGTATATACTGTGTGGCTCCGTAAGTTCTCTTATGTTGAGCATTTCCAATTGGATTAATCATGGGATCTCTTGTGGTTGATTTAGTTGAGTATTCCAGTTGAATTAATCATGGGTTCTCTTGTGGTTAATTCAATTGAGTATTTTGGATACAATTTCATATTCTTATATGATTTGTTGTTGTCCAAAGAAATCCTTCTTTTCTTGTGAAAGTAAGGTCGTTCTTGTTGTTCTTTAGGGAATGACATTATATGGGGGAGAGTTCTTATTTGAACTTGTTCTTTATTGACAAATCTTTGTGGGGAGTGCGGCTGTGGAATATTATAGGGGTTATCTTGTATCTTTATAAACTCCTTGATGAATGCATTTAGTTTCGGCTATATGATTGCATCTAAAAAGTTGATATGTGCCGTCTTTTGGTCATGAAATGTCTCTATGGAAATTTCATTAGGATCCCACTAGTTTTCGTACCTTTGCCAATTTTATTGACAAAAAGGGGGAGAATTAATGTGTAGTTCACACTACAGATACATATGGTTTTCGGATCATTATGTAAGGGGGAGTGGTACATATCACCATGTGAGATGGATTATTGACTAAGGGGGAGTGATACATATCACCATAGTATTGTTGTCAAAGTTGTGATACAATTGAACTTTGATGTTGTGTAATAATACTATGACACTGTGTAACAATGATTGAGAGCTTTTCTTTTCTCATTGTTATGGCTACGGATTTTCAACAACGATGATGTTGAACTTACAACCTTTGGAATCATTGGAGTACTTGGAAGTGACGAAGATTTCGAGTAATGTTGAAGAACCAAAGAGATCAAGCATGTGGAAGAGAAGATGCAAAGTTTATTTTTTGTATTCCATATGTATTGATAGTTTTGTCACTAAAATTGACAAAGGGGGAGATTGTTAGAGCACTGCTCGGTCGAACTTGCAAGCGTTGTTATCTCAAGCTTGTTGTCAAGTTTAGTTGCCAAAACTATAAGCCTTGATTTCTAGTCTACTTATAGCTAAGTCTCGGACTAGGATAAAAAGTGTAGTTGAGCTCTAGATTCCACGGCGTTCATCATACAAAGACGAAGAACTACTCAAGGAACTGGTGGAACTTCATCGACTAAAAGGTATGTGGAGACTTGAACTTATCTATCACTCAAAAAGTCTATCTACTCTATCTCCTATCTTGAGACAAAAGTCGTATTACTATATAGACTTCGATTATACATATTTGTTATTTCAAGACGAGTTTATCTCGCTCTCGAAATATGTGTTGGTAAGCTTTCGCTTTGGCCAAGTTCATCTTTACAAGTGACGAAAGTCATGTTGATTATTTCAATATCTTGAAAATTGCTTTGATGAAAAATAGTGTGTGAATAACCTCTATTTAACATCCTCTAAGAATGTTTCAATGATTGGAATAAAGAGTTTAGAACATGTAACCATCTTTGGATATAATCATTTAATAGGTTCGCGCATTAGTGTATCAGTTCAAAACCAGGAACCAAATGTATGCATACTTGTGTGTGTACTAAATGGTTGATGGAGACTGGGTAAGTATGCGTACCCTTACGCATACTGGTGGAAATTCACGTCCGTGAATTTCTGCTGAGTTTGGAAATCAAAACAAACTCAATCCGGTTACCTAAGTATGCGTACCCGTACGCATACTGGCGGAAAGTTCACGTCCATGAATTTCTGCTGAGTTTGGAAACTAAAACAAACTCAAATCCGATTACTTAAGTACGCATACCCGTACGCATACTTAAGTGTGTTACTTTCTAAAATTGGTTTATTCATGAACTTAAATTTATATAAACTAAGGAATGCATATTTGCAAACCGTGGCTATAAAGTTCATGAATCGATTCGAGTGAATCAAAACCAATTTTGCTTCGATTGTGTCTTGTATACTTCTATGAGATCTAAGCAATTGAAAAACTCTTGAACTAGTTCATTTGAGTCATTTGAACTATTTATGGTGAAGATGAAAGGTTGATATGAAAGTGCTCATATGGCTAACCATTTGGTTAACTACTGTTGAACCAATGACTTGTACACGTTTAGGTACAGTTACACAAACCTAAATGACGTATACTCCATTTGTGTATAACAAGCTAAGTTCGATCTAACGGTTGAAAGATATTAGCTTGAATCTAATCAGGTTTTCATCTAACGGTGAATATTGAATGCTTTGTTACCAAGGTAACTTAGATTTCAAACCCTGATTTGGAGACTATATAAAGGAGAACTCTAGCAACTAGGAAAGTTAATCCCCACACCTCCTGTGTGATACTAGTTGTATAAGCTAGAGTCGATTCTCCTTTAACCTTAGGTTTCTACCGAGACCCTGTAGGTTAACGACTTGAAGACTTCATTGGGATTGTGAAGCCAGACCCAACAATTTTCTCTGTAGTTGCGTGATATGATCTTACCCAATTCTATCGTATTGAGTACAATTGAAATAATTAACTCGAGATTAATTTCTACGATAGGCAAGATAAAAGTAATCACAAACATCTTCGTCTCATCGTTTGTGATTCCACAATATTTAGTTTCGCCACCATATGATTTAGATTATTGTGAGGTGATTGATAATTCTAGGCTGTTCTTCGGGAATATAAGTCCGGGTTATCGATTGGTTCCTGTTCACCTTGATTTATCAAAAGACGAAACAAAACTCGTAGGTGTTTTTATGGGAGACAGATTTATCTATTCTTGTAGACTTTTCTGTGTGAGACATATTTTTTTATTAAAGTCTTCGACTTTGGGTCGTAGCAACTCTTAGTTGTAGGTGAGATCAGCTAAGGGAATCAAGTGCATAGTATCTTATTGGGATCAGAGACGTAAGGAGCGCAACTGTACCTTGGATCAGTGTGAGATTGATTGGAGTTTAACTACAGTCCATACCTAAGTTAGTTTGTAGTAGGCTAGTGTCTGTAGCGGCTTAATACAGTGTGTGTTCAATCTGGACTAGGTCCCGTGGTTTTTCTGCATTTGCAGTTTCCTCGTTAACAAAACTTCCGGTGTATGTGTTATTTCTTTTCCGCATTATATTTTATTATACAATTGAAATATCATAGGTTGTAAGTTGAATCAAATTGGGAAATCCGAACTTTGGTTGTTGATTGAAATTGATTGATTCTTGAACATTGGTCTTTGGTACCATTCAAGTTAATTTATCTTGTATTCAATTAGACTCATAGATTTCTATTTGCTTGAGTAAGGATTGAATCGAGAAATTGAGATATAACTCTTTGATATACTTTTTATTAAGATTGAGTCTGACTGTCTAGTTGATTCTCTTAAAAGTATATTGGAGTTAGTCCATACAGATTGCTAAGCGAATTATTGGGTGAGGTTGTTGTACCCCCACTTTTTCACCGTTCCTCTTTGAACACTTAGATAACTTAATATCACTTGTATGAGGCCTTTAGAATGAGTATATGAGCGCTTGGTCGGTTTCTGGATGTATTAGGGCGTTCTTCTTTTAAAATACTCAAAATTGTGAAATAAGGGTATTTCGGTCAAAATCCCTTATGAGCTCGTTTTTTTTTTATGAATTGTGATGAGACAAAAAAGGGTTGAAAGAGGTTTAGATAATCTTCCAAGAGAATGGGGAGGTTCGGCCCCCTTTCTTTTAGAATAAATCCCTTTTTCATCAAATTCTTGAAATTAGGGATATTTTCGTCAAAACCCTTATTCTCTTCGACTTTGGTCCCTCTAGAAAAATTCCGAGAGAATTAGTGACGTCCCAATGGCCTAGGAGAACATTCTCATGCATGGGAAGAGCTTGTCCACCTTTCATAAATATTTTGGAAGAAGGGAAAGCCTCGGTTTCATTATTTGAGCCAAATTAGGGCTATTTTCCTCAAAATCCTGATTCTCTTCAATTTTGATCCCTCTGAAAAAATCCCGAGAGAATAAGTGACGTCCCACTGGAGTAGGAGAGAATTCTTACGCATGGGAATATCTTGGCCACGACTTGGAGGGATTTTAGAAGAAAGAAAAACCCTCAGTTTCCTTATTTGATCCAAATTCCTCTTAATTTCCTATTTTTGCTCTAATTCCTTTTTCTTTTGCTTCAAGGCTTCCTTTTTGAAATATAATTGAAAAGATAAGTATTTTTATATGGGTTGATGTATAGAAACCGGTCCACCTCCTCCCATGAATTCTACTTGTACTGAAATTCCTTGTTTGAGCGGAATTCCTATTAATGTTCGAAGTATAAATGGTATTGCAGGAAACCTTTTTAGTATACTTAATGTTTGAATTTAATTCTTGACCAATGAATTATAATAGTGGCATGAATTTGTTTTACATATTCCTCTTGCGTAGATGATAACTTTGTTTGTCTTTCAAAATGATATTAATTTTCAAATTGATAATATAAAAGCTAATAGTTAATGATCTTGCATTTGCTGACGTAGATACCCATCGTTCTTTCTTCATTGAGGCATCCTCGGTAAGTCTTGAAATTTATCTCTCTTTAATCTGATGTATACTTCTTCGACCATCGAGTGAATAGAAGTAGTCGTATTTGTCAAGGATTCTCTTCGTTTAAGTGTTTGTCATAAAACTTCAGATTTGAGACACTTAGGGAAAATGAATATAAAATCTTCATACGGACTCCGATTTAAGACCTCGACCCCATATTTGAAACAAAATAGGATAGGCTTTCTAATTCAAAAAGAATGACTCAATTCCGAGTTTGTTTGACCAATCAAATCCATGTATACTTTTGACTTTATAAATCCCGTATAAAATTTCAGGAGTTTTTTCAGATTGCACTTACTTAGGTGTTGGGACCACATCTCCTAGATCGTATGTTCATGAGGCGCCCTTTTGGTATGTTTCTGGTAAGACATAGAGGAACATATTTTCTTCAGGAAGTACCCCGAAATTCCTTATGGTTTGGCATCAGTTTTCAAGTCTCCGCGCTGCAATGTACATCAATCTGAATTACCGAAGGAATCCTTGTTTTAGTTGGACTCTTAAAGCGTTCTCTTGCTTCAAGAACAACCCCTTGGAGTATTATGAATTCACTACCCTTCCTTAGCTTGGTTTAGGTCGTGAATTTTGTATCCTTAAGTCAGAGACATGCCTATCATTTGATTTTATGTTTCTACCCTTTGTCGTGAAGAAAACGTATTTCCCTTGATCCTTTGTTAAAGTGTGGACCCAAACAAATCCACGAGTATATATTGAAATGTGAGATGGATTTCTTGATAAGTATAGGACTCTAGGCATGAGGGTATGCTTTAAGGGTTTAGGAGAAGACAAGGCTTGAAGAGATTAGGAGAGGACAAGGCTTTAGGGGAAAAGACCGGTCTTCATGTAAATCAAACCATAGTCCTGTGTTGTTGCTCCCTTGATTTTAACTTATGTAGTTTTAACTTTGCAGCCTTATCTGATCTTCTCTTTGTTTGTAGAGTACTCTTCATGGTGAGAACGAGTTCGACCTTGGTAGAACGCGGATGAGGTGGAGGACGGATTATATCGTAAAAATGATAACTCCGAACGATCTTGCTTCTGATGATCTTGTAAACTTGGGAAACTCGGTGACAACCCGTGAGAATCTTTTCTTTCAATATGAGGTAGTTTCGAGAGTGGCTTGGTTCTATCAGGGCCCGTCGGGGTGAGTTGAGTTCAGAGAGGTTCTTAATCTGGAGGTGCGTATGGTATACGAAGAGCTGGAACATGCTAAGAAAATGGCTAGAGATGCAGAGGCCAAAGTGAAGCAGAAAAACATTAAGAAAGAGATTTTCTTTAGGGGGCTCTGTCGGATGATTTTCTTTAGGGTTGATATTTTCTCTCTCTTAACCTTTCCCGTATGCATCTGGTAAAGGAATGGGACCCTTATAAGTTCGAACTTGATGCAAGCCCTAGATTGCTCCGTCAGGTATGCGAGTAGGTGGAAACCCTAAGTTAAATTCGTGATAGAAGTTCCTCCCTTGCGCGACCTTTACTCCAAAGGTTGTAGAAACTTCGTTTGATGTCCGATTTCAGTGGTTGACCCCAACTATCGAACAGAAAAGACATGCCTTTCATCTATCGTAGTAAAACTAGGATTTTGAGCTTCTTCTTTTTTTCCGGTGATAAATCCACGTGAAGTTAAACTCTGGAATTCAGAGATTTTTCAACAACAATTTCTTCAAGTGTTTTGATGATATGTCTTTTCGAAACATCATTCCTTATCAACACGTGGTAGGAGAGACATAGACGGATATTTTTCACCAAGGGCGCGTTGTCGGATTCTCTACTCATTTGTCTCAGTTCGTCGAGTTATGTGTCTAAAGTATGAGTCGCGTCTGAGTAAAATGGAAACTATAGACTCATTTTCAAACTGATTGCGAACCCTAGTTTGTCTCCTGCATGCGTTTATTGTCGAGGGACAATTTGAATGCTTCTTCTACTTGACATAGTCATGTTGCACGCGTATAAAACCCTAAAACATCTTATCTTCAGTCAGGATCCGGAATATAGTTGAAATTGCTGAGTACAGAGAAGATACTGATGGAGGAGAATTCAACGAGTCCGGAGAGAGATGCAACATTTTTCGAGTCACAGATAAGTCCCTTTTACTATTTTGAAGGTCGATCTCCAGTCACCTAATCCCAAGTAATAGCATGTTGTGATGTGGGTTTGAGGAGTTGAATGGTCTTGATGTGTCCCGATCCTTTGAGACTCTTGCCTGATCGTTTTAAAATCTGTGATTTGAAAACTAGATGTCTGGGCCACCTCCTGTTGGCCATGCAGGTGTGTGACGCACGATTCATCGATAGTCCCCAGTTTGACTAGGGATTCTCATTGACTCGGGACGCTTGGAAAATGAAGTAAGATCCTTGTAGCGTACGAGATTGAGTCTTCAAGGAGGGAAAGCGATAATCTGTGGGTTGGAGATGTCTGTGGAGAATCATGTCGAGATACTACCGCATGTGTCTTTGTGGACAAGATGAAGTTATTGTTCCGCCTCTACTAGGTGTCTTGACAGGGATTCATGTGAACTTCTGTAGAAAAATTATTTGTCGAAATTTGTTATTCTTTTGGGAGGATGCTCAACAGAACTTGAGAGTAGTATATTCCTTCTGGTACCAGTAGGGTAATGGATACACTCAGGTCTAACTGTGCAGTTGATTTTTGTTTGCTTTATTGATGGGAGAGTTCTCTGGGAATCCGATATGTAATTATTCACGTTGAGGACTCATGTTTTGACATGAGAAAATTGTATGTGATCGTTATATCTTGTCCTTCGCTCACCGCGTCTGAATCTAGCTCTGACTCATGGGATAGCCTGTCGAGCATATCTTTTTGAGAAAGAAGGCTTTTACTGACAGAACTGCAAGCGGCGTACGTCTTGGAGCTACGGTCTCGGATCCTTTCCTTGTTTACTTCAGTGATAATAGTTGGTTGCGGCTGTATGTCGAGTAATGAAGTTCTATCTTAATTGTTGGCCTCACGAGTATCGCTTCGGATTTCTTTTCCCTTGATAGATTCGGCTGCAAAGATATTATCCTTCTCCTTTTTGGGTGAACTGAGGTTCATCAGAAAATGAAATGTGATAGTTTTTGGTAAATCTGAACTGGAGGCTCCTCGAGGCTTGGCCGTAACTCCTTGGTCTAGTTCCTCTTCTTTCTGGCAGAATGGGTGTCCAGGTAGCATATCGACTAGCAGCTTTGCGTCTTCGAATAATGTTGAGTTTCAGTTGAGCCTCGTCTTGGGATCTAGTTTCGCTTCATACTTTGTCGTGTTCTTGTCATGATTCTCTGAAGTAGGAAGAGCGACATTTGTTGGCGGTTTATGACCCTATGTGGCTCTGCAATGCTTTTGACTAGGTCAAATTTTTTTTGGAGCCTTTCCAAGTATCCGCTAAGTTTATCCTGTAGAGGACGAAAATACAAATCCGACGGAAAAAGAACTAGGTCAATCGGATACAGAATAAAAGATTTATAAGTAAAATAGTAAAGTAATGTAAACTTCCTGAGTCCCTTGTGATCAGGTTGACGGCCCTTGACCTAAGAGAATTTTGGAGTAAATATTTATCAGAATCTCCAAGTTTAGAGCGTCATCTGTTCCTTGAGGTCCTTGAGAGTGATAAGGTCGGCTGGATGATTGCTCCTTTGCTCTGTCGCGTTCATAATGAACTTTATCTTCTCCGGTGAGGTCGATTACAGGCAAGGTCTTGTCAGTGCTGTTCTCATCAATTTTAGTACTCCTTCTGTAGGAAACATGTACTCGATCTAGATTTGTTGGATCTATCCCTACTGGTAACCCTAAAGGCGTTTTTAGATAAGTTTGGATGTTGATATGAGATTTCGCAAGATTCTGTTGAGTCTCCGGGAGTTCTGATTGGTTCATATCCAACGTTTTCAAGGATTAACAGCAGATTTTTATGAAAATAGGTCACTAGGGAGTTTTGTTATGCAAGAAGAGATCCACGTGATACGAGACGCGCTAACCTATACTCACTAAGGTCAAACTCGAAAGAGAGAAAAAGTGCTGGTATGGACTACTCTCTCGGCTAAGCCTGTAATGAATTTACAGAGAGTTTATCAATGGAACGTTTTTGTGTTTGGATTGGTGGAATCATCTTCCTTCCTAAGAGACCATAATTGATATCTGTAACTGAGTGAACAACCTCCCACCATGGTCGCCAAAATCTAGTTACCTAAAATCCGTGAGAGGCTATAGATGGGATTCTAGGGTTTTGAAAGTGAGTTTCGGGAGGTTGAGCATGAACAGTCTTCGCCTAAACCACGCACAATGGCCGTTCAAAGGATGCATCAGTCACAAGGATGGAGGTTTAGGGCTGGTCTTAGGGAGGGAAGATATCAGAGAATTCTAGGGTTTGAAGAAGAATTGCTCTGAGAGGTTATGAGAAAGTTCGTGGTAGCTTAGAGAAATAGAGGACCTATTTATAGCTGAATTCTCTAATCTCAGGTCGGTGAAGATAAGGATTGCTTTCCGTGCCGTGCGGAACAATTCTCCCGTCTCTTCATGAACAGAGATAAACTAGGTTGAGTTTATCTCATTATTCCACCGCCTTTACTCTCTTTTGCAGTGAGAAATAAGCCGGGTATTTCTCACACGTGTCGTAGACCGCCAGACCAAAACCCTAATTGTTATCCCCCATTTGTGTGAAGCTGAGTCAGCCTTTGTAATGATGTGTTGAGAGAGAAATATTCTCTTTAGCCGAGTTGGCCAAGATAGAAAGATATTCTCTGATTTGTGAGAATAACTAGGATGGGTCACATGAAAAGGCATGGAATGCCCCATGAATCGTATGCAGAGTGTGACGGGAGCTGAGGCTTATCTCCCTCTCTCCATGGCCGGTCACATATGTCATGTGGAGACCGTATTATTACTTGTAGGTCCCTTTGTTGAGCATGCTAAATAATTAATAGAAATCATAAATCATTAAAAATAAGTGCAAAAATTAAATAAAAGAATTAATCAAATTACCACATTGACGAAATACAACTTCCTTCGTCGTCCCAGTGTTGGGGTTTAGCTCCACATGGTGAAAACACACTCAAAAAGATAACTCATAGCTCAAATGGTATTTTTATTAAAAAGAATATTAGAAAACAAACATTTGCAATGGTCTACAGGCGTTACAAATGTTGCAAAGAAGTTGTTACAAAACTATAGCACAAAACTGTCGCAGAAGCAACAGCCGCAAAGAGAAGATAAACGACTGTCTTATGGCGTTGTCTGTACTTCTTCTTCTCCTCCTCTCCGCTTATGATGAAGAATCACAACAACTTCCTTTTCTCGCTCTGATTTCTTCCCCTAACTCTCCATCCCTTCTTCATCACCCCAACATCATATTTATACTCGACAGCCTCCAAATCTTCTCGGTTTAATGCCAGATATTCTCCATTATTCCTCTGTAATATCCCGCAATATTATTTTCCTTTTTTTTTTATCTCTTGGTTTGATTATCATGCGTCTGTCAGTGATCAACACGCTCCAGTCTTGCCGCAAAATGATTCATACACACTCCAACCTCGTGCCAACCATAGAAAAACCCGGGAAAGAAAATATCAACCCCGTGAAACTCTCGGTTCTCTGTTTTATTGAAACTACGTGAAAACCACCTTTTCTTTCGAAACCAAACACATTAGCAACCTTGTTATGATATAACAAGTCAATACAAGTCCAATTCAAACCAAGAATCTCGCTAACTATCCCCAAAGATCTTCACAGATATAATAGGGTTCTCAAATTAATTTCCTGCCAAAATTTGCCTTTCAAACGAGGAAGAAAGGGTGCCCCCGATCCAGAGTAGGGGTGTTGGTAGCAGGCAAGGTGTAAATAGTAAAGAAGGTGCCCCATATCAATTGGGTGTCCGTTATCCAAAATGAGGGTCCGTTTTGCACTTGTCTTCCGGGTGCTTTTAACAACATTTCAAGCCGATTTTTCCAAAAATGTTTATTTCCCCAAAATACCTACAAACAAGTTTATTAGTCCCAGCTAATGTAGTTATGGGTGAAAATGCGTCGCACTTACGTGCTTTTCAGAAATCCACAAACACAAAAGTGGTTACCACAAGCCGTGAGACATACGACTCGTGAGACATTTCTCGTTTTTCACATGACTCATCCTAGTCATGGAATATTAATACATCATCACAATAGCTGACTCATCTACACAATGAGGGGGTGGGGGTAACAATTATGGTTTTTCTTTGGCCGTCTATGATACGTGCAGAAAATACCCAGTTGTATTTCTCACATCTAAAGATAACAAGTGGTGGAGATACTATATGAGTTTAAGGACAAATCTCAACGCTATTTATCTCCAGCTATTCATTCAATCATGGAAGGAGTGCTTCTCATGACAAGTAATCCTTATCTCACTAACTTGAGATTAGAAAGTTATGTAAAAGTAGGTCATTCATCGATCAAGCAAAACACATTTCATCAACTTCCCTCCCCAAGACCAACCCTAATCCTTTCTCTCATGTGACTGAAGCAGTCATTATATGACCATTTCTCTTGGTTTATGCGAGGATTGTTCGTGCTCAACCTCTCGCAACTCACACTCAAAACCCTAAATATCTAGCCCTTCACCCAAAATTAGGTATCTATGGGAGGGAGTAATATTTTATTCATTAAAGAGTACCTTTTAAGGCTTATAAAAGTAGATCTGCTAAGTACGAAATGTTCTTCGTTCAGGAATGGTTCTTTCCTCGAGCCAAAGTACTATTTTTAGTTAAGAAAAAAGGTAAATTTTAGCAGAATCTTCTTCTTCTTGATTCGAAGAGAGAGAGAGGCATTGCCTATTTTTTAGTAAAGCTAAACTTCCCAGAGGCTTATATCTCTCGGAAACTTTAAGATCTACGTCTCGTTTTTTTGGAATATTATTGAAAATAACGTAAAATCAAAAATAAGAAATATTTCAAGACGAGATCTGACTTGCAAATCGGGTAGGATATATCCTTTTAAAACTTTTCTCATTGTTTATAGCGCCAAAACACAATTGCAAGAAGATTTGCAGCCACACCCAAAATATTAGAGGTAGCGAATCAAGTAATAACACAGTCCAAAATAAGATGCAAAAGCAAGAAATAAAACAAAGTAAAAGGACACAAGAGAGTCTACGTGGTTAGGTATTTTCACTAAGTTTAGATTGAGGTTACAAGTTTGAGGATAAATCTTCTCAAGAATAGGAGGAGTTAGGAAGTTACAGACACAAAAATCTCTCTTATTTTCTCAAATATTTTACAAACATTTTCTGTGTATTCTAGTCTCCCTTTTATAACTACAGATAATGCATGACATCTCATTCACATCGCTACAAGGTTGTTCTATCGAGGAGATGGTTCGACGAACTAACTAATAGTATGTTCGGGGAGCTCATAGGTCTTTGCTCCTCCGAGGCTAACATCATCCTTTGCGAATCAAAATGTTTCGACTTTCATTAAATGCATATCTACCCACTTCAAACAACACCGATCATCCTTTTTGCTTTTTACACGTGTCATCATCCCCGGGGAGTGATAGATAGGATAAAAGATATTTGATCCGATACTTCGTCGCCCACCATTTCACCAGTGTGTTTATGCCTCAAGATGCTTCCGCGTGGAGATATTTTCTGCTCCATGACATAGATGTTGAAGTGGTTAGGGTTGATATGGTTCTCATGAATTTTTTTAAAATTAGCTAGTGGTATAGACGTTGATTTGGTTGCCACCGATTAAGTTGTTTGAATTGGTTGTTATGAATATGAAACTTCATTTAATTGGCTAGTGGCATTATTGTTTGCGACGAACTTAATTTAATTTGCTAGTGGCGAAGGTGTTGAACTGGTTGCTATGACCTTAATTTATTTAGCTAGTGGTGAAGGTGTTGAATTGGTTGCGGCTGTTACAGTCAGCATGTAACCACGGATATATTCCTAGCTACAATTGGTGTACTAGTTCTCCCTAGTTATTGGATCGATCAACAACCATGATTATACTCCTAGCTTTGTCAATTTGCATTATACATGCATTTCTGCTAGACCTTTTTAGTACCATCGTCGAGGGTAGATATTCATCGACTAGAAAAACCAGAATCAAGTAGTTGTTAACAGTTACGCCCCCACTCGCACCAACAGCTGTCAGTCCATAATTGTCCGTTACCGAATCTAGGAAACCGAAATGTCGTTGCCAGAGGCAAAAAAAGAAGAAGATTACGTGTCAGATAAATGAGAAGAGAGAGAAAGGAGGAGGGAGATTTTGAAGTGGTCGTACCATCTCCCGCGTTACTGATACGACTTTCCGATGGATCGAAACATGTTTTGCCAAATCATAGCACTACTTTCTCTCTCTCTGGACTCTTTCTCTGTTTCTCCCTGTCTTGGTATTCTTCTTCTTCTTCTTTCTCCTTCATTTCCGCCCTATTTTTCTTTTCACTTTTTTTTCTTTCTTTTCCACTTCAATTTCGTGTTTTTTTTTCCTTCTTTTCTGGCAGAGCTGAATTTCCATTAGGTTTTCCTTTCTATACTTCCATATGGCTACTCCACCTGCCAGGTCCCGAGCTGATTACGATTACCTCATAAAACTTCTACTAATTGGCGACAGCGGTAAGATATTCAGGTCCCTTGTGGAATTTTTTGTTAAATGTTTCCTGATTTTAATGTTCAATTTATGTGTGTTAAGTGTTGATTTATTGAAGCGATTTGAAGAATTTCATTTTTTTTAACAGATTATTGATTGATTTGGGAATCTTTTAAAAATTTCTTATGTTATGTGATAGATTGATTTAGAGTTGATGTTTTTTGTGCTTAGATATTTGTGTAATGGACTGGGGTTGGCTTAGGCGTTTAGTGACGTATGCATAGGCTGAAATTTGCTAATTATCAACTTAGAGCAGATCTCAAGTCATCCTCTCATGTTATTTACTTAGAAGATTACTGATTTATAGCTTACTGGTCGTGTGATCGTCAAGTACAGAAATGTTGTTCAAGGATTATTATTTGCATCAAGAGGAAAAAGAGCTTTAGTAGTCTTATTAGTTTTTGACTCTTTTAGCCTTAGGTCGAGCCTTATGCTTCGTGATATCATATGGAGGAGAACTGTTCATTTAAACTAATCATTTGGTGTAAGTAAGATGATTTCATTTATGGTGTCGTCTTGTTACACGGTTAATGACAACCATGAGAAGGGCCATTTAAGTTGAGTGGGGCTGAACCGATTAATTTGCCATATTAGGCTGACTAATTAGATGTTTGTCTCCTATACTTGCCAGCCGTTTCGAGTATGTTGATGTATGTACTTCTCTGTTGACATTGGTAACACATCTATGCCAGTTTACTTATGTTTGTGTAACTAAGTTGCTTCATCTTTCTTTTTCCATAAAGTCCATTGCATATTAATCTCTCCTGTTATAATTACTTCCAGGATATTGCTTTTAGATGTACACTAGGTCACAGGTTCTACAAATTGGATTTAGCAAATCTGCAATACGCATTTTTTTGGCATACTTATGTTCTTTTGTTATTCTTCTAGTTCATCCAAAGCTAATCTATTTCTCAAAGCTTCATGAGCTCCTTTGTGTATTGGAGGTTCCGATGTGATCATAGTACTAATGTTATGTTTAAGTGCATCAAAGTCCTAGTTGTTCTCGTACTGAGGATATAAGAATTTGGATAATTACCAACTCCATTTAACTGGAACATATGTGATTGAGGAATCCTCTCGGTCATTTTCTTTAGATCAGTAATAATACCAAAAGAATTGAAAGTGATCTTCCTCATATCAATCATGAGCCTGAATTGCTCTTTTGGCCTGGTTAATTGCTTGGAACAGAAAGTTCACATTGTTATCATCGGTTACAGGGATAAGTTGCTTATTTGAGCTGTTTGCCTCCAAAAGGCAAGGCATGGCTTTGTGGTGATGCTGGGTCAGGCCATATAAGGACATTTTGGTGGTGCAAGTAATCTGTTGCTGTGGAATTGTGTCAATTTACTCGTTATGAATCTATGCATAAGCCTCTCCCACAGAGGAGTAAAGTGTACCTTTGGCATTATAATTTTGTGTAGATGTGGTTGGTCATATCTTAACCAAAAGTTTAACTTCTTGATGGGGATATGGATTCTTGCTTCTTTTCTGTCGTATCTTAATGTCTGTTTCTTGTTTATTTGCTTTTAATAGTTTCAATTACTTGCTGCTAAAAAGAAGGAAGACTTTCACCTTCTAATTCTGTCTAGGGAAGTTTATCCTTTTTCTGTCACAGTTAGCATTAAACATACCTTCTTGAAGAGCACATAGAATATAAATCCTTTTAATTATTATTTTCTTCCCCTGTGGTGATTTCTCCTTATTTATATTGTCACCCATTTCGCAGGTGTGGGTAAGAGTTGCCTTCTTTTACGTTTTTCTGATGGATCCTTCACCACCAGTTTTATTACCACCATTGGGTATGGGGTCTCTAAATTTAACTTGTTTCTATATTACTGAGCAGTTTTGTTATCTTAAAAATCTAACTTGATCTCATTTGATCCTCTCAACAGTATTGATTTTAAGATAAGAACTATTGAGCTGGATGGCAAGCGGATCAAGCTACAGATCTGGGATACAGCTGGTCAAGAGCGTTTTCGGACAATTACAACAGGTGCATCCATTTACTACTCATCTTTCATGCTTGTAAATTGAATAGTTCATTTGCACGATGGTAGAATTGGCATCCCTGCCACTATCTGCATGTATAAATACGAGAAGGGAAGAACATGTCGGTTTACACCATTTGTCTCAGTTGAATCTCCTAAGCCGCATGTCCATCGTAATTTGTTCACCGGAGCCTTGTAGACTTCACAATCTCGTGGATATAGAATTGGTAAACGAGGAAACAATGATTAAAGTAGCGAAAAAGTGTAAAAATTTGTATAATTTTCAACTCCTTATTTTGCCTACTGCCACTTCACGCATAGGTTCCTCGTGACAGTTTGCTAATTGCCACTTCACGCATGATCTAATATAACACTGTAAAACTATTAATAAAACTTCTTGTTTTCTTCCTGGGAGCCGACTTTTATTATGTGTGGGCCACACATGATTTATACAATCTGAAGAAGTCTTTTCTTTTGCAGCCTATTACCGTGGAGCCATGGGTATCTTGCTGGTATATGATGTTACTGACGAGTCATCTTTCAATAGTAACTACTCTACCCCTCTCCTTAGTGATATCTGAATTATATTCTTCACGTTTTTATTTTGATTCTTAAGCTCCACATACCCGAAGATGGATGCTTAAAAAGGTAAATCTTGGATCCAGATTGAAAATCATAGAGGTGGATGGCGACTCTGTCTTTGATGGAGCGGGCTTATGAGGCCTAATTCTTGTCTCTTATATGCCTTGTACTCAATTTTCTTATATCTTATATTATCTTTTCTCAGACATCAGAAACTGGATCCGCAACATTGAACAACATGCTTCTGACAATGTTAACAAGATACTTGTTGGCAACAAGGCTGACATGGATGAAAGCAAAAGAGTAAGGTTCATCTTGATCTTTACCTTCTTGAAGTGCTCCTTTTTGCGTCCACGTGTAGTTGCTTTTTAGTTGATTCCAAAAGCTCTCATTGCTGCTCAATTTTGTCTTGTGTCATCATTGTAGAAGAAGATAAAACACTATTCTTTTTGCACCAAATACATGCTGTCTTTGTTCGGATATCTGGGCTCCATGTTGCTTTTTCGTTTCCCTTATATTCTTGGTGACATAAAACTTATTTTAATCTGTAGGCTGTTCCCACCGCCAAGGGTCAAGCACTTGCGGATGAGTATGGCATTAAGTTCTTTGAGACTGTAAGTACTGATCTCTCTGATGAGAAATATTTCCTTTACTAATTCTCACATTGTGTATGCACTGAAAGATAATGCTTTGCCACAGAGTGCAAAGACCAATCTGAATGTGGAGCAGGTTTTCTTTTCTATAGCAACTGATATAAAGCAAAGACTCGCAGAAACAGACACGAGAACTGAAGTATGGTTTTGCTTCTTTTCCCAAAACTATTTTTGAAAGAAATCACCTCTCTAATCAGATTGAATTTTCTGAATTTGTTTCTCTAGTTTCTTTAGTTGTTTCCTTGTTATCTTCTCTTGGTAATTCCTTGCATTGGTTACCTGTTGCAGCCACAAACGATCAAGATTAGCAAACCAGATGATTCGGCTGGGCCCAGCCAACCTCCTCCAAAATCAGCTTGCTGCGGTTCCTAAGACAATCATGAGAGAAGAGAGAGGATTTAGGAGCGAGAAAGAAATTTGGCGGTTGGGGTCTAAGAGGTGGCGAAACTATCTGGCAAGAAAAACGAACATTTAATTTGACGACGAAGTTGTTGCTGCTGTTGCATGTGTGGGCTTGTTTTTCCTCTCAATACATTCACAACTCTATTACTTTGTTTTTATTGTGCAATGAAAGAATTTATCAATTGCAAAACACATTCTGTTTCTGTAGATCTTGGGATTGCTCAACGTTAATATTTGTTTCTCTTTGATGTAGAAAGATATATATATATAGAAGCTGCTAGTTCCACTTTCTCCAGTCAAGTTTGTCGGATTTTCTCTCTTCTTGTTCTTCGTCACAAGAAATGTATCTCTTGATTACCCACTAACTGGCATGGAGTTTTCTTATCAACTATCATAGGACAATTAACTTGTGTTTGGCTCAACTTAGTATTTCATCATGCAAATGAAAGATTGACCATGTTTTGAATTGAAGCCAAGGTTTGAAAAACGGGTCACAGGTCGGCCATATAAGGTGTCTAGAAGGGTGTGAATATGTTTCCAACAAAAAAAAACACATTGTTTTGGGGAAAAAAGTGATTCTTTTGATGTTTCTTTAAAATAACGTGTATGATAAGTTAAATAGGAAAAGTAAATAAATAAGTTAAATAGGAAAAGTAAATAAATTACGATTTGAATTTCCGTTAGACATACGTGAAAATGGTTTTAAGTATAACGGATCCAAATAACGTTGGTACAACGTTTTCTTTTTGTTTATTCATTTATGTTTGTTTTGTTAATTGTAATTTTTTATCAAAATTGGGTAAAAACTATTTATATATTTTTTTTAATTCTAAGAAACGGGTATAACGGGTGTAAAAACGGAAAAAAGGTCTAAAAAATTTATGTTAAAATGTTATTTAGAAGAGAAAAAAGTAAAAACCAATTTTACGAAAATGGTTATCACATGCATGAAAACGGTTGTAACAGATCTAAATAACACTGTATTTTTCGTTTTTTTTCCAATTTATCAGTGTTATTTAAACACGGGTATCGGTGACCCTCACAGACACGCTACATAGGCATGGCCGTTTTAACGACCATTTTATAGGGAAAAACGGCTGTTTTTCAAACCTTGATTGAATCCAAGCTATGAAAAACATCTCACGGGTCGGGTCACGACCGTTATAACGTGATTTGACAGGTGTGAGCACGTTTCGGGCAAATAACGTGTTGTTTAGGGAAAAAATACGTTTTTTTTTTGACGTTTTCTTTTAAAATAATGGCTGTGATAAAAGTTAAATAAAAAAATAAAGTAAATTATCATCCGAATTTTCTATCTAACGATACTAACACATGCGTGAAAACGGTTATGGCGGGTCTAAACAAAGCTGTAACTATGTTTTTTGATTTTACTTGTTTATTCATTTATTTCGATTTTTTTAATTATAACTTTTAATCTTTTATTTTATAAATGAAAATTTGGGTAAAAAGATTATATATATATATATATAAATATATTTAAAATAACCCGGGTATAATAGGTGTGAAATTGGAAAAAAACGATCTAAAAAACTTATATTAAAATGTTATTTAGAAGAAAAAAAAACGAAAAAAAAAACAATTTTAGATAAACAGCTATCACATGCGTGAAAATTGTTATAATGAGTTTAAATAACGTCGTTTTTTTCCTATTTATTGATGTTATTTAGGCAAGGGTATCGGTGACCCTCACAAGCACGCTACATAGCCGCGTGACCGTTTTAACGACCGTTTTCTCGGGGAAAACCTAATGATAGGTCGCTAATATTGAATCTACAGTAATACTTTTTACCAAGTAATGACTGAACTAAACAAGGCTAAATCCTTTGAATGCATTATCCTCTCACTAGAGACGGGGTGCCTCACAGTTAATCGACTTGGTTCAAATCTAAAAGTCGTAGCACGCCCATCCCTTTTACCTAAGTGTAGATGGTGAAACTTGGATAAGGGGCAAAAGTGTCATTTCAAGACCATGGACAAAATTCAACTCTCGCAGGAGAGATTAATCCCTTGGTCCTCAAGGCACTCATAGCCACGATTTCTAGTATACGTCCCCGCGAGATACTACTGGTCGTGATGCCGTGACTCCTAGCGCACATCCTCGACGAGATACTGCTGATCACATAGGTTCTGCAGAGCGTAAAACGTCCCCGACAAACTTATGAACCAGAACAGCCACAATTCCAGCTTGTCTTCACGAGACGCGGTTGATTGTGATGCCATGATTCCTAGTATACATCCTCGACGAGATACTGCAGGTCATGTAGGCTCTGTAGATGCGTAAAAACGTTCCCGGCGGACTTATGACCCAGAGCGGAGACATACATGTCTCTTGTAAGCACGACTCACCCTATTTGAGATCAAGGACTGATTCCTAGTACATCATCGCGAGATACACTGGTCATGTCTACTCTAGGATCTGACTCGACTTACCGAGGCTTCTAAATAATTCCTAGTACATCCCCGCGTGATACACTGGTTATTCTGCCTCTGGGCCCCTTCGACAGATTCCTAAAAATCCTTTGGAGACACACTGGTCTTGTCGGACCCATCATATAGACACAATTGATTCCTAGCACATCTCGGCAAGATACGCTGGTCAAAGACAAGTGAGCCAAAGTCTCGCAGAGACATTAATCGGGCGCACAAAGCCCTTTCTCTCTCTTTAGGACGAATCCTAGCTGACCACAGAGAGATTCGGATCCGTCAATAAAATCTTCATAGAGATTTGGACCCGTCTGCAAAATCTCAGAGATTCACATCTCTCCTCAAAATCCCGGAGAGATTGCGGAGAGATGTGAGGGGAAATTCTCATTTCTCCGCAAAATCTCAGTGAGATTCAAATCTCTAGGGAAATCTCATACAGGGCCGAATATTCCCCATGATAGGCACACGCCTTACTTAGGGCTCAAGCCTATTTCTCATCCTCTCAAACACACTCACGGTTAGTAAATTGATCATGAACTATACATGTCTATCCAAAAACGTGGATAAGCTCTCTTGAGCTTCGCATGCTCAAAAGGTCCCACAAGCAATAGTACTGTTTCCACATGACATATGTGACCGACCATGGAGAGAGGGAGCTCAACCTCAGCTCCTCTCACACTCTGCACACGATTCCGAGGCATTCCATGCCTTTTCATGCGACTCATCCTAGTCATTCTCACAAATCAGAGAATATCTCTTTATCTTGGCCAACTCGGCTAAAGAGAATATTTCTCTCTCTCAACACATCATCACAAAGGATGACTCAGCTTCACACCAATGGGTGGATAACAACTAGGGTTTTGGTCTGGCGGTCTACGGCACGTGTGAGAAATACCCGGCCTATTTCTCACTCACCGCAGAAGAGTGTAAAGGTGGTGGAATAATGAGATAAACTCAACCTAGTTTATCTCTATCTATTCATGAAGAGACGGGAGAATTGCTCTACACGACACGGCAAGTAATCCTTATCTTCACCACCTGAGATTAGAGAATTCAGCTATAAATAGGTCCTCTATTTCTCCAAGATGACACAAAATTTTCTCATAACCTCTCAGATCAATTCTTCTTCAAACCCTAGAATTCTCTGATCTCTCTCTTCATCTGCTTCCCTCTCTAAGACCAGCCCTAAGCCTCTTCCCTGTGACTGAATCAGCCTTTGAATGGCTACTGTGCGTGGTTTAGGCGAAGACTGTTCGTGCTCAACCTCCCGTAACTCACTTTCTAAAACCCTGGAATCCTACTTTAGCCTCTCACCGATTTTAGGTAACTACACTAAGACATTAAAGTCTAATCTGAGTAATAAATGAAATGTGAATATTTACCCAGTCTTTAAAAGTTGGAAGTGAAATCCCCGAGCTATCTCCTTACATACCATTGAATTACGTGATTCCTTTGATCAATATCCTTATTAAAGTGAAGCAAGAGCTATGCCATTCGGATTGGACCCATTCCTCTTTTCCGTATCAGAGCTCATTTCAATGTCTGAGTTCCTCGGACTTGAAAAATCTATAGCTAGGAAAGAGGCCTGCTGCTCTTACGACCAAGTAAATTCATCAATGGACTTTACCTGCCATGACCGAGTTCCCCGAAGTTAACAACTAAGAAGACTTCCTTTCGTTTACTATGTTCAGTTAGCGCGTTGCCCGAATGATTGAATACACAGAATCTCTTTTTCTTCCTATCCACCATTGGAATGTTACAACTAATGTTACTTACTTTGTTTCAGATCACCGGTTCTAAAATTACATAATGGTCCCAAAAGAAGTACACCCCATCATGGTGATGAGGGTTGTTTTGTCCCAGCTAAACGTCAGATATGACCAAAGATAAAAGAAGATAAAATGGTTCCAACAGGAGACCCTTAGCAAAAGAAAAACAAAACAAAAATTCTCATAGAGATTAATATTCAATTATAAGGAATTTGACGAGTTACTAGAAATAAAAAAGAAGAAGAGAAGTAAGAAAGGCTAAACAAGGAATTGTGAAAATTATGTTTTCAAAGAAAAATTCAATCATTTCCTCAAGGGTATTTGTGAAGTTTCGTAGGGGTATTTGTGAAGGCCCATGAAAAGGAGGAGTATTTATCCAATTTCCACAAGAATATATCCATCCCTCGTAATCCTGGCTTGACTAACTATGAATATAATCTTCTTAACAAGATAAGTCAGACCAAAAACTATAATTTCCTTTTTCAACAACCATTCAAAGATATTATGCATTGTCCCCGGAACTATATTTCAACATTTGAGGTTTTATGGTCGACCACATGTAGTTATAATCTCCAGAATAATTTTACCATTCTCTGCTATACTCTTTCCAGATTTAAGTTCAACAACCCAAACACATAGATAAACCCTAATATGTATAAACTCACAATGGGGAAGATATAGAAACAAAGAAATTCGTGTTATAGGACATAATCTTATGCTAGTCAAGCCAAACAATGGAGATAACAAAATGAAGTCATCAAAAATTGTTCATGGAATATGAGAAGCTCTGTTTGATATTCACAAATAAGTCTATGGTACCTCTGCAAAATATTATTTCACGCATCAAGAATTTAATGTTCGATTCAAATACCTCTGACTTGAACATATGAATGTCAGCATAGTGGACGAAGCAATTGGTTTCATGGGTAAGAAGATATCGACTGAACCAAAGAATTACAAACCAACATATGGAAGCACTGTGAAAACTAAAATAGAGATGGATCTCAAAACACCACTCCATCGTGGTGGATGGTGGAAAACGATTCCTGGAGAAAATGTTTGATATTCGTTTCCACTGGGATTTACAATAAAAAAATCTACGATAAGTGCTTTGTAATATATTATTTGTATGACAGTTGCTTGCACACGGCTTACCTCATATATCTCGACAGCTTAACTGTTGCAGAATATGAAGCACATCAACAAAAGGAAAGCGATGTGTATGAAGGAAATGATAAATGGGAGTTTAAGAAATTCTATCTTTGAAAAAATGACAGATGAAGACTAAGCTGATGTCCCTAGACATAGCAAGATGATGAGAAAACTCTGCTCTCAACCATGAAACATTCATGTACCTACATAACCTCCATGTTAATCCATCTAATGCTTGGAAACTGTCATTACTATAAGGTTGGATAACAATTCAATTCCTCAGATGGATTCAAACAATTCAGAAGCAATGCAGTCTGATCCCATAAAAAATTATGGCAGAGATACTGCTCAAAATACATATTAAAAACTTCTTGCCGTTGTTTTCGATCTTTTTTACTCAATCTTCAAATTTTATTTACTGCACATCCCATCATTACTCTAGTTATTTTTCGTACATTGTATTCCATTTTTCAAAAATCTCTTTGAGGCATATTAATGTAGAACGATAGTGAGAAGAATGCAAT
Organism: Papaver atlanticum; assembly: GCA_023531105.1. Taxonomy (NCBI): domain Eukaryota; kingdom Viridiplantae; phylum Streptophyta; class Magnoliopsida; order Ranunculales; family Papaveraceae; genus Papaver; species Papaver atlanticum. Next base: position 2,117,832 of record JAJJMB010012240.1, read on the forward strand.
ACGAAGATTGCTAGGGATGCGAAGGAAGAAAGAGATGCTAAATAGACGAAATTGATAAAGAGATTAAGAAAAGATAAAAGAGAATTCGTATGAAACGAATAATAAGAATGATAATATTATGATTGATAAAAGATTGATTAACCCTAAGACAATCATATTCCTATTTATATAGGCTACTGGATACCTAAAATAACTAGAGTTCTAAATAAAGAGAAATACTAAAAAGGAAATAACAATAACTTGTCGAATACGACAGATGTCCTACATCAGTCCACCCTTCTTGAGAAAAACTCGACCTCGAGTTGCCATCATAGAATATGACCAGATATCACGACCCAAATGACTGCGGCGCTCCTTTTACTCTCCATATATTTCTTTCAAGCCACTGGTACGGCTTACCATGATCAAACACAAAAGTCATAGCCTTGGAGATTATAAAACGAAGTAGCCACGAAATGTTGTTCAAAGCATCATGAGATATGTTCTTAAATTTCCCGCGATCAAACACAAAAATCACATAATTAGTGCATGTTTTCGTCTTGTACCACGTCGAAGGTTCTTTTGGCATGGTAAAGTCTAATTCTTCGTTTTCTAGTCCAAACTGATATGTCCACTTGGATAAAACCAAAACTCCTTCACCTTTCAATTTTTTAAACGTGACTGCACCCGTAATATAAGTACCCGTTAATTCAAATATTGCCTCATGGTTGCGGAGTTCCATTGTAACGCTCATGCGATTAATGCTATTCTTCCCCAGTACCAATGAAATGGATAACTCAAGGTTAACTTCCACTTTGTCACTACTTCCCTTTTCGCTACCTGCAAGCTTCCCACTGATGAATACATTAATAACGTGACCAAGTGAAGTGACAGGAAAATGTGGTTTGTTTACTTTTGATTTCACCAACAGTTAGTATCTCAAAAATATCCACGAGCTCAAGCTGTTGACCATTATTCCACAAATGGAGTTCATATAGACGTTTCAAATTAACAAGAAAAGAATAGTCATCATCATCTTCTACTTGTTTCATTGCAGATTTAAGCTGTGTAATGAGCTCGTCCGTTAGCTCCTTTAATTTAGTGTGTACACAATCTTGCAGGTCTCCTGGACTCCCATTGGAACAAAAGAACATAACCTTTGTACATGACTTCAAAGTTTTATTGATGGAAAGCTTGTCGACATCAATAATGGTTTTCTTCGCAAAGGTCACTCAATTTATTACCATCAGGAATTGATTTTTCAAATTTAACTCCCATCTTCATAGATCTGTAGTCTATTGCAAAGATTACTTTCCTACTGCAGCTAAAAGACGGACCCCTTAAAGTAGACTGAAGAGGAGGATACCCGGGAGAAAATGGAGTACCCATAAAATTCTTAAGTTTTACCCCACAGCCTGTCCAATGAGTACTAGAAAGCTCCATGCCGAGAACAGTTACTGCAAGAAAAAGACCATTGATATGCCCATGACGTAGAAAATGCTTCAATGCAAGATTATTATCATTCTCCATCCGTGATGCATAACTGTGCATACCCATTGCAGATAGAAGAGTTTCAGACGATCCTGGGAGTAATAATAGAATACCAGAAATTCCCAACAAAAGCTTATTTGTTGTTTCTCCTTCCAGTCTCGAGCAAAAATATAGATTTTGACATAGCAACCTGTTAGAGTTGATAATAAGCTTGAGCTTCACTTGTCTGGCCGTTTCACGTCTACTAATTTTCTTGGTAATGCAATAATCGTGCAAACTCAAGGCAGGAACAAAAGCTCTCCAATAGTAACGATGTCTCCTAGAAAAGATATTGTCGTTGTCATGCTGCCACTCCAAAGTAACCTGACCTTCCACACAAAACCAGTTCGAGTCATCTGCTACTGTAACTCTTGGTTTGTCAACAGAAACCTCTCCACTTCTTAGAGATTTAATGTTAATCCTTTGGGAGCATTGTGTATTAACAGACTGGATATGAGAGTCCAAGAGATCAACAAAATTAGATACACCTTGGTTACCAACATGCTTCAAAACTTGTTTTCCAAAAAGCTTCTCACTCGAAGTAAACACGTTTGGCAGGTATACAACTCCAGGATGAATTACATTCTTCCTACAACCAAAAAGAACAAATTTCTCGCAGCTGTAGCTAAACAAAATCAACTTGATGTTATCACCGTATTCATCACTTGGTATTAAAATTCTTGGCTCAAACAGAGATAAATGAATGCCATCTGAAACTGAAAGTGCTTGATGTACAACTGAACAACTTATGCTTCTCGCCGATCGCAACGGAGTATCATACATGCAAATACCATTGTCGATTGAAAGGCATGTCGTTTCTTAACAATTTTGTTGCTAAACCTTGTGCCAACTCTCTCCGCATTTGAGAAAATTCGACCACGAATTCTTCCCGTATAGTTTTCTACAGTTATAACTTCAAGAGATCGAAAACCACATCCATAGGCGATCGAATAAAACAACGGTAGATAATTTATTGTTCTCGTCGGGTAGAACTCAACAGAATTTCCATGAGTTAACTCAACAGTCTTACTAGGGTTTAATGTAGAACGATAGTGAGAAGAACGCAATACGGAGATTGTTGGTGATGAGAAGGAAGAAAAAGATGAGATATAGACGATATCTAAAAGGAAGAATAAGAAAAGATTAAAGAGGATCGTATTAAACGATAATAATATTGATAGATTGATAATAATAAGTTTGATAACCCTAAGACAATCGTATGCCTATTTATATAGGCCATCCGTTACCTAAAATAACTAGAGTTCTAAATAAAGAGAAATACTAAAAAGGAAATAAGATAACTTGTAGACTAAGGCCGAGATGTCCTACATCAGTCCACCCTTCTTGAGAAAAACTCCGACCTCGAGTTGTCATCATAGAACATGAGATCTTTTCCACCGTCCAACAGCTTACCACGATCAAACACAAAAGTCATTGCTCTAGGGATGAAAAACTGAAGTAGACAAGAAATGTTGTTCCAAGCATCATGAAATGCGTATTTAGACTTCCCGCGATCGAACACAAAACTCGCATCAATAGTGGTTGTATTTGAATCAACTCTGCGAACAGCAGCCACGAATACAGATGATGCTTCTCCGAAATTCTGAGCTACGCTTTTGAGTGCGCATACAAATGATTCGTTGCTCTGCTGGTCCAAGAAATAGAATAGTCCCTTGACTTCAGTATCTACATTTCTGTTTTGAAATAAAATCCCCCATCCAATTCTTCTAATTTCTACGTAGCGTCTTGCATCAACTGTGCACAGTAATGTCCCAACAAATAATGTAGGAGTTGTTAGTGAAAAGAACATGGTATTTATGTCAACCACGTTAGTAGTGACTACTACCTTCCTTTCTCTTTTTTCTACTCGGTTGACCCAAAACATGTGTTTCTCGAGAAGACTATCCAGCTTTCTATCGTATACTGTTGGTGCCGATTGGCCACGATCAATGTAAAATATGGGCATCCAACTCAAAATCAATTGACAATGAGTGGAGTGGCCCGTAAGATTATAAACCGCAGGATCTTAGATTGCCCAGACAATGTGGGACTAATAATCTCAACACACCCCCTCACATGTAGCCTCGCTGGGTCTAACACGTGGACAATTAAATCGGTGACGCGGAGAAAAGGCGCGGTCATATGACTCGTCGCAAATAACCTGCTCTGATACCATGTTAGAATACGGGCATCCAACTCAAAACCAATTGGCAATGAGTGGAGAGGCCTAAAGGATTATAAACCGCAGGATCTTAGATTGCCCATACAATGTGGGGCTAATAATCTCAACACGCCCCCTCACGTGTAGCCTCGTTGGGTCTAACACGTGGACAACTAAACCGGGTGACGCGTAGTAAGGCGCGGTCAATGACTCGTCGCAAATAGCCTGCTCTGATACCATGTTAAAATATGGGCATCCAACTCAAAACCAATTGACAATGAGTGGAGTGGCCCGTAGGATTATAAACCGCAGGATCTTAGATTGCCCAGACAATGTGAGACTAATAATCTCAACACGCCCCCTCACGTGTAGCCTCGTTGGGTTTAACACGTGGACAATTAAATCGGGTGACGCGGAGTAAAGGCGTGGTCATATGACTCGTCGCAAATAGCCTGCTCTGATACCATATTAGATTTATGATAAGAGTAACGATCAGATGTAAATTAAAGAGACAAGAAATTAAAATGGTTCGGCACTAACGCCTACATCCAGTGGTAAACCCTGTAGGGTGAAATGTATTGATGATCATCAGTATTCACTGAGATGATTTACATTTACAGAAATGATTCCTTTTTATTGGAATAATTGGATAAATCATAACCTAGAACAAACTAACTGTGTTGACTAGGAAACTTATCTAGATTTACAACTGATTTACTAATAATTTGTTACTGACTTTGTCTTCTGTATACGTGCTTCATTCACGACTACCTTGCTTACTTTGTAGGCTAATACACATGACTTATATTCCAATAATCAAAGACAAAGTCCATTATTTGAACTCCTTGCTGTTCCGTACATCTGTGAATGGTGTAAGACGTACACATGTACCGTCCATTAAACTTGAAAACCAACGTTGATGCAGCAGCAGGAAGCGAGAAAAATGTGTTATCATTGAAGTCATTTAACCATCCCCCATCAGTAAATTGATCTTTAAAAATGTCAGATTGCTCCGTTACTACTTTGCCTCTCTCGTAGTAATTACCAAATTTATCAGACAAATCAAAATCCAGTAGACCTGTTTGATTGCTTGCGATCTTTGTAAACATAAAACCATTAAGTTCTGATATTTTCTTCCAATTTTCTAGTTTGGCCTTATTGGATTGGTAGGCTCCAGGACTGCCCACCGATAACCTTTCTGTACCCTTTAATATCAACATTATAAGACCACTTTCACCCTTGGATGAAACAATCTTGAATAGGTCATTGATTGAACGCTTGTCCACATTACTTGTTAAACTAATCACCAAAGTGCAACAGCAACACAGTGGAAGTCACGGTCTTCCATGGATTTTAAAATTAAAAATTCCACGTTTCTACTGTTATTGAGATATCCACAAGGTACGTGCTTCGCAAAGAATTTGTACTTTCCGTGCACTGCGATTAAAACATAAGATGAGAGCTCCGACAACTTGTAAAACGTTCCAAAGTAATCCTTCATGCTACCACCAGATTGAATAATCGCACTTCCTTGACTTGGATTGCATTTCTGAATGATCAAGAGACTGTCAACATGATAGTAATAGTGATTAGTAAAGCAAACCAACAGCTTTCGTGATGACGAAAAGACAATTTCCTTAAGCTCAGAATAACAGTCATGCCGTCTTCCTGGATCCATCATTGATGCTTTTCCATAATCCGAGCAACACCTCCATCCCGGGTCTCTTGGGCGTGGTCTATTCTTCACTATTTTGCATATACCGTAGCAGAAATTCGAAAATGCATTAATATTGATCCAAACACCATCAACGGCTACAACCTCATGGAAATGCTTGAACTCATCAGTCCACCACTTGATGGTTGCAAACTTAAGGTAAACTGTGAAGCATACAGATCCCGGGCAGTCTTGAGCAAGGAATATTTCATAACCATAGTTGACGAAAACATCATCCGTCCTTTCTCGTTCCAATACTCTATGTGATTCATTAATAACGATTACAGGATCAGTGAGAACAAAGTGATTCTCTTCACTGTAATTATTAACAACCTCTGCTGTCACAGACATGTTCCTATCACCCAACAATAAGATATCCTCTCTGTCCTCTTCTGTCGAAGTTATTAGCTTTACATTAACTCTAGGAAGAATTATACTTTCTCTCTTACCAAGAAGATCAATATCTTTGTTGCGACAGTTTATGGAACCCAACTTGGAGCTTGAACCATATCCTTCATTCAGTATAAATATTTCCGGTTCGATCATTTCACATGCAATAGTGATCATTTCACATGGAATATAAGTCATGTGTTTTAGCCTACAAAGTAAGCAAGGTAGTCGTGAATGAAGCACGTATACAGAAGACGAAGTCAGTAACAAATTATTAGTAAATCAGTTGTAAATCTAGATAAGTTTCCTAGTCAACACAGTTAGTTTGTTCTAGGTTATGATTTATCCAATAGGAATCATTTCTGTAAATGTAAATCATCTCAGTAAGTATTGATGATCATCAATACATTTCACCCTACGGGGTTTATCAGTGGATGTAGGCGTTAGTGCTGAACCACTTTAATCTCTTGTCTCTTTTATTTACATCTGATCCTTACTCTTATCATAAATCTAATAATCATGTCAGAATTGTTTTTAGTTGAAGAAGAATCTTCTTTAATCGAAGACGAAACTTGTTTAACCTGATTTTCATCTTCTTCTTTAGAAACAACACTCTCTTCAACCAGTTGAGAAATAGTTTTTATCTCTTCCTCTGGAACAGCAACTTCCATCTCTTCTTTGTTAACTGACGTAATCAAAACAGCTACGGAACCATTAGAAGACGATGAATTCTCTTGAACTTCTTTTCCGGAAAGGTTGGAAAATGGAAAATTATTTTCTCGTGTAGCTTTAGCCAAAGCAATCCTAAACCTTTCACGTTTAGCTTCGGCAATCAGAAATTCTTCAAGCTTCATCAAATTTTGCTCTTCTTCTTTTCTGGCATGGAAAAGCCTTTCTATTTTCCTTTCATGTTCTTCGTCAGGATAAAACGTATAACGAAGCTTCATTATCTTCTCCGTATAACTTTGAATACTTGTTGATAATTCTAATCTAAGCTTTAGAAGATCTTCCATAGTTATTTCTTTCATGATAAAAAAAAAAAAAAAAAAAACGAGAATAAGAAAACTAGGTTTTTTTTTTTTTTTTTTTTAGTAATATAAGGTTTGAGTTTGCGGAAGCGGTTTAATGGATCGGTTTCTAGATAAGAATCTAAAAACTTTGGTTGTGGTACCAACTAATGTAGAACGATAGTGAGAAGAACGCAATACGGAGATTGCTGGTGATGAGAAGGAATAAAAGGATGAGATATAGACGATATTTAAAAGGAAGAATAAGAAAAGATTAAAGAAGATCGTATTAAACGATAATAATATTGATAGATTGATAATAATAAGTTTGATAATCCTAAGACAATCGTATGCCTATTTATATAGGCCATTCGTTACCTAAAATAACTAGAGTTCTAAATAAAGAGAAATACTAAAAAGGAAATAAGATAACTTGTAGACTAAGGCCGAGATGTCCTACATCAGGGTTTATATAAGAGACCGTACGTGCTTTCTCATGATTAAGAACTTGATTATTTTGAACCCTAGATAAAACAGGTATAACAGAAGCTATTAAACTAAGATTCGATGACTTACCATTAAGATTTGACAAATCATAAGAAACCTTGAGCTGATTTTCATCCTTTTTTTCAAAAAAAACGTTTCTTTCATTCTTCTGTGATGTAGCTTTCGTATTTTCATCAACTGATGCAGCTAAAATAGCCACGACACCTTTAGATGACAACAAAACTTCTTGAGTTGAAGACGAAACTTTAGGAACAATAACTTGTATCTCTTCTTCGTCAATTGATGTAACCAAAATAGTTACAGTACAAGAAGACGATGAGTCTTCTGGAGTTGATAACGAAACTTCTTTATCATCATGTGAAATCTTACTGAAAGTTTTGGCAATTTTACGTTTATATTCACGTTTAGCTTCAGCCATGAGCTTTAAAGTTTCTTCATCTTCAATCTTAAGAGTAGTTACAAACTTGTCTAGAATCAGATGAATATCTTCAAACTTCTTTTCAGAATTTGTAAACTGAGTAAAGCAAGTCTTCTCCAACTTTGTTAGGTTATCTGAAATCGTAGCAATATTTGTATTAACTGTAGCTATACTAGCATTAACAGCATTACTAGCAGTAGTACTTGTAATAAGATTGGTAAGCTTGGTAATAGCAGCGTCGAAAGCTTCTTGAGTAACGTTGCCATCCATAGAGGTAATTTTTTTTTAATTGATATATTAGGGTTTGAGTTTGCGGAAGCGGTTTAATGGATCAGTTTCTAGATAAGAATCTAAAAACTTTGGCTGTGGTACCAACTAATGTAGAACGATAGTGAGAAGAATGCAATACGGAGATTACTAGGGATGCGAAGGAAGAAAGAGATGGGAAATAGACGAAATTTATAAAGAGATTAAGAAAAGATAAAAGATAATTCGTATGAAACGAATAATAAGAATGATAATATTATGATTGATAAAAGATTGATTAACCCTGAGACAATCGTATGCCTATTTATATAGGCTACTGGATACCTAAAATAATTAGAGTTCTAAATAAAGAGAAATACTAAAAAGGAAATAACAATAACTTGTCGAATACGGCAGATGTCCTACATCACATATCCTCAATAGGTTAGACATAAAATATAATATCGTGGAACAACAATGTCTTTGCCGGTAAAAAAACTAGGAATTACATCTATGACCTGAACAAAATACTCAACATGGATATAATCTTTCTCCAAGAAACAAAAATAAACTCTGAGAAAATCCTAAGATTCACCAAGCACATAAACTTTCCAAACACTTTTTATGTACCTTCCATTGGTAGAGCTATAAGGATCTGTCTACTCTGGAAAAATGGTTTCGAGATAGACATTTTTTATCATGACAAGAATATTATTCATTGTTTAGTTAAAAACAATCCAGCTAAATCCAAATGGGATTTTATGTTGTGTTTATGGGTCACCTTATACCCAAGAGTGGAAAATACAATGAAATTTAATAATAAAACTATATGTGAAACTTATGTTATCGCTGCTCCATGGGCTCTCATAGGTGACTTCAATCTTACTCTTCATGACAATGAATGAAGTAATAGTAATGAATAACTTCTCATGCTTCAAAAATTACAGAAACTGTCTTAGATACCGGTTTTAGTGATATAGGTTCTCATGGAAATCCATATACTTGGGCTAGTAATAAACATGGTACGGGGAAAATTATATCAAGATTACACAGAACTTTCATAAACTCAGACTGGTTAATAAATTTTCTTGACCCTTGTCTAAAGCATCTACCTTTTTTAGTGTCAAATCACTTTCTTGTCTTTCGAGATTTATCTCCTAATGATGTGCACAACTCCAAAAGTTGGAATTTGTGAATGCTGGCTATGGGAAAGCTCTTGCAGAACTGAAATAAACAATACTTGGGCTAGAAGGTTCAATGGGTCAGCGGCATACACCTTGGATAAGAAACTATCTGCAATGAGAAGATCTTTGTCTCTATGGAGTATAATCACGTTCTATAATATTTAAGATAAGTTTAAATACCTACAACAATAACTCACTGCAACCCAACAACCAAATCCAGCAAGAGACAACATTCAGTTAATGAAAGAAGTTGAAAAAGAGATTAATGAATGACACATACGATAAAAAGAACTTTTATCGACAAAAGTCAAGAAAAACTTTCTGTAATGAGGTTGATCAAAACACCAAGCATTTTCATCTCCAAGCTAACAAGAGAAGAACGAGAAACATAATAGAGACTCTTCAGAAGCAAAATGGAAGTTGGTGCACTGGTAAAAATAATCTTGAAGAGCTACTAAACTCCAATTTCAAGAATATCGTGAGCACTTCTAATCCTCCAACTGTTACTGCTCAAATGGATCTACTTCCAAATGCATCACTGATGCAGACAAAGCTTCCCTCACCATAGTACCAGATGAAGATGAAACTACGGTTGTACTTAAGTGTATGTAACTGTGGAAAGCTCCAGAGCCAGACAGGTTTCCACTAGTTTTTTTTACCAATCCTAGTAGTTTGTTTCCAAAGAAGATGTGATCAAGATGGTTTATTCTTTCTTCATCTCGGGTAGATTGTTAAAGAAAGTGAATGGTAAAAACCTATATCTTATCCCAAATACAGAACTCTCACATACACCAGGTGACTATAGATTGATAACACTTTGTAATTCCACATATAAGTTGGTTACAAAAGTTATGGTAACAAGATGTAAGTCTCATCTAGACAAATTCATTTCTCCAATGAAAGTTGTATGCATCCCTGGAAGACAAATAAGTCATAACATCACTTTAGCTCATGAGTTGATACACTACATAAAAAGGAAGAAAACCAAAAAGCATTATTTGGCTATGAAGTTAGATATGATCAAGGCATTCGATCAAGAAGATTAGAGCTTTCTGAATGATATTATGTTGAGACTCGGCTTTTGCAGCAAATGATGTCAACTGGTTCAAGAGTGTTTGTCTATTTCAGAAAAACAGATATTACTTAATCGGTTACCTTGTCAGCCATTTAAACTAACAAGGGGAATACTACAAGGTGGTCCAATATCACCTTAACTTTTTCCAATAACAATGAAGGTGTTTAAAAGAACTTTAGCTCAGGCAGAAAATTCAGGTGCAATTCAAGGCATAAAAATCTCGATAAATGCTACCCAAGTGACACACTTCCTATTCGCAGACGATTTCCTACTTTTTTTCAAGGAAGATATGCACAATGTAAACAATCTTTTGCAAGTTATCAACAGATTCAATGAGATTTCAGGTCCGCAAATCAATTTTTCAGAAATCTGCGGTCTTCTTCTCAAAATATTTCGCATCAAGACATTGCAGAATCTTGTTGTGAAAATAAACTAACAAGGGGAATACGACAAGGTGGTCCAATATCACCTTAATTTTTTTTCCTGATAACAATGGAGGTGTTTAAAAGAACTTTAGCTCAGGCAGAAAATTCAGGTGCAATTCAAGGCATAAAAATATCGATAAATGCTACCCAAGTGACACACTTCCTATTCGCAGACGATTTCCTACTTTTTGTCAAGGAAGATATGCACAATGTAAACAATCTTTTGCAAGTTATCAACAGATTCAATGAGATTTCAGGTCCGCAAATCAATTTTTCAGAAATCTGCGGCCTTCTTCTCAAAATATTTTGCATCAAGACATTGCAGAATCTTGTTGTGAAAATAAACTAACAAGGGGAATACAACAAGGTGGTCCAATATCACCTTAATTTTTTTTCCTGATAACAATGGAGGTGTTTAAAAGAACTTTAGCTCAGGCAGAAAATTCAGGTGCAATTCAAGGCATAAAAATCTCGATAAATGCTACCCAAGTGACACACTTCCTATTCGCAGACGATTTCCTACTTTTTGTCAAGGCAGATATGCACAATGTAAACAATCTTTTGCAAGTTTTCAACAGATTCAATGAGATTTTAGGTCCGCAAATCAATTTTTCAGAAATATGCGGCCTTCTTCTCAGAATATTTTGCATCAAGACATTGCAGAATCTTGTTGTGGAAATTAAGAATAAAGAAAATATGTTTGAAGGAGAAGTATCTAGGTATTCCATAATTTCTGAAGAGGAAAAAGACTTTTTCTTTCTCTTCTCTAGTAAGTAACATGAAGCACAAGCTTACAAAATGGAAAATAAAGTCTGTTAACTAGGCTGAAAGGCCAATCATGATAAAAACATGTGATCGATGCTATGCCCCCACATCATATGGGAATTTTCAATATACCGGACACAACAATTAAATAGATGGACAAGGTGCAGTGAGATTATTGGTGGAATAATCCAGAAGGAGGTAGTCTTTATATAACTTCATGACCAATAGTTTATCGGGACAAAGATACAGGAGGAATGGGATTCAAGAAGTTTCTAGCAAAGTCTCCATGGAGACTCCGTCACCAACAAAAACAACTATGGGCAGCTTTAAAACAAACGTATTTCTCGGCTACTTCTGCTCTACAAGCAAATAAGAAAAGAATTCTACATGGGCTTGGCAAAGTATATGGGGAGTATGGATTTTATTAGGAAATACAGTTTCTGGGTTGTAGGAGATGTAATCAAACTTCAAGCTTGGGAGGAAACCTGGATACATGGCAAGAAAATTCCACCAATTGCAGAAGTATCTGCTGAAGAAGCTATGAATTATGCCAAAGTCTCTGATTTGATTGATCCACAAACTAAAACGTTGAAAACTGACACAATAAGAAGAATGCTTAATCAAGATGATTTAGAAAATATTATCCAAACTCGTATTCCCGCAACAAACGGGGACAAACTCATCTATACATTGACTCGCAATGGAAAGTTTACAGTCGAGTCAGCATATAAAAAGTTAGTGAATATCAAAACCAATCGGGAAGAACTTTATGACGAGGAAGCAACAAAACTACACAAGAAAGCATGGATTCTCAATACTCTACCGCGTGTTAAACATTTCATGTGGAAATGTATCTATGACATAGTCCCTAGAAGTGAAAGAATGGACAGAGTCATGCAGTACAGTGGAGACAAATGCTCACTCTACAATCAAAGCATAAAGACGACATCTCATATTATGTGGGAGTATCATTTCTCAAGGGTAGTGAACTTATCAACTCCGAGTGCAAGTAAGTATGCAACTGGCTAATAAATCTGTAACTAGCTGGATAAGAAGTGGGTTTGATGATGAGATGAATAATCTGGATAAGGACTGAGTAGTGAAAATGGCAATATGGTATGGGAAAACACACTACAGATGTGTGTTTGAAAATATGAAACCCAACCCAATCAGGATAATAAGAAATATTTAACAGTTCAACATGATTACATGAAAGGGGATGAAAGAGGAGATTACCCATAAACCTAACAAGGTAATGACAAGCAGTGAAATTTCCCAGATTCATTGGATACCACCTGATAACCCTTATTTCTCTATATGTTGTGATGCATCTTTCAAAATAAAAACTGATAAAAATCATTCAGGAATTGGTCTATTCTTCGTAATTTTATATGAAATTTTGAGTTAGATGCACAAGTAGTGGTGGAGGAAGTGACTCATGATCCTCATAAAGTATCGTGGGAAAATCAATCAATTATCTTAGATAATAGAACTAAACTTTGCAACAACCCACTATGGAAGTGTAAGTTTGTTAAAAGAATTTTTAAAAAGACATCAGACTTTTTGGCTAGGCATGCTAAGATTTATAAAATCTGTAAGTCATGGATATGCTTTCCACCAAGTTTTATTGCATGCACAATATTGGAGGAAGCAACCAATATCTTTTATCCAGTTTAAGTAATTGTAGTAGGGTAAAAACTGATTCTGGAGAAAAGAGTAAAAGTAGGTAGGTTGATGAGAAACGAGTCTAGACCCTAAACAAATGTACTGCACATGAGTACTTTAGATTCAAGAGATCAATCTGTACAATTCTGGCCAAAACCAATAAATGGCCGTTCAAGTCTTGCTTCGGTAACAAAATGAAGGAGAAGGGTTGATCTTAGGGAGGGAAGCATAGAAGGTGTTGAGATCAGAGAGACAGGCTTCGTGAGAGGTGAAGGTGTATGAACATGTATCGGAAAGTAGAACCTGCTTGAAGGTTGTAAGCAGTGTGTTCTCTGTGTGTTCTGGATACATACGTCGATGATGATGATTACCCCTTTTTAGAAATAGATCACAAAACCTATTTATGTATAATCATGCTTGTACACCCTGATCTCCTAGGAAGTGGAAGCTGTGGAGGACTAAGAAGGTGGAGATCGTGTGAAAGTGATGAAACCGTGTCCCTATCATGAAGGGGAGGACGAACGGTTTCACATCCACTACTCATCTACTCTTGTCAACTGTCTGCCTTTTCTGACATTTTCTCATAATGGGCGTGTTGCACGCCGCATGCTGTAAACCGCCAGACCAATACCCTGATGAACATCCCCCAGTTTGTGACATGTTTGATGTCTCGAATATTTTGGTAGAAAATAATATCTAGTTGTGTCTTGCATAGTCATACTACTTGCATAGTAAAATCTATATGATATGAAGCATGCTACACCACAACTAATGAAAAGTGAAGCAAGTCCGTATGATAGTTGCTGAATGGGCCCACCACTATGACATGTGAGAAGTGGTCGTGAACATATTATTATTCCAGCAACTAATCATATATCATGGGTCTTGTTTTGTAAAACCTAAATTCGACCAATCACACGCAAGTTAGGCAGCATGTGGCCATGAGTGACAAGTCAATCACTGTTTTTGATGACATCAATGAGAGGTGATGGGTGGTCACGAAAAATATATATGAGTATGTAAGTAGTCACGCATATGTAGCAAGACATATGGTCTCATAATCACATTAACCCAACTCTTGAATGAAAGAGCGAATGGAAGTTTATCTATCTTACAAAAACAAATGTGTTTTTCCCAATCTACCGAGCAAGCATCTCCAGGTCTCGTAGGTACACGAGGTCGGGGAATCCTTTCCCAAGCAGCTCCAGGTCTCCGTGGGTGCCCTAGATAGGAAAATCCTTTCCCTTATCGAAACATGTGTTTGTTTGATATAAAATGGGGTATTACCCATTTTGGCCGGTATCACCATTCACGCCTCCGCTTGCAATTTTCCCTTCGACGTCAATAGCTCTCTGAACGAGAGCATCCACTACCGCCAGGAAGGTAAGTGATTCTCTCTTCCCCTTTCTTTTTGCATGCGGGTGTAAACCCTAGTTGTGGGTGTAGCTTCCATGAACAGTTTATTGGACTTGAAAATTCAACTCAGTATGAATTACCTCCTTTGTCAGCAGTATTAAGGTGAGCATTAACAACAACATCAGTGGTGAAGTAATCTCCAGTATTTAGGATCAGCAACAAGAAGAGAAAGGAGAAATCGAGGTAAACTTCTCTCCTTTAGGGTACCAGCATCTTTAGTACTAGTAATCAGTCAACAACATTATGAGGAACATGCAATCAGGAGGTAGTTGTAGACAACAGACGGAACCAGTGACTATGAGATGATGGCTCAAATTGTAGATGATATCGGAAAGGTGGAAGACATAATCAGGAGGAGCTGGTGGTGGACTCCGATAGTTTTCTTGACGTAGACGGAGATGTGGTGGTTAGCTTGATCCTTATTGGTGGACAAACTGGTGAAGTAGGTATCGACCATCAACGCGTAAGAGAGAGTCAGTAGCAACTAGAAGAGTATGGTCTTGAGTAACCTCATTAGCTAGGGATTTTAGGATGTAGGCTCGTTGCAGGTCTCTATTTCTGGTATTTGGCTGGTAACAACCATAGTTTGAGAACGTCGACATTAAATGTTGAAAACGACAGCAACCGGTTATGGACGAACTTGCAAGGAGAGGTGTGGTCAATCAAACAAAGACTCTCAACAAGCTTGAATTTTTTGTCTTCATCGAGAAGCAGTAGTACTCCTCTTTTATTCGACAATCATACACCACATACGATCTATGTCTTAGGTTACTTTAACTGGCCAACTATCATCGGAGAAAAAACATCGACACCAATAGTAGCAAATAATTGCAGGAAGAAGAGCAACAACTTCAGCTCTCCTATGATGACTACACCAGCAGCAAGGACAACATCAGTTAGGAGAAGAGACAATCCCATCAACATCAAGGAGTTGAATCTTGGGCTATCAATAGTTGGACACAACAACAATTCTTCTTCTCGGCTCTAGTAGTCAACAACGGCTATAGTGAGGGGGAAGTAGTGGTAGTACGAAAATATTCTTGACTGCCTCCATAATTAATTGGTACGAAGAGGCATTATCAGGGGTATCTCAACTAGTAAAAATTCGAATCTTCAGACGAGAAGCAAAAGTGTATAACCGTAAATGGAGATATCCAGAGTTTCCACATGCTCGCAGTGATTGCGGCTTTTGTGTTGTCAGGGATGAATGATCAATGCATTGTCGAATTCTTTTTTCTCTCCCATAAGAGAGTGGTGCTCGCCTGGGCGGGAGTTGACAGACCAAGGAATGCTAAAGTAAGTTCATGTTTTGTAAGAATTTTACGTTCAATCTTGTAATCCCTGCCTCCTTGAATTCATATGTTCTGCAGTGATGGCTTGTATTGTCTGCTGCTTTTTTTGAATGAGAAGTGTGTTTTCTGAACGAACTCTTCACAGCATGTCCATTATCTGTCCTTGGTGACACTATACTTGTAGATGTTACTGACTGATTGTGTAAGTTACGAGTAGCACTGACCTGAACCTTATATAAAGCGAAAGTATTTGCCTTTCTCCTTGTACATGGACTTCGGATGACTGACAGTATGTCTTTTTGGTACCGGAGTGCAGTTTATCTATAGAGTAGCAAAGTTCCTCGGGTCTTTTGGTGTGCTCGTACTGGTGATAGTTTGACTGGAGGATTATAACTTCAACCGTAAATGTGAAATATTAACATTCCTTGCGTACAGAATATATAGATCCAGTCATTCTGCAGTTCCCATATATGCAGGTATTATTTGATGATGTAGCAGGTTAGTAATGATCTGAAGGATAACACAGAAGTAGTTGTTGTCGATGAGACTGAGTATGCTCTCACGCCTCCTTCTTATAAGAATGAAGACTCCGTCCCCTCAATGGTAGTTGATGCAAGTAACCTTGGTGACAACAATCTTGAAGTTGAAAAAACAATGACGATTGTTGAGTATTCAGCTGAAAAACCTGGTATTCGACCTTCCATTTGTTGTTCCCCTTGCAGGTTGTGTACACTTTGGTCGAGCGTGTAGGGAAGGCTTTATCTTTGGTAGCTGAGACATGTAGTATGAAAAGAGTTGTTGTTTATGAAGAGTTGATCACAAGCTGGGAATACCACCTGAATATGTGTGAAGGCTTCGAGTTCCATGTCTCCTGGTTCCATCAAGGAATTGCTACTGCCATGGATTTGAAAATTGCAACAGGTTTGGTTCCTTCTAGTGGTCTCATCAGGAAAAACGAAGCAGAGATTGAGAAGCTGACTTAGGAACTGGAGTTGAAAGAAGGTGTTCTTCAAGAGATATGAAGCTGTCTACTATATGATTTCTCTTGAATGCCTTTATTATCTACATAGAACATTTTCTTCTTAGGTGTTTTGAAAGAAAAAAGATGTTCTTGTGTGGTTTGATTTTCTGTTTTTGAACAAGTAGGTAATTATTTTGCAAAATTTTTGAGTTTATCGAGATCTTGCTTTGAAATAGTTTGTAAACATTTGATAAAATATTGAAAGGGGCTAGCCTTTTATTCACATAGCCTAGTCACAATTGGATTGATAGACGGACCAAGTCCCCAGCTCCTGATTGAATGAAGAATAGCTGGTTGTAAAGAGAGTTGTTCAACAAGACTTATTTGTGTGTGGAATCTGCGGATGTACGATCTTGCATCCTCTCCAGGAAGTTGCTTCACATATGCCAAGTGACGATATTCCGAAAGTAGGTAGTCTTACTTGTTTTTGTTGAAGTAATAAGCACGAACAAGACATTCATCACATAGTGGTAGAGCCCGTCTCGTTCCTTAGAGCTAGCGGCGGTAATATGTACAGGCGCATCGAGCGAGAAAAATAGCATGAGATGATGACTCGTAGCAGGTAACACCAAGGTAGGGAATGAGAGATGCGCGGAGAGGCTGATGATGGAGCCGGTAGCTTCCTTGATGTTGAGCATGAACTCTCATTGTCTTCCTTAATCTCAATGATGGTTCCAAAATGGTAAGGAAGACATCATCAATAGGATCAATCAGCCTGGTAGAAGAGCTGGTGATAACTTTATGGAAGGAGTTGAAAAGAGGGAGGCAGTCCCTTGAACACGAGTACCCACGGAGCTTTCAACTTGGCAGACGTTTTTGCTGGCAGAGAGGATAAATAAAAGGAATCCAAGTAATACTTGAAGCTTCAACTGGAGGCTCCATTGGTATGATGAGTGGTGAAGCAAGCATTTGATATGAAGGTTTATCCGCTCAAAAAAGAAAAGTATGGAAACCAGTCCCCAGTCATAAGGCAAGATGTACAATATGAAGTTGTCTTCATTTCATGAGGTGGTGAAAGGAACGCTAATAAAAGAGGTCTCGAAGCTGGCATCATCATAAGTATTGAGGCTGGAAATGGTTGTGGATGCCTTGTTATCAGTGATAGTCAGAACTTCAAATTTGGTAAAGCATGTCTTTGGAAGTAGATTGGTATCGCTTGAGCGGAGTAGGTAGCATGGTTGTAGACATGATGAATGAACTTCTCAGTTGAATGAGAGTTTTGACAGAATCATAGTAACAGCGGTGTGGATCGACTAGCGTCTTACCAAATTCAGTATCTTTGAGACAAGTAGTGGTGAGCAGTCCCCAGCCACACTTTTTTTTTCTTTTTTCTTCTGTGCAGGTTCAAGATGTATTCCATTTCCATTTGGAAATATAATTGTTCTTCAGACATAACACAGTTAAGAGAGATGAGGATACCTTCGCATCGTGTCTTGGAGAAGTAAGGAAGTTTTTATATGCGAACGACTTAATTGATGGGTTGTGCAAATATGATGAAGCTCCTGAAATGGAGAGAGTCCCTGTGCACCCCTTCAGTCCCCAGGTGCAATCTCCTCCAGCAATTCAACTACTTATTCCATGGGAGAGGAAATTATGAAAGCGTCTCTCTTGTTGACGTTATTGCCGTTGAGACAGATATGGTGTAGCTTGGACGTGGTTGTCTCATTGCGGCAGTCGTGCCTGTGGTACTGGAGTTGGAGATGAGGGGTTTGGACACGCAGTATGTTGCATCTCTGAGACGATCACTTTCCTTTGGTTCTTTCAGTGGAACTGCTTACAGAAGTCCGAAGGTTGTATTGCTCGTTGATGAGACGTATGCTTCCACGAGTCTCATGAGGCTCTTCTATCTTGGAGACTCTGGTACTCTGCAACAAGACAGGTGCCGCAGTACCAAATTGTTTGGTTGCTTCATGTAGTTCAGAGATCATTTGGAAATGTGAGTTTTCCAGTAATGCTCGATAAGAAGAAATCATGTCGTTGATGCATAACTCCGCAAGTTGTTGTTTACTGATATTTGGACCATGACAGTCCAATGCCCGGATCTTGACACTCTTCACGCGTGATGAAACTGATTTGTTGATTCATTGATGATGGACGTTCAATGACACTAACTGGTGCTTCATCATTTCCTATTATATGAGCTTTGGAGGTTCTAGGATCATCATTGAATGTTGAAGCATTCTTAGTTTGCTCCATATGGTGTTGCTCAGAGGCTTGAGAAAATTGAGTAAGTACTCCAGTGATCATGTCTCCTTGATTCTCAGCAAAGATTAATCTTGCGTCTGTATCAGGTCAGATATGGCAGGCAGAAAGCTTGATTGTTTCTGGCTTCTTCATTATCTTGGCTAGAGAGAGGCGAGTTGATAGCATCAACATTGATCTCAGTGTTCACGCCTGGTGAAGGGGTATCGTCTGCATTGCTGTTATTGGCATCTTGTTGATAGAAGGATTGATACCTGAATTACCAGTGTTAGAAAAAGTAGTATTGTTGATCTTAAGATGAGGGTTTGGTAATTAACCTAAGCTTAGACCGACCATTTTATGAAATTGGGAAATTGAAAAGTTTTTGGGAATTGATTTTGCAACCGAGAGATTAATCTACCACTGTGGTCGCCAATTTGTAGTAAGGTAAAAACTGATTATGGAGAAAAGAGTAAAAGTAGGTAGGTTGATGGGAAACGATTCTAGACCCTAAACAAATGTACATCATATGAGTACTTTAGATTCGAGAGATCAATCTGTACAATTCTGGACTAAACCAAGAAATGGTCGTTCCAGTCTTGCTTCGGTCAAAAAATGAAGGAGAAGGGTTGATCTTAGGGAGGGAAGCAGAGAAGGTATTGAGATCAGAGAGACATGCTCTGTGAGAGGTGAAGGTGTATGAACATGTATCATAAAGTAGAACATGCTTGAAGGTTTTATGTAGTGTTCTAGGTGTGTTCTGGATACATACGTTGATGATGATGATTACCCATTTTTCGAAATAGATCAGAAAACCTATTTATTTGTAATCATGCTTGTACACCCTGATCTCCTAGGAAGTGGAAGTTTTGGAAGAGTAAAAAGGTGGAGATCGTATGAAAGTGATGAAACTATGTCCATATCATGATGGGAAGGCTGAACGGTTTCACATCAACTACTCATCTACTCTTGTCAACTGTCTGCCTTTTCTGACATTTTCTCATAATGGGCGTGTTGCACGCCGCATGGTGTAAACAGCCAGACCAATACCCTGATGAACATCCCCCAATTTGTTACATGTTTGATGTCTCAAGTATTTTGATAGAAAATAATATCTAGTTGTGTCTTGTATAGTCATACTACTTGTATAGTAAAATCTATATGATATGAAGCAAGTTACAACACAACTAATGAAAAGTGGAGCAAGTCTCGTATGATAGTTGTTGAATGGGCCCACCACTATGACATGTGAGAAGTGGTCGTGAATATATTATTATTCCAGCAACTAATCATATATCATGAGTCTTGTTTTGTAAAACCTAAATATTTCGACGAATCACGCGCAAGTTAGGCAGCAGGTGGCCATGAGTGACAAGTCAATCAGTGCTTTTGATGACATCAGCAGAGGTGATGGGTGGTCACGAAAGAGTGGAGAAAATATATATATGAGTATGGAAGTAGTACGCATATGTAGCAAGACATATGGTCTCATAATCACATTAACCCACCTCTTGAATAAAAGTGCGAATGGAGGTTTATGTTAATACACAAAGAAATTCGTGAAATTTCGTAGTCAAAAATTTCAGATGTGAGACCCTTCACTAAAACTGTTATAGAATTCCCATACGAACTCGGATTCTGGTGATCTGCCCCTCCATTCTTATCAGAAAATAATTTCCTATCTTCTTATACGATAATATTTTGGTTTGAGCTCGTTTAGGAGGTGAAAACTTCCCAACAGTAAAAACTCAGGAAGAATTCAAGAGGAATTCTGTCAGTTTTCAGCCATGACCTAGCTCGTTCTTTAATATGTATCTTGTTACTCGTTAATCCGATTGATGTGATTTTTTAGTATGTTATACTAGACATCCATACAAAACTTTTGACATATGGCTCATGTACAGATTCTTTACGAGTTGCTCCCAGTTGTTCGGACAACCTTGCGTGGCCTTTTGGATATCGTTCAACCTAGTTAAAGCGATCCGATTGGTGAGAGCGGAGCACGTAGGCTATAAACAATATGATTTTCCGGAGCGGATCCTGTAGGATATAAGAAATATGATTGGTCGGAATAGTAGAAGGGCCATAGGTAGCTATCATGGAACTTGCAGCTTAGAAGCAATGTGATTGGACGATAGGAAAGAGGAGTGCGTGAGGGCCAACATGAAGCAAGGCCGGTCGGCCATAAGAGGCGCGGTCATGCCCCATCCGTGACTGACCTAATCAGTCACGGTTCCCCTTTTGCTTACTTTTCCTACTTGTATTAGGATTTTATTCCTACTAGCTCCATGATAGGCCAATCTCCTAGCTTGCCTAGGTTTAGTCTCGACCAATAGAGATCGAGATATCGTGCTTGCTCCATTTTAAGGTAAAAACTCTATTTTTTGTGAGTTGACACAAAATTAGGTTAAAAAACTGAATTTTGTGAATTGGCACAAAATTAATTCAATTTAGGTGAATTTTGTACGTTAATACAAAATTACTAATTTTCTACTCTCGCAAGTAGCACAGCTCTAGTCTTATTGGCACAACTTGTATCTTCATGCATATTTCAATTTAGACACTTCGAAAGATTCATGCTACTCAGCTAAGAGTGAATCATTAATCGTCATGTCATGCCCTCACTAAGAGTTCAGCTAGGAACACAACATGAAAAGATACTCAACAGGCTCCGCATTATTGAATAATGCAGCTAGGAGCTTATTACGTAGCAGGCTCCGTATTATTGAATAATGCATCTAGGAGCTTATTATGCAGCAGGCTCTGCATTAGTGAACAATGCAACTAGGAGCTTAAATACTCATTAGGCTCTATACTAATGAACAATTCATCTAGGAGCTTGAGTTTCAATATGATATGAAGAGAGGCATAGGCACTCATCATATATTCTTCAAATTCCTTCCAGAATGTTAGGTAGACAGACTTTTACCGTTTTCGTCCTAAACTAAAAACCACCATCAACAATAATGAAATCTGCTTTTAGTACGAGGGAAAAAAAAGTCTTTAGCAAAAATGATATTTGTTTTTGTTTTTGTTTAGGCAAAATCAAGATTTGAAGGAGCTAACAGAATTT
The DNA here is from genome assembly GCA_023531105.1 of Papaver atlanticum. Taxonomy (NCBI): domain Eukaryota; kingdom Viridiplantae; phylum Streptophyta; class Magnoliopsida; order Ranunculales; family Papaveraceae; genus Papaver; species Papaver atlanticum. The sequence continues at coordinate 2,139,881 of JAJJMB010012240.1, forward strand.
GCAAAAATGATTAAATATAGGTAAAACATAATCTGAAAAAAAGCCTGCAAAATAATAAACATGACACAACCTTCTCATCGCCTTCTGGCAACAGCTTCTGGTATTAGTTCATGTGCTTATGGTACATCTATTGCACGAATCTACTATTTTCCTTAAAAGAAATTCAGAAATAGTAAAAGTGCAGCTAGCATACACTTGATGCCACCTTCTCATCAGCTACAAATAGCAGATTCTGCCATTCTGGTGACAGTTTAAACTTCTTGTATAAATCAGAGTGGTGATCAAATAAACACCACTTCCCTTTCCCTCCAAAGAAGAAAACTGACTTCGATTCCAACTAGGCGATATGGAGTCTACTTATCCAATTGCGGCATTGCCCTATGGCCTATGCTTCTCGGACCAGTTCCCTCCTATGTACCCCAACACCGTACACTACTGTTGCTAAAAGCATATTCCAACATATAACTATATAAGCAGCCGAGGTTTGATCAGAATTCACAAGTTTAGCCTTTAAAACAAGCGGTCCAGATTGAGTACCAAAATTACACGTGTAGAATACTAATTCAGGCACTTTAATAAATTCTGGTGGGTACTATATACAATCTCATCTCTATCCTAATGAAAACCCCCAAATTCCAGAACACAGAAGAAAAAAACTTCCTTTTAGCTCCAATTCCACATAGAGGGGAGATCCACTAGTCGCTATCCTCAGTTTTCTCTATCAACCCTGAATCCCGTCATCGGGGGAAACTCATTTCATCCATCTGATCGTTTCATCTCTAAGGTACTCATTCTTTCGGATTAGGGTTAATGTATCGTATAATTTTTCTATTTTGAAATTCAGAGATTCTTCGAATTATTAGTAAATGATGTCGTATGGGAAAACGATTTTCAATTTTGATAATTCTGCGATTTTTAGGTTTATTTTGTGTTTTTAGAGTTTTTATATTTGCATGCGGTGTTTCAAGAGTTCTGGTCAAGGGAAACAAACAAACAAAAAAGAAAAGAATTTAGTGTTAAAATCTTCAAGAATGTGATGTTATGGTCTTGAATTTGGAGAAGTTGGTGGGGTTAGAACTGTATGTAAGCCATAGCTTGTTATGCTTGTAATTGTGATATTCTTAGAAATGATTTTTAACATTTGGAAATGTATGATGTTAACATTTTACTTTATGCTGATACTTTTGAATTGTTTCCAAGTGACAAAATCTACTGTACTTCCGTTTTGGAAATGTATGATATTAGCATTTTACTTTATGTTGTACAATACTATGTACAAATGCAAGTGAGATTATTTTTTCTCGGCATAATGTGAATTAAGGAAAGCTAGTAGCTTCGAGAAGCTTGTTGATACCAATCAAAGCTTGCATGTTCTTTTTCACATTTTAGCTGCACTGGAAAGTGTTCTGCTTGAATATATATTTGTGGTCTTATTCCTTATTCTACCCTTGAAGAAGAACATTTTGATTAAGTTTTGGAGACATGTCCGCATTCTACAAGTTCTCTTTTTGTTGAATTTGGCATATGTACAAAGAGTAACGACCCATGATTGGCTTCGTCAATTGGATTAATCTGGTTGACGACCAAATGGAGAAAAGTGGGTGTGGTATGCATACAGCCGCTCACTTATGAAACAGGAGTGGGCCTGCTCTTCCTATACGACCAAGCCAAATCTTGTTTTCATGCGTAGTCAAAATTTTATACCTTTTTTGTTCGTAGATTATATATTTTGTGAAACTTTCCATTTAATTAGGTTTCAAAGATTGCGAGATTCTGATTTTCTGTAAATAAGCCGCCCGGCCTTGGTACTAGATGGCGAAAATTTAGGAACTGGAACTCTTGGTGCAGTACTTTATTCTTATGGTGCTATAATTACTCGATTAGTTTATTTTTTCTTTAGGTTAGTAGATTGTTTCTGCGTAGCCTTAGATTTCAAATGAAGATTGTAACAAGTGATTTCGTCATACTCAGCGACCAGATAACATTTAAAAAATTTCTGTCTACCTTTTTATGTTACATTCATTGGGTGATTTAATTTAACTGTTTGCAGTCTTTTCAGAACAAGGGTTTCTGGATGTCAAAGAGAACAGGGTGTTTAACCGATGGAGAGATGGCATATGATAACTCCTCAAGAAATGAATCAAAACGTGCTCACCCATGGTTTCTAGATGATACGGAACAGGAACTACTCCCCAACAAGAAGCAAGCAGTTGGATCATCTAACAGCCAGTCGTTTCCAGGGTTTGTAAATCCAGTTCGTTGGGACAATTCTTCTTGTTTTCACTCGGTTCCATCTCGGGGGGTTCCATCTCAATTCGGTGATACATTATTTGGAGTTGAACCAGCAAGGAGCATTGATCTTGGTGCCAGAAGTACTCCATCAAATGGTTTTGAGAATCTAGATGTGGGAAGAAGGGGTATTCAGGACCAGTTTGGAAACGAGGCCTCCATTCCCTTATCAACGACTCATACCATGGAAGATCCTGGGTCATGCTTTAGTTATGGAGGAATTCGAAAAGTTAAAATCAATGAGGTTAAGGAAACCGACCATGGCATGTCTTTTCCGATTGGTAATGCCTTTAATAAAGGCGAGATCAGTACCATATCTTTTGGTGGGTTTCATGATGACTCGGAGATGAACCCCTCTGCAAGAATCGTAAGCAGTTACGACATGTTAATGAGTCAGTCATCAGTTCACCAGTCAGAAGTAATGCAGGAAAAAGAGCCAATGGATTCGCAGAGAGACATCGCTGGTGGTACCAGCCAAGTTGTCAATACTTCTAAAACCAAGGCGGAGCCAAAATCAGCTAAGAAGGCACCTCCTGCTAACAACTTCCCTTCAAATGCTAGAAGCTTGTTAGCAACTGGTATGCTTGATGGAGTGCCTGTGAAGTACGTTTCCTGGCCACATGAGGTAACCTTTTAACTAGGGACCCTTTAGATAAAGTTGTCATTTTGTTTCGTGTGTTAATTTTCACATTCATGTCAGGAGCTCCACGGAACCATAAAAGGCCCTGGGTATTTGTGCAGCTGTGTGAAATGCAATTTCTCTAAGGTTAGCCACTGAATTTGTTACTAGTTTTTACTATACCATCAATGACTTGACATTATTAACTGCATCAATGACTTAACATTGTTAACTCAAATGGTCTGTGTAGACATTGAATGCCTATGAGTTTGAGCGCCATGCTGGTAACAAAACTAAACATCCTAACAGTCACATATTCTTCGAAAATGGGAAGACTGTATATGCGGTAGTCCAGGAACTAAGGCACACACCCCAGAAAATGTTGTTTGAAGTGATTCAAACTGTCACTGGTTCTCCAATCAATCAGAAGAACTTCAATAATTGGAAAGGTACATGCAACGTCTGTTCAAGCTTGAACTATATTTTATAACAATAGTATGTCATTGTCTTTTAGTTTCCCTTATAGGAGGCATCACTTAACCTTTTATGTTGCAGAATCATATGAAGCAGCAACCCGTGAACTTCAGCGTATCTACGGGACGGAGGACCTAAGCCAAATATTTCAGATTAAAGGTTCCTAAAATCCATGTCCATACTGCCCAGGTAGGGCATCTTTGTTAGTTTATGGTCAAATAACCTCAACTTAAAGCACTAGACCCTTGATTTTTTTATTTTTTTTTGCCTTCTTGGGTTTACCCTCCAGACTATGTAAATCCTCAGTGGTTAAAATGACATGGTGTTCTTAAAGTCTGGTTTTGTTTAGTAATGTTCATTTAGCATCTTGTTTAAGGCAAACCGTGCTTTTGTCACATGCCTCCTCCTTCCCTGTGAAGAAGAATGATGGTCTAAAAATATTAATCTCTCTTTCCCATTTTAGGTCAACAGATGGAATATTGTACACTTTAGTATAGACTGTACAAGAGTCTAATTAGCCCTCAAATAATTGAGGAGTCCATTAACTATCCAAGCTCTAAGAAAGATTATCACACTGCTGGTTGTCATAAATCAAGCTTCTGTACATTTTACAGAAAGACAGTTTACAAAAACTTGTTTCTCTCGCTGGAAACAAAAATAAACAAAAGAAGCCGTTCTGCTGAAAGCAGACTTTGTACCTAACTAGTTGGTTATCCCAACACACTGATCAAAACAATCAAATACGCCTGAGTTGTGACCCTTAGGCGGCAGAACATGTTTCTATTCTTTCTTTGCCTTTACTCTTCACTTCCTTGCTCGAGAGCATTACGGGCCTCTCTCCCTCTGCTTCATAATCATCATCTTTTCATATTCATGATTAATTTTCAGCTTTTCTTTTCATCAGGTTAGTGTGCTTCGTCATGCTTGTAAAAATGTTGTATCACCTCTACCTGATCTGACATAACTGCTTATCCCCTAAAAAAACTACCTCCTATATATATCAAAGTTGGAGTGCTCTGACAGGAGTCACGCCTTCAGTTAGTTCTCTTTGTGTCCTAATAAAAAAATACCGAAGAAATAACTGGTCATCATAAGCTTGGTCTCTACTCTCTCTTCTAGTTTTTCTTCTGTACCATTGAAGATTGGTCGATCTAATACTTGGAGTGACGATTCAATCTGGCACAACACCTTTGTCTATCAGTATATATACTCTCCGCCCTATCCGTAACTTTTTAGGTAAGCTAGCAGCTGGCTGCAACAACTTTTCGGCTTGAAATTTTACCACGCATGTTGATGGCATGCTCATTCATATTCCTATTACTGATGAAAGAATATTGTGGGTTCTGACTTTTCTGTTGATGATTGACTTGCTGTTGTTGTTGCTGGTGGGATTTTATTTTTTGAGATGACGTTGTCGTAGGCCTGATAATCTTGGTCTTGTTAGATGACTCAAATTGTACAGAGAATAGAGAAGAAACAGGTCTGTGATCTGAGAATCTCGACTCCCCTCTCACATACAACATCTGTTCCACTCCCTCACCTTTCCACAATATTCTATCACACCTGTTCCATTGAAAAATTATATTCAGTTAATCATCATTCAATTTCTCGATTATAAAGAAAAAAAAGAACATGCGTTTAATATATTACCTAATGATCCATAGCTAATTAACCTGTCTAACTAACTAAACCATAGTAGTTGTTTATAATATGCTAAACTAAAGGCTTGAGCATGTGCTCACGACGAACCGAATAATAATCATTAGTGTTTATGCTCCCTCCTCCCTCATGTTTAGTGGTTTATACTTCGAACACAGATATGAGGTTATTATTATTCGTCGATGTTAGTATTATTGGTTTGTATTACTACTTAATCAACTTGGACTGATCACACAGAGGATGTCCAACTAAAGGGAAACTCAAGGAACCTTCCTGGTTCTGTTAGAAAGTTATAAATTAACTAGTTTCCAAACATTAATCAGAGTAGTGCAAAGAGCGTGCACACTAAAAGCTATACACTAATAATAAACTAATAATACCCAACTGTTCTTTCTTCTTGTTGCAATAAAAAATTTCTTGTTCAGTGACATTTCCATGTCCCATGTCTAATATTTTGCATCTAGTTGAGATGTCCTTCTGTTTTTTTGTTTTTATGATACCAATTAATAGAAAAATCAAGTTAAGCAAGGATCGAAATTGGCTAGCGATTACGTACCAGGCAGGAGTGCGTCGTTTTTCTTTAGATTTGGAGGTAGTATTGTTTTGGAGTAGAACGTAACGGTCCGAATTGTTTAAATATTTGTAGGTTGGTGCGAAATGTATCCTTCCTTCTTCCCATCCTTGAAATATCCGTCCTGCTTTTTGCTCAATTCTTAGCTGCACCATACCAAATTCAAGAAAACTGTTAGTTAATTGATGGTTAAATTTTGTATTGATAAACAAACATACTAATTTGTTTGTTTCTAACCTGATCTTTTTCTAAAAGTGCTTGCCAGTCATTCTTCTTCAATAATTCATGAGTGTCAACGCAACCAGGTGATGAGAGTCGGTAGTTTAAATCCCCAAGCCAAATAATTTTACTGCAAATCAATATAATATGCATCTCAATTGACACTTGGGACTATATTCTTAATCGCAAAATTTGATACATAAAAATAAATAAGTGCATAAACCAAAGAAGAACTTACTCATGACTCAAGATGTTATCGGGAGAAATTTCGTTTTGAAGTTTACGCGAACTAAGAAATCTCGTCTTCTTTAATATTTCCATAACATCGGAATTCCTTCTAACTTCATCACCTTCTTTTTCACCAGATGTCAAGTGGGTGCACACGAAACAAAACGAGGTCCGGTACAGGGTCATACTTACTGAAATTGAACCCTGAATTAAGACGCAGAAACCAAGCATAAGCAACCGTTCATGCAAAGTTAAATAAAAACTGTGGTGTTAGACCTAAAAAGCGTGGTCTTTACTTTCAAACAAATGTAGAATGGTTGCTAAATTACCTTATTACCCAGATAACCCATGATGCCTCTACCAACACAGGAAACCTTCAAATTACTAACATGCTGATAAAGATCGGTACGAACCCATACGCATAAAAATATCCCAACCATTTGCTTGCTTGCAGCCAAACAATAACGATTACCCATCGAACGGTTACTCCCAAACCTAGTCGATAATCCAGCTGGTGGAGTAGGTGAACCTTCACAACTTGAATTTGAACTTGAAGTCGAATTTGACGAAAAGTTATAAGGTTCATATGATAATTCATCAATTTCTAAGTCATGGTCCATGGATAACAAGTCAGAGAAACTGGTTCTGGGTTTAGTCTGCTGGTTAGGTTGTTGCTGAATTTTGTCAAACTGATTAGGAGAAGTAGAAGAAGACTGTAGTTGTTGCTTCAGAGTGATCAGTTCTGATGTTTGTTGTTGTTTTAAAGTATCATTATTGAAATTTTCTAGAATTTCAGTGTCTTTTTCATCTGTACTGTTCAAAGCTTGACGTATAAGGGATAGCCACTTGGTCGCGGGACCGTTATCTTCTGCACCGAATACATTCCCTGCGTTTAGCGGGACAATTTCTTGAAACCTGTATGAACAAAGAAAGTAACAGAATTAGTACTTGTTCAGTCAAATTTACAAGGTTGCCCATAGACTAACGAAGAAAGTACTGTTGAACACTACCAAAATGAAGGGTAAAATGGTCATTAATGAATTTGACCAGGGAGAGTACTATGTACTCTGTATTCAAAGCTCAAAAGCAAGCTTGTTAAGGGTATGAGCTGGGGGCACTATTTTATGTGGATCCCAGATCAAGAGTCAGTGTACATCCAGGGTCTATTTGTGTTGAACTGTACAATCCTGCAGTTTTGAAGGGTCTTGGCTCTATCATTTGGACTAAGTCGATACTGATGCCCAATGTTTTCAGAACTTCAAGGTTTTTCTTTTTGGTTGTTTTTCTAAATTGTTTGTTGATAATTTTTTGTGACCCAAGTTTTAGTCAACTTTCGAATTCAGAGAGTAGATATGAACACGTAACTAATTTCGGCACCGTCTTGGCTTCCTAAGTTGACAACATTTGGGTACAAGGTAGGTTTTGGAGTATACATACCCAAGAACATAAATATCAGCCGGAGAATCTGTACAAAGCCAATCTTTAATGTTTAATCCTTCGTGTGGTGATTTTCCCCCTACATTCCATGTCCCTACAAACAACCTGTTTACCGAAAGAAAATAAAATAGGATTTGATTAATTTATACTCTTCTTCTCGTGAAAACACAGCTAAAAAGTTTATGAACTTTATGTCGTTTAATAAAAATGGAACAAAATTATCAACAGCAAAAATAATTAAGATTGCCATATTTATCATCCTTTGGAAAAAGGTGAGAATTCATGTGTAAAAATGATTGTCAGCTAGCTAGTGTAATTTAGTTACCTTTGGTTAAGATCATTGGTGGAAGTGGATGTTTCTTGTTCGAATGGTCTTGGTCTTTTTAGACTTTCCGACGACTCGATTTGCCATCCTGACCATAATTAATACAACTATCAGACCTCAAAGACACATCATTAATATAATTTTCGTTAATCTGGTCGAGTAAGAAACTGTGTATACCTCTAGAGACGTCTCTTGGAATCATAACATATTTATCTCCATCTGAGCAACTCTTCCTTCTCATCTCGTTTGTACCCGCTGCTGTTCCTACACAAATACAATAATATAAACTGTTAGAAATCTCAGATTGAAAAGGTAACAGTTAAGAGTAAAAGAAAAGAAAAACAGAAAATTAACTAAGAAGTAATTAGTAACCTTTTGTTGTATAATCAGAATGAAACTCATCAGATCTAGTCTTCATATTCAACCATTTTCTCACAATTGTTTTAGGCCATGAAGATGACTATATTGAAAAAAAACCCAGCAACAATCAATAGTTGTGTTAGTTCGTATCATTTTAAGATCTGCTACAACCAAAGAACGAAAAAAAAAAAAAAAGTTACTCCAAAATGTTCATATGTACATACCCTTTGATTTGTACCGAATTCTTGCCTCATCTCATCAACTTTGGGAAAGATATCACTGAACACATAAAGGAAAGTAGAGTAAAAGATTAATTCAAGAATCCTACACAAAATCTTCATTTTCTCAACTATGAAGAAGAAGAGGAGGAGGAGGAGAAGAAGAAAAGAGAAAAGCTTCCAAGGTATCAAAAAATGACAAACAGGAATCATGAAGTAAAGATAATGCAATATAAAGCAAAACCAAGATTATCATGTCAGGTACATATATGTTGCAAATGACAACATTGCTAGGCTTGATCAATCATAGCACGGAAATCAAGATTCTAACAACCAGACAAATCACAAAAATCCAACTCAACTATCATTCTTCCCATTCATTCATTCATGACACATCTAACTTAATAACAATTCAAGTCAAAAAAGTTCACATATGTTTTCCTGCAAAAAGAAAGAAAAAACTTACAGATACAAAAGATTGATGTGTGAGTAGTCGTTTTTGTATAAAGAGAGTGCTCAAATCATACAAAACAGAAATTGCTTGGTATGAAATTTTGATTCTTTCTTTCTTCTTCTTCTTCTTGTTCTTCTCTCTAGCTAGCTAGCTGTATATAGCTAACTTGTATAGATTTTTAGTGTTACAGAGTTATAAAACAGGGTCCAGTCTTCTTCTTTCTCTTCTTCTTCTTACTTTCGTAACAAAACTTTTTATTTCGATTCCTTTTATAAAGGGTTCTAAATAGTACTACTTGTCACTAACGCTACTCCTGGATGTTGGATTCATTTGTTACCACGTGGCAATACACTAAAAAGTATTCGTTCCATGTAATTTACGCATTTTCCTTATTTATCAAATTTGTTTTGTTTTTAAATGGAAAAGGATGGATATAATTAACGGTTGCGGATTATTTTTACTTTTGAGGATTTTACAAGTGTCAATGCAGGAGCCGTTTAAGTACAATTTTAAACCCAACTCCTAAAGTGAGAGAGGGATATCATATGATTTCACATCCCAGATTGGCAGCGAATAAGATCCGTTAATTTCTTTTTGAACCATCAGACATCACATCAGGTTCGAATTCCGTATGAAATAAAACGGGCCTACTTAGGCCCCTTTTCCAGCTTCTTCTTTTAAAGATGACATAATTAACCTGTATATGTTTCGTGGCTTAGTTGGGCCGACCAAGAAAACGAGAGAGGACCTTTATATGATCATTTTTTTGTAAATACTTCCTCCGTCTCAAATTAATTGAGCAAATTGGTTTAAAATTTTGTCCCACAAATAATTGAACTATCTCTCTAATCAAGGGGGTATTTCTAAAACTACCATTTTAATTGATTATTGTTAGTATAAGAAATATGTATAATTTGATAGCCATGTTTATATTCGTTACGTATGTGTTTTAAAATGCTTTTCAACGGTATAAAGTTTACGAAAAATCGTGGTATAATTTAAGAGATAAATCATTTCTAAGTTTTACTAGTTATTATCCATAAGGGTATAATTGTAAAAAATACTTAAACATACTCTCATTTTTTCCTTGCCTTAATAATTGTGCAAACTATAAATAACTCATTAATTTGGGACGGAGGGAGTAGTAAATGATCAATTGACACAAAAAGATTGGATTTCTTTTTAGTAGTCACTTCTTTTTGGTAGTGTGCACCTGAAAATCCGAAAATGCCCCTTCCTTTTGGTCAAATTATTATATTGTGTATCCTATTCTTTTAGGGGTATATTTGGAAAGCAAACTTTAATATAACATATCTAAAAATCCGTACCTTGAAATTATACAAATTTTATTTTGTTGGAAAGGTTATAAAAAATCTACGCAATGAGTACAAACAACAATATCAAATTTAGAGTTTTTACGAAAAATTCGGAGGTGTTTATCATTTTAGGCACAATTTTAGAAAATTAAATGTATATCCATTACGCAAACCTCCATAAAGGATACATAATACTTTATGTAGCCATATTTTGGTTTATGCATCGACTAATTTTCCGTCCCAACTAATAAAACGTATATACTCCCTCCGTTTCAAGAAAAGTGATACTTTTACTTTAGGCACAATTTTCAAAAATTGAATGCATAGCCATTATGCAAAGCACCACAAAGGATGCATAACATATCATGCAACCATATTTTGGTTTATGGATCGACTAATTTTCCGTTTCTGGAAAAGTGATACTTTCACATTCCGTTTCAGGAAAAGTGATACTTTCGCTCCATTTCTGAACGGAGTGAAAATATCACTTTTTATGAACAAAGCGAAAGTATCACTTTTCCTTAAATGGAGCGAAAGTATCACTTTTTCTGAAACAAGGCGAAATTATCACTTTTCCTGAAATGGGGCGAAAGTAGTCGCAGACAAACCCCATCTTCAGATTCTTCTTCGGTCGGCCCTCCCACCATGGCAACGGTTGTACAAGTGTTAAAGAGTTTTAGGCTTAACTTGATATTGGTGTGAGTTTTATAAAAAGTGTTTTTCGATTACAAGATTTTCAGGAGATGTGTTACATATATATACGTCATTATACTTAAAGGTACGGTAATAGTAATAATTTTTGTTCACATGACATGTAAAAAATTCTTATTGCTCGTTGAGATTTTGTTGAGACTGATTATGATGTAGATGATTCAACAATGACAACTCTAGCTCAATGAAACGAATACAAAGATAAAGCGAAGAAGGACGGAAAATCACATGCAAAAATAGCAAAAAAAAATTAAATTTTTTTTAAATAGTAAATCAAGGTGATTAGGACACCTATCACCTTGGCGCCACAGAAAAGACATGTATCATTACACAAAATCAAGGTGATTCAACAATGGCAAATCACATAAAAAGCCTGTATCATTACGCCAAATTAATCCAATTCTTATTGGCATATTTTTCTTGATAAAAGAAACATCAAAATTGATTTTCATAGTTCCTTGAGTTGGTGGACTCCAAATCTGAATCTGTACTATATCTCGATTAATCTGAGCACCATTCATTGTAGCCTCCCAAGTAGATATGAATTATTTTAAAGAGTATATAAATTTTGATTGCTTGAATCGAGCATTATCAAATAAGATTGAACATACAAGTTTCCAAATGTACCAAAGTACGCAACCAATGAATCTGATTCCTTTTTGCTCATCTGTATCATTATACTGACATGTCATAAACAAGTCAAATAACCAAGTATAAAAATCAGCATTAGTAATACCATGAAAAACCATATGCGCTGAGAAGCAGAACATTGGAAATAAAGATGATGCATGCTTTCATCACAGTTGCAGGTGAGAGGATAGACTTTATCAATGTTTTGGAAAAATCTGTTAATTTAGTCTCTAGTTGGGAGACAGTTGTCAAATATTTCCAAAGGAAATGATGAATTTTGGGTGGTGAATATGTTTTTCATAGTCTCATATGTGGAAAATTGATAACTCTATATGTGTTTCCCTCTTGATTTTCCTGCAAAAGAATGTTTTAAGTAGATTTCATAGTAAACATCTCATTTTTAGTCCCCGTCCATTTGATTTGATCACAACCAATAAGAGTCAATTGAATCCTGCATACCAGATCAACCACATCATTACTAAATAAAGCTATAAGGATATTTAGATTCCAATTTTTTAGTATCATCATCGACAAGTTGAGAAACAATTCTCATGTTAGTAGAAGCCAAGGTACTTGGTAAAAGTCTCCTTGACCATGAATCCATTTGTCTTTCCAAATATGAATGTTCATCAGTAATCTCCCAACAATAATATCTTTTGATAATATAAATGCCTTGACAGACACCCCTCCAGATGATCATTAGATCCAAGATCACAATATAGGATTACAATTATAAAAATACTTGTGCTTAATAATCCTAGCCCACAAGGCATCGGGTTTCTTCAAAAACCTCCAAGCAAGCTTGGTTAAAAGAGTCTTATTGAAAATAACAGTTCTCCTAATATTGAGTCCACCTTTATTCTTAGAAATAGTTACAGAGTCCTAGTTTATCAGATGCATACCATTGTCACTAGTTTTGTTCTACCAAAACTTTCTCTGTATATAACCCATCTTGTAGGTCAACTTCATAGGCATATGAAAAACTGACATTTGATGAGTATATAAAGAACCAAAAATAGTCTGAATAAGGACAGTCTGAGCAGGATGATTCAAGTTCTTATTTTTTTCAATTATCAAGTTTTCCATCAAATTTATCTAGCATACCGGAAAAGGATTCGGTCTTGTTCCTCTGTAGAAGGAGGAACTCCTAGATACTATCTTGAAGCCCTATCCTTTTAATGTTATTAAGGATGTTGGTAATAGATACCTTAGTGTGATCACTAAAGGACAGTCTAGACTAAAGGCCAATCCAGACTTTTCAAGGTTGATGGATTGACCAGACACCTTGCTAAAGGTTTCAATAATGGAATTGAGATGACTTACCTCAGTGGATTATTACATTGGTAAATATCAAGCAATCATCATCAGGAAAAAAAAAGGTGAAAAATAACATGTCTAGTACTAGTAATTCTAATACCATAAATCAGATTATGACTCTCAGCATGCATCAAAGCTCTAGAAAACACATCCATACATAAGATAAAGAGCTATGGAGAGAGAGGGTCACCTTGTCTTAAGCCCCTAGAAGGCTTGAAAACATCTCCTGGGCACCATTCGATAAAATAGATGTAGAAACGGTAGAGATATGTTGGTTAATTAACTGACACCAATCTGAACTAAAACCAAGACTTTTAAGACACTCAATCAGAAATGACCATTCGATCCTATTGAAAGATTTACTCATATCCAATTTAATGGCAAGCAAACCTTTTCTAGACTTATTTTTTTCATAGTATCCACTAACTCATGTGCTATGACAATGTTATCACTCATGAGTCTACCCTGTACAAAAGTTGTTTGGTAAGGGGAAACTATTTTATTGAGCAAAGATTTAAGTTTATTTGCTAACAACTTAGATAAGATTTTATATGAAGTATTACACAACTAATAGGCCTAAAATCAGCCGCAATCTAAGGATAAGTAATTTTGGAATCAAGGATAAGAAGTTATGGTTGTTTCCTTCTAACATGTACTTACCATGGAAAAAGGATTCTACCATTTTAATCGTATCTTCTCCGACAATATCCCACATCTGCCTGTGCTTGTAGAATCCTGAAGGAAACCCATCAGGTTCTGGAGATGCCCACGGCTGTATTTTGAACACCACAGCTTTAAACTCGTCATATGAAGTGCAACCGTTTTTCAATCAGATGCTCTAATGTTGTAGTGCAAACCCTTTTCAACCAGATGCTCTAATGTTGTAATGGTTGTTCTTCAAATGCTCCGGCTACAGTAAGAAGTGCAATCACTTAACATATATATTGTATTTGTATTAGTTTGTCTTACCAGAATTGTGGATTTTAAGCCTCTTTCTACACTTACTGTCTCAGTCATATTTGGCCTGGTATCCTACTTCCCAAGAATTTAATGCTGAAATCTTCTGCTAGATCATTATTGATGACAAATATCTTGTTCTAGTGACAAAATCTGCACCTTGACATCTAATGACTAATCACGGACTTGTCTACAAGACCAAAGGACAACTAAAACAATGTATGCAGTTGTATGCCCAAGCAGATGAACTGCGGACCACCACTTATATTCCTCTTACTATTACGGCCCACGGTATATATACATGCATGAGATTTCAGGCTTGGAATTTTGACGGACACAAAACTTAATTAAACCCAATCATTGACTTGTGAGTCTGTGAGATCTTGTGTCCTAACTTCAGTACATGTTTATTTTGTGATTTGTGTGTCCTTTCAGTATTGAAACCTTCAGTTTCGAAGACTCAATCAGATCCACTAAAATAATACATCTCGAAAAGTTTGAACTATTATTCGGCACCGGATATTGTTGTTGAATGAATAAATGGTCTTGTTTCGTCCGTTTGTGTGTTTGGAAATGTTGTTACTTTTTCTTTTCTCTGTCCTTGGTTGGTTGTTGGTAGATATGCCACTAGTAAATGGACACCAATTAGAGCGTCTCAATCTGATATTTGTTAGTGGTTATAGTTAATTTGCTTTTGCATTTGCTGTTTTTTGTTTTGAAAAGGGTTGTTTTGTGTTTCGCCTACGGAAGAAAAGCCCCGTCGAAACCAAAACAAGATTACAAGGGAATTAGGAGGGGCACTGCCCACAAGAGCACACACTTCTTGATCATTTCTGTGATTTATTAAGCTGCTCTAAAGCTAAATTTTATAAGCTTTTGTGACTTAGCAAGTAGCAACTTTGCTAGGGCGCTCTGGAACAAAATGTTTTTTAAAAAGTAAAATGGTAAAGTCAGGAGTTGAACCGTCAACGGATCGGAATTTGTGATTTTGGTTTAAATCCCATCCGCATAGAGCAAAGCATGTCGTTCACTTGGATAATCCCTTTTTGTTATAGTACTGTTCCATGCAAACGTTGAATGAATTTTTTTTGTGGCGACGATTAGTTTAGGTCTCCCTCCGACTTTGTGAAGAGGAGGTCTTTTATTTCATATACTTCTTTGAAACTTTTATAGAACCTTAAAAGCATAGAAACAAATGAAACAAAAAACTCATTGCTGGAGTATAACTTATCCCTACCTGGACCAACCTTATTCGTGGAGAATCTAAGTATGTTTATCAATACGTAGACAGCTATATATAGATCTATTAACACGTTTGATTAGATAAATTCTCTTTTCATTATCTAAAGTGATCAATTCAACCCCTAATTAATTAACCAAGCACATCAAACATGCATCACCATAAACAGCTAAAAAGTTGTCTCAAGTTAGTCAAATAGCTTACAGGGGTATACTTTCACAAAAGAAAATTAGGTTTTGTTCCATTAAGTAGTTAGTTAAGTCTTGATATCCACTCCCAATTTCCTATCGGCACATAAACCTACCAATACCACCCTTGAATTATTAATCAAGAAATTACACAAGAATTCTCTATATATGCTTAATTAGGTTGTTAAACATGAGACAAATCATACCATATATTTCATGATTCGTATCTTTTAACTACTCTACTTTGTTTCGTCATACACTCTGACTCTGAAAATCCACACAGAAAGCAAAAAAATAAAACTTCGATTGTGCATGACTACTGATTTGGTTGGTTGATGGATGACTTTTATTGGTGCGAAAGAACACTAGTTAGAGCATTTTGTTAATGAACCTTAAAATTACAAATCATTCCTAGCATACCGTGCTTTGAAAATCTAACCACCACAAAAAAAAAAATCGATATAGATATATAGATATTGGGAAGAAGAAATATCTTGACAAATATGTGGCTCAAGGTTATGAGTTTGGTGCTTTGGCTTTTTCCACGTTTGATGAATTTGGAGATGACACAGTCGAATTTTTGAAGAGACTGCATAGCCATTTGTCTAAATTTGATGTTAGCGTAAGTAAATGTAATTTCTTTTCCATAGATTATGGATTGTGATTCAGAGGGTTAAGCCAGGGAATGGAATTGAAACAAGAGGAGACACAGGCAACTCAGGAGGAGGAAAAACAGGGCAGTCAACAACTTCAAACCCACAAGAAGCGGAGGCTTTAGGAGTGCTACAAGCTGCTATTTGGGCGAAAGAGAAAGGTCTGGAAAATTTTAGCATCGAAGGAGACTGCGAAAGTCTATTCAAATACTTTCAAGGAAAGAAATCTGACATTTCTTGGCGCCCTAAAGCGTACTTAGATGAAGCTAACAGACTAGCTCAATTATGCAACAATTTTTTGGGTTTTTGTTTTATTCCAAGACTAGGAAACATGGCGACAGATACTCTAGCAAAATCTGCCAGGACTTTAAATTCAACTGTTTTGTGGGAATACCTTCCCCTACTTGTATTCAATATCAACTCTCAGTAGATAAATCTAATATCAGAAAATCCGCATGTGGATTGATATTAGATAGCTCTACTTCTTTTGTTCCCCAGGTTCACTTAGAGCCTTAGTTTGCATAATGAAATATCTTATTTACAACAACAACAAAAAAAAAACAAAAAAAAAAAAAAAAAAAAAAAAAAAAAGGATTGTGATTCAGATAGGTGTTGGTGCCCAAACTTGTTGGTAGGGTTCCAACCAATTTCATACAGTCCTCTCTCGTCGTTGATGATTTGTAAGAAAATAAAAAAAAAATTAAACATTTAATAGTCAAAAGAGAAGAAAAAAATTTAACATAATAACCAATCACGATATTTGGTACATATAAAACAATTTGGGATCATTCAAATGAGTGGTATGTTTAGAATTTTTACAAATTACACAAATTCAATTAACCACATGGGAATGCAAAAGATGAGAGTATTGAATACATCATCAATTCTTTTTATTTTATTTTATTAAGACCTACCTTGGATATGATCTTATTTCGGACAGAATTAATTATTGAGTTCACAAAGTGTATTCACATGCAATTGCAATTACTTTTAATTACAAACATAAACATATAATGCGAAAATAAAGTAAAAGCACAAAACACAAAGATTTTATTAACAAAGAAAACTATTGTTCCGTTTTATTTGATGTTTTAAGGGGTTTTTTTGTGATCCAAAATTGATAAGGATGTAAGTATTTTCCCCAAATTCTCACTGATTTGCCCTTGTTTTTGAATCACACCATGTTGATAGACGCATTTATGTGTCTATTTTCATCTCTATTGTGTATAATTTTAGTACCCATTTTTGTACTAATTTTGGTATTTTATCCCTTTGTAGGTGTTTTTGGAGAAATAGGCTTTTGCAGCAAAATTGGCTCGAAAAGTTGTTAAAGGCTCCTGGGAGGACACTTG
This sequence comes from Papaver atlanticum, assembly GCA_023531105.1. Taxonomy (NCBI): domain Eukaryota; kingdom Viridiplantae; phylum Streptophyta; class Magnoliopsida; order Ranunculales; family Papaveraceae; genus Papaver; species Papaver atlanticum. Next base: position 2,157,098 of record JAJJMB010012240.1, read on the forward strand.
CTATTCGGACTCTCATTTTGGATAAGGGGTAACCCATTTCCAAGCAGCTGCTAAGCACAGACCGGCACTGGATAGGGTGAGGTCACATTTCTCAAATTTTCAAAACAAAAAATTGGCGGGAAAATTTTGTCAGAAAACAGAATTTCTGTTTTGATTTTTGGATGATTTTTAAGGAGATTCAAGGGCTGATTTTCGTTGGGTTAACCCTGTTAAGGATAAACAAGTTTGGTATGAGCTGTAGAATCGATTAAACAGGGATAGAAATCCGTGTTGGAGCAAAACAGGGAGAATTCATATTTTGAGTTATTTTCGGTTTACAAAAGAGTTTGTGAAGAGTTTACGGCAAGATAGGAGTGTATGGAGTCCTTATTCAGCCCTGAGAGAGTTTAAGAGAGTTTGGAAACCAAGTTGACGCGTAAAAAGAAGATTAAAATCCCGTAACGTGCTGTTAAGAAATAACGATAATATTTGGATTAACTCGAGAGATTTTGGGGTTTGGTGGATATATATAGGTTGATTCGAGTCATATTGAGAAGCAACAAAGATTAGGGGAAAGTTTAGAGCCTTAGAGAAGCCATAAAAATCATTGGAAGAGAACGCGTTTCTGCTGGTGCAGCTGTTGCCGGAGAAGACGAAGAACACAGAACAACAGTAAAAGAAAGTCGCAGAAACTGTGACCGTAGCTTTCAAACTCTATACCCTTTGTAACAATTTTTCCAACAGTTAGCTTCAGTTCGCAACAGTTCTCTGTATGAATAGGTTCTGTAACAATTATATTTGTTACAGAATCCGCTGCTTAGCACTTTTCACTCTTTTAATCAACTTTTGAACACCAAATATGTATTTTGAGCAAGTGGTTAATATGAGGAGCTAAACCCCTTAGCCGAGGCAACGGAGGAAGCCATTGTTCCATGAAAAGTGGTATAGTTCTATTTTAATTATTTATTGCAATTATTTTACATGATTATTTGCATAGAACTTAAAAGAAAAATTGGTTTTTATTGAGTAGTTGTGAAGTGTTTTGATGGGACATGCTTGGTTTTAATACTTTTGATGTTTCATGCTTCGTGCTTACAATTATTACTTCAAAAATCTATTAAAGGCAAATATTAGAATCACTTTAAAGAAGAATATTGCATGAATATTGATTAGAGTTTATCAATTAATTGGTCAATGGTGGAATCCAGAGTCTCGGTATTTTCTCATTATTATTGAAACAATTTTATTTAATTTTCAAAAATCCTTCACAAGTTCGAGCAACGAACCTTTTTACCACTACAACTACAAAACACATCACATGTCATTAATTCTCATTGTAATCAGCAGATGGATAATTACTGCAATTTTTAAATCTACTCCATGGAGGATATATATTCTACCCTGGATGGATTATTTGGTTTATCCAAAATAAATTACAACGATATTTGTAATTTACACTAAATCTAGAAACTAAAAACTAGGTGCTTTAAATTTTTAGGAAACTATAAATATGGGTACATTTGGAAGAAAAAAATACTCTTTCCGTTGTTTCTTAATATGCGTGAAAAATACTAGAACATCAAGTAAAAAGGAACGGAGGACAATTAAAAGAAAACCCAGGAATATTCCAGATATAATTATTCTTGTCTACGATGCAACTTCGGTCTAGTGTAGTTGAAACTAAGTAGTCTAATCCAAAGTAAGCCCACTTCAGCAGTATTGTTGTATTTATAAAACATCAAGTAGAATATCCATTCTTTCTAGACGTTGAAATTTTATCTTCTACCAGAACGTTTGCTCCTTTATAGGATTGTGTCTAGTAGATTTACTTTATGATTATCAACCACACAATCATGGGAAACCGTGTGATGAACTTGATATCACTAACAATGTTAGATTTGTGAAATTAATCTTCATTATGATTTATGAACTTGATTACGAACCACACAGTCAAGAGACTAAACTCCTTGAAACGAAATCAAGATTCATGTTTGAGAAATTAAACGACTTGATCCATAAGGTTTATATTTGTGTTTTCTAATAAAGTGACCCTTGTTTAAACGTACATTTAATAACATATCCCCGTTTTTTTGCACTTATAGAAAATGTCATAAGTTTGACCTTTTTGGTCCCTTTTTTATTATTATTATTAATGCCCGCGTGGAAGTTTATATCAGTTGCAAACGACAATAAGACCCTTGGTTGGGAGAAGTCATGTTCTTCCCAAGATTGTAGTTCAAGAACCCTAATCAAAACACCAATATTGCCCTGACTGGCAATACTGACCTAGTTAGGAATATTTAATTGCTTAGCAATATTTGCTCTTACTGGCAATATTATTTTAGCTAGCAATATCTAATATTGCTTCGATTAGCAATATTGTTATAGCTATCAATATCGATCTGAGTAATATTTAATGGGTTTTTTAATAAAATGCCCATGTGAAATGCAATTAAGAAAATGGCCACGTTTTTTTCCAATATATATTAAATGCCAATACTTTGACCTTTTCCGTCCCGTTTTATTTAAAAAAACGGCTAATGGGCGTTAGAGGACAGGTGGTCTTAAATAGGTTATGTCCAAAACATTATAACCCTTGAATCAGTTGAATTGGCCCGAGTTGGAACAGTAAGTCGTCCCTATGTTTCTGAAAAAACAGGTGCCATCGTGTTATGTCTTATATTTTCTTCTCAAGTACTGAACTTTATCAGAGATTGTGGATTGTGGTGAATCTGGTGATGATGATGAACATGTTCTTCCCGAGCAAAGAAAACAACAAATAGACAAACTCCAATCCCTCTTAAAAATCTTTCAATAAAAAATAAAACTAAATAACTATGATCAGCATCTTTACTAATGAGATGTTCATACTACAATTCATACATAGACAAACTAATGAATTAGTTACTTACTGAATCTTTGATTTGGTGTTAATAAGTCATAACAAACTAAATCAATTAATAACTTACTCAACCAATTTGATGGTAAGAAGTCATAATATGAGGAAGAAAACAGTGAAGATGAGTCCGCAACCTCTTTCCATCATTGACAAAGCAGTAGACCACAAATCACTCAAATTGCCGCAAATGAAAACACGGGTCTTCAAAATTTTCCATGTTAATACAAATTCAGCCCTTAGTTTTCAAAATTATCGAATTATACAAAAAATTACTACAATCAAGACTCTGTATTCTTTTAAGCATTATGACAAACAGTTAAAGGGAAAAAATTGAATTATCTTGTATAATGTTGTATTCAGTGATTGATAGTCTTCTGTGATTAATCACCACAAAATTAAAAACACAAAAAATCCAAATCATCTTCTTCCCTGAACTGAAGAACCCTAATTTCAAAATATCACTCAAAATTCGCACAAATAAAAAAAACACAACTCAACAAAAGATTCAATCTTTACTGATTATTGAGATTCAATCAAAACTAACAATACCCGTTGCTCCAAAACCCCAACGAAACAATCATCACCATTTTTGAATTACATATTTCCTAGACTGGAAGTGTAAGATTTAAATATGATTTCAATTTAAACAATAAAACTCCAATCTACAAAACTCCTAGATTGGAAGTGCAAGATTTTGTCAAAAATCCACCATCAACAGATATCTTTCTTAATAGATGAAGTTATCTTTTTATAGTCTTGTTATGAACACTGTGATTTCTCATAAGTTTTGAAAGTCGTCAAGAAATGATAATTGTGGTGAAGTTGTGTCCGTTATGTCAGGAAGACTATATGACCACTAGTCTATCATCCTCTCAATTGCTCTGAACCGTCCCACTACGTATTACCTTGTCCCTATTAATGCGTTACCACACCACACGTTGTTATAAACCGCAGATAGTACCCCCAACGAGAACCCCTCCCCCTCCCATGCCACATATTTGGTATCTCTTAGAAAAATAGTAAAGTCATGAAATACTACTATTTTTCTTGAGTTAGGACAATAAGTGAGGAAAGTTGCTCAGTTCACTAAGCGGTTAAGTAGATTAATCAGTGTGGGTCTAGTGAATTTTAGTAAGTATAAGAGTAGACTATATCATAATGATTTGAGCATGAGCTCTGATGATATCAAAAACATGTCATGAGCGTTAAGCTCTATTGATAGGTTGTGAGTGATGAGCTCTAAGTAGTGATGCCAGCCTTGAGTATTTGAGTACTCAGTGAAAGTATAAATGACCAATGATGGTGTTTTAAGTGATCTCAACTGAGAGGATCACTTGTAGAATATTTGTGACTAAGCGGATCATGACTTAATTGAGGCAAGCTCATGATATAAATGGTTTTTATGTTGCATCAAGTCATGGTGTTGGTGATAATAATGAATAACACTAGAAGATAAATCTTCTCAGCATGAATGCGACGGACCGTAGAATTACGCCTAGCGCGCCAGTTGCGCGTATGATTGACAAGTCGTGTTTCAGGTGGGATGGGATGCTGCAGCACTAACACTACATCCTCTTATTTCTTTATTTAGTATTTACTTGTTTAATTATTTACTTTCCTTAGATAATCAGTTGCTTTAAATTCATATAGCTTATTTAAGAAGTTAGGTAGTTGCCTTAATTACAGCAAACATGGTTAAGAAGTTAAGCTAGCTATATGCATGCTTAGCTTTGTTTTACGTAGAATATCAATCAATACAACTTCAGTTTAATTATTTTCCTTTTTTTTCTTTTCAATTTGGTGGATGATCTCCAACTCAACAGATCAAAGCTTGTGTTCTTGTGTTTTTCTTGCATTCTTACATTGTTCTTAGTTCAGAACCCTAATATCTAGTATCAGTGCTAGATTAATGATATAACTCCCTGATGCGCCACTCTGATGCTACTAACCGAGACTTATAACTAGGAAAATGCACGTTCATTTGCCCTTGCAAGTATGCTCGACGAGTATGATGTAGTTAACTTAGCTAACACACCATTCCAAACTTACCTTGGTTCTGCACAGAGTATTCTAATGCATCATTGCATACATCTTTGGATTCCAAATCTTGTCCAGGCATAGTACATGCCTTGAACTTGCGCATAGGCCATTGCAGGCTTATTTCAATCTCTTTACTTAGCTTGGGCATTACTGAAAGTATGCACTTGTCTTCTTGTCCCAAATGTGCAACAATCAGGCTCATTTCGTGCTTTCCTTAGGATTATGCAAGCTCCTCTAACTTGCATATTGATGTAGCTTACTTTACAGGCCATGCCCAATGCACCATTGGTGAATTCCTACATTGAGCGTATTGATAGGAAGTACGAGCATCCAAGGAATGGAATGCAACTTGCCTCATCAAGTTTGGCCACAATCATCTCTTGCATCGCAATACCGAGCCATATGATATGAGAGGCTAATATGCCGCAATCATCTCGCAATTAGATGATATGAGCGACAAAGTGCTAGACCGACAATGCTGCAACTCATTACGGATGCCTACGTACCCTTCCCTAATCTAAAGGGATCAAGCACATACCGTAGTTCATCCTCGAAGGGACAGTAACATAAGCCAACTCGTTTGCAAGGCCATGGCCAAGAAATAATGGTAATGGCCTAGTCCGTGTAGGCCGTTCCGTCAAAATGCACAAAGGTTGTGACATGGCATAGTAATGCCCATGCTTAATATGCTTCATTGGAAAGGCTACGTAGCTATAAATGAGGCCTAAGCATCATTTATGCTCTTCCGGCTAAGCTATGAAGCTTATTTGGTGCATAGTCCGCATATGCACCTTCAACTAACTACCACCCTTCCCTATATATGTCTTAAGAACATTTTTTCAACTTAACCCGGGGGACCACTTTTACATTCACTAAGTCACATTTTTGAGGTGCTAGCTTCACTATTCATGCCCGTTGCCATGTAACTATGAATAACCGACAATGATTGTGTGTTTCTGTTATGGCCCGTAGGCCAACTTGAATATTGCGCAATATTCACTTGGCCAGCTCGCTCTGGCATATTGCTCAAATGTTGTGCAATATTGGGTCTAGGCCAATAACCTACATAATGCGCTAAGGTACCGCAACAACGTTTAAGGCCATCTACCAAACTGGCCTAATGCGTCATTTGATTGGCCTTTGGCCAATATAGCTAACAACACGACATTGGCCTTTAGCCAATATGCCAAACATAATGCGCCATTTTAGCGCGATATTGGCCTTAAGCCAATATACCTCTTACTACGCATCGGAAGATTTGGATGAAGTTTTATCTTATTCCATGATGCATCTTTTAGCATGCGCCATGCTTAAAACATGGAGTGTTACATCATTCACCCCTTTAAAGAATTTCTTACCCGAAATTCAAAAAAAAAAACTATATTGGAATAATTCTTCGGTTTGGATTTCTGCGCAAAAGTCCCATACCAGATGCTCAGAAATCCCGCGAGGTTTTTTCAGTTTGTCATGGAACATCGATGAAGACCTTCTGAGCAAACTTATCATACCGCATACTCAATAATCCAAAAAAAAAAGTCCACAACATTGCCAAGAATATCAATTTGTTTTTTTTTTTTTTTTTTTTTTGCTAAGTCCAATAGTTTATTAAAGCAAAAAAAAAAACGTAATTACAAGGAGGGCTCAAGGCCACCCACCCCCATAAACCAAAGGGGTTAAAAAAAAATAACTGCAAAGATAACTCAAAAAGCTCCAAAAAAAGCTAACACAAAATAAATAACATCAAGGAAATTAATAACGTTTATATCCTACTCCTCTCAAGCGCCCCTTATTTCAAATTCTAAAGTTTCTCCTCTTAGATCGTAAACCCGAAAGAATTTCTGCCAAAAGCTCTGAGTCTCCATAATCTTCATACTCTTCATAAATATCATCGTACTCATCTTCATCCGAAGCGTAATTACCAGGAACAAATTTAATAGGTGATTGAACTTTTTTCTTAGGTTAAACTCTATCCATTAGCTCCTTTTTGTTCTTTAAAATAATCTTTTCTATAGGATGGATTTCTAATGAAATTAGCACGAACCTCATCATTCTTAATATTGTTTGCTTCATCTTTCTCCTCCTTGATGAGAAGATTTTCATTCTTTTCTGAATCACGATGTTTCCTTAGGGCCTCCGTTTTTGCATGAAAATCTATTTTCTTCCTTTCATCTACTGTTTCCAACTCATCTAAATTTTTTAGCTCTTTATCATTAACTGTTGCACTAACGGAAATCTCACTAACCGTACCATGATCATCCAAACTACCTCGTGCTTCCGTGACCCCAGGATCATTTAATGGTGCATTAAAGTTATCCCTATTATCATCCAAAAGAGTACCCCACTCTTTTGAGTGGGGTACTCTAAATGGCGTCCCATACCACCACTCAAGAATCCCTAAGGTTCACAAGGTTGGTGCCAAGAATTTGGCAATAGTACAAAGCAGCAAGCCACTTCTCTTTGGAGTACTGTGTGGAACAGGATCCAGTTACCCACCATCCCAGACGGTTTCCCCGGTTTCCACTCGTAAGTTGGATGCTAGTCGTCCTGACAACACACACTGTGCCGCACGGGTGAGGGTATAATCAGTCCCAATGTCTGCCTACCGTTCTGAATGGTCTTGCGGATTTCCTCTCGTAAGTGGGTTTCCACTTAGGCCAGGAAAACTCACAGTACTTAAACAAGCTCAACTCGATTCGCAAAGTAACAGGAATAGCAGTTAATAACTCTTTCCGCGCAAAGTTGGCCTACTCTCCAACTTTATGTTTTCTTTTGAAGGAAAAAATTCGCTGATAAGCCATTCCTGCATAGTCTCTAAAGTTGTCTCGGAACTTGCTCTTATACCAACTGTAATGGACCATAAAATTAAGCCCAATGTGGCAGTTGTGCGCATGCAATAACTCCACGATGGGCCACTCTGATGCTACTAATCGGGCATTATAACTAGGAAAATGCACGTTCATTTTCCCTTGCAAGCATGCTCGACGAGCATGATGCAACTAACTTATCTTCCACACCATTCCTAACTTACCTTGGTTCCTTACAGAGTATAAATCCTTAAAGGCTATTGCAAATGCATCATTACATACATCTCTGGCTTCCAAATTTTGTTCAGGCATAATACATGCCTTGAACTTGCGTATAGGCCATTGCAGACCTATTTTCATCTCTTTTACTTAGCTTAGGCATTGCTGAAGCATGAACTTGTTTTGCTCGTGCCAATGGTGCATCAATCAGGCTCATTTCGTACTTTCCTTAGGCTTATGCAAGCTCTGCTAACTTGCGTATTGATGTAGATTACTTTCCAAGCCATTCCCAATGCACCATTGGTGCATGCCTATATCGAACGTCTTGATAGAAAGTATGAGCATTCAAGGAATGAAATGCAACTTGCCTCATCAAGTTTGGCCACAATCATCTCTTGCATCGCAATACCGAGCCAGATGATATAAGAGGCTAATATGCCGCAGTCATCTCGCAATTAGATGATATAAACAAAAAGTGATGAACCGGCAATGCTGCAACTCATTACGGATGCCTACGTACCCTTCCTTACTATAAAAGGATCAAGCACAGACTGTAATTCATCCTCGAGGGGACGGAAACTTAAGACAACTCATTTGCAAGGTCGTGACCAAGCAATAATGGTAATGACCTAGTCCGTGTAGGCCGTTCCATCAAATTCCCAAAGGTTTAGCATTATTTAGTATATGGCATGACATAGTAATGCCTAGGCTTAATATGCTCCATTGGAAAGGCTACGTAGCTATAAATGAGGCATAAGCATCATTTATGATCTTCCAGCTAAGCTATGAAGGTTACTTGGTGCACAGCCCGCATATGCACTTTCAACTAACTACCCCTCTCTATATATGTCATAAGGACATTTTTAAAACTTAAACCAGGGAACCACTTTTATATTCACTAAGTCACATTTTTGAGGTGCTATCTTCATTATTCATGGTCGTTGCCATGTAATTGTGAATAACCGGTAATGATTGTTGTGTTTCTGTTGTGGTCCACAGTCCAACTTCAATATTACATATTGATTACGCAATATTCACTCGGCCAGCTCGCTCTGGCATATTGCACAACTGGATTAATGCATCAATATTGTTTTTAGGCCAATAACCTACATAATGCGCTAAGGTGTCGCAACAACGTTTAAGGTCATCTACCCAACTGGATTAATGCATCATTTGATGCGATATTTTCCTTTGGCCAATATAGCTAACAACACGATATTGGCCCTTAGACAATATGCCAAACATAATGCGCCACTTTTGCGCGATATTGGCCTTAGGACAATGTACCTCTTACCACGTAACGGTAGATTTGGATGAAGCTTCGTCTCAGGCCATGACGCATCTTTGAGCATGCACCATTCTAAAAACACGAGTTGTGACAATGAAGCAAGGTACTATCCAGTGCTAATATTGGTCAAAGAATGGTCGTTGGCATTAAGCCAACGACAGAGATAGAAATGCCATTGGACTGATGGTGGTAGGATGGCGACAAAGAGAGAAATATCACTGGGTTGGTGACATACGCCAACAAGTGAGACAAAAGTCTAGCTAGGTGGCAATAAGCCAGTGACACATGCAAAAGGGTCGCTGATATAAGGAGCTAGCCCAGAAGGGTATTTATGTTGGAGCTTGTTAGCTCAATCAATAGGATAGTATAGAAATCTGGCACAAGCCAGCGCTGGAAGGTATTGATGCTGGAGCTTGTCATCTCCAGTGATAAGGTAGCACAGTGAAAGTGTTTGGTGCTTATGAGATTGTTAGCTCAAGGAATAGAGTATCACAGCACTGGCATAAACAAGCGTTGGAAGGTGTTGGTGCTAGAAAATGCCACCACCGTACAATATTGTAAGCGCTGGTAGGTGCTAACGACACTTGTACTCAGACTTCACCTGAGCTGTGTAGTTGCCTATGTTGTCACTTCTGGCCCTTTGCCTTTAATGGAAGCTCTTTCCTTTGTGCAATAAAATTGTCATTCTCTTTGTATAATTCAAGATATGAATATACACTTGTTTCCGAAGAAGTTATTCATAGAATCCCGTTGAGAATAGCTATGAATTTGATCAGAGAATATATAATTAAACTTCAAGTATTGAAGTTTAATCCTGATACTGTGACTACAGTAACATACGACAATCTGAACATTGATATGTATACCGAACAAGTTCAAAGATCTGAGGACTGGAAGTTCTGCGACTTGAGACAACTTCAATATTACTCAATGAGAGTCTAAATATTGACATATGGAACGAGTTCTAGTAATTCAGCTGTGAAATTATCGCAACCTTGAACAGGTTCAGAGGAGAATTTATAAGTTTTTCCCTTGTCAAAAAACCATTATCAACAACAAGTACTACGTTAATCAACCTAGATAGCTTTTTTAGCTCAGATTATCTAGATCCTACAAGACTTGTTCTTGTTGAATTCGTATCTTAAAATATAGATTAGAAGATTTGTTGTTATTGGAATAATAATCTTGTAAGGTTCATGTACATACTAGGTTGACCTATACTTATGTATATTTTATAAGGATTTGTCCATAAAGGTTCAGGAACGAAAATGTTGGTGGTTCACGAACGAAAATGTTGGTGGTGCACTACGTATACCCTCTCCTTTTCAATAAAGCTTGTACCTAAGCTTAATAAGATGAAGATTAGGCTTAGTCGGTGGAGGAATGGAAAAGTTTGAGGAATTCCTCGAATTGTGTGTGAGACTGAGAAGACTATGGTGGAGTTACACTCTAGTTTGCAGGTAAATCCTTTTTGTGTAACCACTACTAGAATAGAGAGGGCCGTTATGTGATATTACGCTATGTTAGTGAGACCTGAAGAATCTATGGGTAAGTATGAAATTCCAAGATGCATTGGATTGAGGTAAGAGATTATAATGCTAGGTTGACAATTAGAGAAAGGATCAGGCATGATTATGATAAAATATAGATGCTGAGTGTATGGATTATTATGATTCTTTGTTCAAATTTGAGGTGCATGGTTTGATTACTGATTCTATTATGCAAGATGTTTGTTTCGAGAAAGTGGTTCCTTCGGATGTTGTTACTAGGATAATTGCTTCTCGTTCTCGTTTCTATAGATACGGTGGTGTTTGCTATTTCTAATATTCATTCTTCTAAAAGCCCTGGTCCAAATGGTTTTTCTAGTTACTTCTTCAAGGTAGTTTAAATGATTATGATGAGATTTTGTTGGCGGCGTTTCAATTTTTTTTAATAGTAAAGGCAAGCTTAAGGAAATTAACAATACTTTCACTACTCTTGTAGCTATGTTTGAGAATCCTTCTTCAATTCTGGACTTTAGACCCATATCGTATTGTAATGTCATTTACGAATGTATTACCAAGATCTTGGCCATAAGACTGAAATTTATTCTAAGATCTCTGATTAGCCCAAATCAGTATGCTTTTATTTGTGGTTGAAGTATACAAGATAATGTGTTAGTAGCACATGAGTTAGTTAGAAACTATCACAGGCCTTTGGGAACTCCCAGATGTGCTTTAAAGATAGATCTTAGAAAAGCCTATGATATCGTCTGTTGGAATGTTAGTTATATTGCTCTTCATAAAATTGATTTTCCAGATTTGTTTATTCGTTTAATCATTTGTGTATTTCTAGCGCTAAATTTTTTGTTATGGTGGATGGTACCCCATATGGTTCCTTGGGAGCAATGAGAGGTATTAGGCAAGGATGACCTCTTTCCTGTATTTTTGTTATGGTTATGGAGCTGCTCAATTTTATTCTTTGGAAATAAATGAATCAGGGATTATATGATTTTCATCATAAATGGAAGAGTTTGAGGTTGACTCATCTATGCCTTAATGGTGAGTCATGGTATTCTTGAAATAACTATTGCTCTTAGGGTTTTTAAAGATAAGTTTATCTCCTGCTCTAGGTAAAAGATTATTATATATACAGAAGATTTCTCTGTTTTGTTCTGGGTTCAGGAAGAAGAAAAAACTCTATTCTTCATTGTTTGGGGGGTATAAAAGGGTGATCTACGGTGAAATATCTAAAGGTATCTCTGATTTCTGCTAAACTCTCTTATGTAGATTGTCTTCCCCTTATTGTGAGAATTACTAAAACAGTTAAATTTTGGAAAGCAAAATCCCTTGCTTATCCCGACAGATTATCATTAATCAAGATTATTGGATGTGAAATGGTTTACTCTATTTTTCTTTATTTATCCTTTAGAGGGTTGCGAAGGATCTTGATCATCAAATTAACTTGATGTGTCATGCGGAAAACAGATGGATCAATATTATACCCTCCAAGATGGCGTATTTTAAGTCAAAAAACTAAATTTATTTATTTTATTTTTGACAAAGTTACTTTCTTGTTTTTGGCTTTTGTCTCTAAGATCGGGGACATCCTTGTTCACTGTTTAGCATACATAGTTCCCGAACATTAACTAAACAAATGAATAGTAAAAGTTGCTCCTAAACTTGTTAATCCATCGCCCATCCACAGGAGAAAATGGTGATGGTTGCCTAGTTAGTTGAGTGCTTTGACCACCTTCCAAAGTCGACTATGTGTACTTCCGCTATCTGCGACAGTCTAAATGACGTTGGAAAGTTCTTTCGATACCTTATCCTGATTTGCATGAGCTGATCTAAAAACACTAGTGCATCAAAAATAAAATCAAGGGAAAATTAAACAAATTTTCAGGATTTTTCAAAAATATCACTAAGGGTATTTTTTTTTCAATTTTTAGGATCCTATAGTTGGCACATCTAATATTTTGTTAAGTCAGCCTGTGAAAGAGATTGAGTGGACGTTTTCACGCTCAAAAACATGCTAGGCTTCAGTTTCATTATCAACTTAACTTTCAGATGTCCAACAATCCATGGCCAAAATCTCTTCCCGGGCTGTTAATGTTTGGAATGAATCGGCATCTTTCGTTTGCGCGACACGAAACAAACAGTCGCTAACTTCGCGTCACGGCAGATACTGAGATGAGGTGCTTTTTAATACATATCTCCCACATTATTGTTGAAGTTAACATCTTAATTACTTTTAAGAAAAATAATTGCACTTTAGCCGGAGAGTGTTCATATATAAAAACTATTGCTAAAAGGAGTAAGAAACAAAACATTAGAGTTCAGAATTAAGTGAGATTCGGTGTATACTAGAACACCACTGCCACGGTGGGGAGGGCCGACCGAAGAAAATCGAAACACGCACCTGAATGTATAGCGCGTTATATATCTTTTTTTTGTCATAATGTTATTTTTGAGACATATACATTGTTTTAGTGGCTGCATAACCAAATTAATAGATGCATTAACCAAATACGACTATATAAACGTTATGCATCCTTTGTGGTGGCTCCATAATTCGTTATGCATTTTATTTATTTTTGAATGATATTTTTAAGTATATACTACTTTCGTTTCAGAAAAAAGAGATATTTTCACACAAAAAAAATTGCTTAAAAATAGGCCAAATTGAAAAAGTGAAAGTATCACTTTTTCTGAAACAGAATGTGAAAGTATCACTTTTCCTGAAACAGGAAATTAGTCGATGCATAAACCAAAATATGATTGCATAATGTGTTATGCATCCTTTGTGGTGGTTTGCATAGTGGCCATGCATTCAATTATCGAGAATTTTGCCTAAAGTGAAAGTATCATTTTTTTGAAATGGAGTAAGTATATCGTTTTATTAGTTGCAACGGAAAATTGGTTGATTCATAAACCAAGATATGGCTACATAAAGTATTATGTATCCTTTTTGGTGGTTTGCATAATGGATATATACATTTAATTTTCTAAAATTGTGTCTAAAATTACAAACACTTCCGAATTTTTCGTGAAAACTCTAAATTTGATATTGTTGTTTGTACTCATTGCGTAGATTTTTAAAAAACTTTCCAACGAGATAAAATTTGTAAAATTCCAAGGCACGGATTTTTAGATATGTTATATTAAAGTTTGGTTACCACTTACCAATTACACCCCTAATGAAATAGGATACATAAGGAGTTATAGTAATTGGACTAAAAGAAAGGGATATTTTGGTATTATCAAGTGCACACTACCAAAATCTTTTTATCAAATTGCAAATTTTTGTGAGGTTTCATTTTACAAAAAAATGACCATAAAAGGGATTCCCTTCCTTCGGGCCCTCCGGTCGGTCGGCCCAAATATGGATAAGAATTCTACTACCATTTTTGTATGTTTAGGCAGGTGTCAGTACATCTTACTCCTAATCCGAACAAATTAGTCACACAACCATTGATCAATAATTAATCATAAGTAATCCAGCCTTTCTAATTTACCACTAATGTAATCCAACATTCGACACGTGCTCCTTCCTAAGTTTAACCACTAGATTTGCTTACATGTACACGTTAATGAGGTTGGATTAAGACAAGATTAGATTAATTAGATTAGTGTAAAGTGCAGTAGTCTTCATTTTGGGTCTCTGAATACGCTAAATATTTGATTAAGTTATTCAAATCCAATGAACTTTTGTGTTAATGAACCATAATTAGAACTAATTGTCGACCGCGTGGAATGGGTGGATTGAACCAACAGATTCTTAAAGATCGCAAATATCTGTAGATATTTAACCTAACCCACATTACAGGTACAAATACAAACGATATCAACAAAGATGAAGGATCCCTTCACATTGTTATTTTCACACTATCTCACATGTTTGGAGATATTTTTCTTAATCAAATTTAAACGGTAACGTATTTGAAGCTAATATTTTGGGGATATGTTCGTCTTACAAAGATCTACATACCCACAAAAAATGAGCTCGTTCCGAAATACCAAACTTCACTATCTACCAATCTTAATTTTAACGGTTGAAAATTAGTCGATTTTCAACGGCCAATTTTCAAAGTAGTAGATGGTGGAGTTATACATTTCCGAATGAGCTAATTTTTTGTGTGTATATAGAGCTTTGTAAGACGAGCATATCCCCAAAATATTAGTATCAAATACCTTACAGTTTGATTTTGATTAAGAAAATATCTCTCAACATGTATGATAGTGTGAAAATAAGAGTGCGAGGAGATCCTCCCTCATCAATAAATCAATATTAATTAAATCTTTGGATTGTCTCAAATCAGGAGATTTGCTGCCATATTGATATTCCAATTTAAGTAAATTTGATAAGCTTTTAAGCTAAAGATTTGATAAAAGCAAAGATTATCCAGGTTTTAACTTTTAACTAAAACTACTGCTTTATTATGAAATGATAAACTCAAAATGGATTCAACACTTCAGGTGGAATTGAACTATTGAAGTGGTTCACCACGTATCTGTGCCATCATCAATCATCTAGAAGACTAGAACGACCAAAGACTGAATGTTGGGAACTGGTTAAACTTATAGTATAACACACATCTGAATCACCAAGTGAACATGTGTTGCGTAGACTTGAAATGCTTAGAAGGAGAATTGAAATGCTTGTTTATCCACTTGGGCTTGGGACATCACGAAAAATATTTAGAATTGATGGACATATGTACACAAACTTATTTTGCATTGGCACCCACCTCCACCTAGCTTTCTTGAGGTTAACATTGATGTTTCTTCTAATGATTCTGCTATGCCTATTCTTGCAGGCACAGTAATGCTAATACGGCAAGCCGATGGCCACTTCTTGGCACCTCCTACAATAACTAGTTTTATCTCCTCACCAAGCTAAATCATGATCACTATACTGTTAGCTGCTAAATGGGCTTATCTCCCACCTCTTTGAGGTCACCAACGACAAACCAAATTTTAGTGTATGCTAAGATTAACAAAAGATTTATGATGTGAAAAGAAAAGTAAGCCATTAGATCAATGGGAAATGCACTGTGTTTGTACGGAAACTTAAGTGAAGGCAGCTTAAGAATTAATTTATTTTTATTTATTTTTTTGATCGGTAAAGATGAATATATTGATCAAAAAAAGAGAGGGTACAAAAAGGCTTGTACCACCATCAAAAGTACAAGGAGAACAAAGAGAAGTTAAAGACAACTTCTACAATTACAGGTGCTCAAAATAAATTTTAGGCCAACTGGACATGACGTCATCAAAGGAAGGGGCCTGTAAATCCTGAAAGACTAAACACCAAGTGAAGAGTTTGATACTTGATCTTCTGCTGCACAGCAACTACAGAAGTTGTTTTGTTTTGAAAAGCCTTATCATTCCTTGCAAGCCAGATACCCCACAGAATTACCACAGAAATCATAGACCAGATTTGATATTCTTGTTTGGAACTGAAAGTCACATTCCAGGAAAACAACATTGTAAAGATGTCGTCAGGCCGAGTAAAATTCCAGTTCAAATTCTGCTTGAAATGATCCCACACTTTTGAAGCATACTGACAATGAAGAAATAAATGATTAGTAGTTTCAGGACAAGAACAAAATAAGAAATTTTGTGGAACTTCAATGCCTCTCCCTACAAGCATGTCTCTAGTAGGAAGGTTGTTATGAGCTAAAGTCCATAAGAAGAAGCAGATCTTAGGGGGACGTATCTGCCAATTTATTTATGAAATTATCATATTTATAGAAATGAAACTAGATATTTAAATAGTATTTCATATCTATCAAACAATATATGCATTGGATTTTTGTGAATCTTAGATAGGGTGTTCCTTTATATACCCTCAGAAATACTAAAGATACCTCCATTAGTTAGTTATGTCATTTATAATGAAAATCACGATTTTTGATAGCCATACCCCCTCTTTTTGATGGATTGTGATTTGATGGTTGAGTTCTCAGCTGATAAAGTACAAAATGATCTATTAATGGATTTCCAATTACCATACTAAATATAATTCTTTTTAAATAAACTACATATACTGTGGCATGTATTTGTTAGGTAGGAAGAAGTTATTCAATGGTGTCATGATAAGGCAAGAGACACAAATACAGTGGTGATTATTCGGAAGTCAGAGAGAATATCTAAAGTACAAGGGTCCTTCGTTGTAATGGCACGTGAAAGATTCGGGGTGCATAAAAGTGTTAAAAGAAGTGTTGGGAAAATTGCAATAACTTGACATCAAAGGAAAAAACTGAGGACGACAGGATCAAAGAAATGCAATTGTCCTTTTCGACTCAGGGCCACATGTTTTAATGGAACAAATTGGCGATTACGGGTTTTTAATGACCTACACAATCATTGGTCATTCTTTTTCAGGTAGGTTCAATCCTGCTGAAAAAGATATGTGCATTTCTCTGTCTGTTAATGGAGTGAAGCCCGCTATGATTTTATCTACTATAAAGAGTCAAAACTATAAAAATGTCTCAACAGCACGGACAATGTACAATACCAAGTCCAAATTTAGGACGAAAGTAATGGAGGGGCGAACCTTATGTGAAATTTATTGTAATTGTTAGATGTACATCACTATGTGACCTCTAACTAGAGCGAAGCTGATTCAGAGAGAGTATTGGGATTATTTTGATCGCATCCGGATGGTTCTAGTCTTGCATAATGTTTCCCTACAGTTATGTTACTAGATTGCACTTACCAAAATAATCGACGGTGTATGCCATTTTTTTATGCCGTGGGTATGACATCCACCTCCTAGAGATTGATGATTGCATATTGCTTTATGTATGTAGAGAAGATGAAGAACTATATTTGGTCTCTAGAGCGGTTAAGGAACTCGTACTCTCCTAATCATCTTCCTTCGGTGATTGTCGCAGATGATGATTTACAACTACAGAATGTTGTAAGTTTAATTTCCCCTGAAGTTTAACGTCTTTTATGCACATTCCACATATCATGTAATGTGTTAAAACATTTTGACAAGATATACCCAGCGAGAAAACAGAAGATCTAGATAAGATTGGGAGAATGTATGGAGGTCCGCAAATCATACAATGTATGAGATTAATTTGGCTTTCTTTTTCAAGACTTGGAGCATGTGATATCCCACTACAGTATGTTATTTGCATACACAATGGTTGGCTCGTAAAGAACAGTTTGTTCATGCATGGACAAATGGTATTTTACACTTGGGTAATACAACAACGAACCGAGCCGACAACGAACATGCGGCATTAAAAAAATATTCAATTCTCCACTGGTTATTTTTTGGAAAAATATGGACAACTAATGGGTAGCATGAGTTATCAATATTCGAGCTTCATTAGAGAAAAGTAAAACCGCCTCGATACACTGTGACACCCCAAATACTAAATTAGCTTAGCTAATAGGATTACATCCTAATTGAAGCATCAAATCTAGATTATCGAATTTAAGAATCATAATTACACAAAGTACTAATATCATAACCCAAAACTCTCGGATATTGTATAGGTGAAAATCTCTCGAGTGATATCAATATAATAATGTGTTATTTTATAGATAAACAAATAATACATATATAAAGGATACATAATCGTCTCTAATTCGCTAAATCTTTAAGTTACAGAAACAGATATCTTCACTACACCATCTCTTCTGTTAACTGAAAAACTGAAGTGGAAACGAGTGAGCACATC
The DNA here is from genome assembly GCA_023531105.1 of Papaver atlanticum. Classification (NCBI taxonomy): domain Eukaryota; kingdom Viridiplantae; phylum Streptophyta; class Magnoliopsida; order Ranunculales; family Papaveraceae; genus Papaver; species Papaver atlanticum. Next base: position 2,175,508 of record JAJJMB010012240.1, read on the forward strand.
ATCCCAAAGGGGTGCTCAGAGGAAACATATAACTCTCAAGTAATCACTAACATGCTATACAATTACAAATGATAAACAATAATTTAAAGTACAATAATGAATTGAGATATTCGGCAGATCATGCAACAAGAAGCAAGTATCACCCTAACCTCGTCAAACTCATTGGAGAAGACGACTCGAGAATAACTTCAATCAATAATAATAACATCGTCCACATGAAGTGTCCGTCTAATTCATGATTCAGAATATTACCATCAAGATTAGAAAGTTAGACAAAAAAACATAATATGCACACGAGTGACTTCCCCAAAATAAATAGTATATAGAATATTCAAACGGCTTACCCCGACCTACTAAGTAATATTCAAGCGGCTTCCCCGGCCTACTACCTTAACAAAATCAAAAATTCATAACATTAAACCATCTTACCCCGACCTACTATATAATATTCAAGTAGCTTTGCTTGCCCTACTTAACTTAGCAAGAATCTGTGGGAATCACAGACACTCCTTACGAGGATTTCACACAACGTATACTATGCACACACAATTACATTCATTTCAAACATCGATCATACATATACATCATACTCAAAGATATATAAACATCACATCAAAGTACACGCAGCCATGCAAACAGATAGTAAAGTCTTATCATGCTCGCAGATAAAGGAAACTTAATGATTACAAGAAGGTTACAAGAGTTTCCACCTGTTTAGAAGCCAAACCATTCCAACTTCAAGAATTCTTATCTACAATTTCCTATCTCTGGTCATCATCATCATCATTGTCATCATCTTGAATGTGCAATTATCATCTGAATCAACATGACAATAATACATAAATGGTTTTTCAGTATCTAGGTGATATCCTTTGTTTTATCTCAATATTCTTTCTAGTCTTCCACTTTCTCTTTCTCTATTTGCTTGAGCACTGCTCGGTTGAACCCACCAAACGTTGGCATGTCAAGGTTGGTTATCATATTTTAGTATCAAAACCCATAAGTCGCTTGATTAGATTACTAGAGTCAACTTCGTTATGGTAGACTAGAAAGTTTAGAAATATTGAGACATACAAGTATTACTCCGACGACCTGAAGATTCAGAAGACATATCGACAACGAAGATACCATCATACTTCCATTTGAGGTTAGTAATACATGACTTGACTTGTTTACATTTCTATATTGTTTGCTTTTAAGTCATTTCTGATTAAAAACATAACATGCGAAGTTATGTATGTGAAACTCTAGTATAATAGACTTGATCATCATACTGTGATCAAAGTGTCAAGGAACAATATATCAATAAGTAATAATCACTTTATATTGGTATATTGTATTACGAAGTATAGTGATGATCTTTTGAACTTCGTATTGCGACATCAACATAATCTTTGTAACTCGTTACTAGATTGTGTAGTGAACATAGGTTTGATTTCATACCTAGAAAACTATGTTTAATGACAAAATTTTAAGGAAGTAGACATATGAACTTGCTTCATAGTCGAAAGGAAATCAAAATTTGATGGTCTCGATTTTCATTGAAGATTCTATGTATGACCGATCCTAACCTATATAGGGAATCAAGGTACGATTCTAGCATATGTTGGGAGTCAAGGTAGAACCGATCTCTACCTATATTAGGAGTTAAGGTAGAAATGATCCTAACTTGCTTTAGGTATCATGGTAGAACCGGTACAATAGGCAAAACCGATTTCTATAAGTCATGTACACTTCAGGGTTTGTGTGATTTGGAAATTGGGTTTGCGAAATAAGAAAGTTCAAGATGTCGACATGGTGAGTGATTTGAACATGTGCTGAAATTTTATTTCTTAATTGTTCAAAGATATTCCTTGATACTCAAGGTGAGATCCCAATCCGAAATTAGTAGATAATCTTTTTGAGATTTTTGAAATTAATATGAAAACTGAATATTGAGTTAATTGCTAGCTAATATTAAGTTGTCCATTGAAATATCGGTTGTACAGTTGGATATTAGTCGGAATTCATAAAACTGAATATGGGTGTTTTATTAATTGCATATCTTTTGAATATCTTCGGTTATGGAAATTCCTTGGTGTCCAAACTACCTTGGACTACAAATAGTAAAGTTTGTTCTACTTACAAACTTATCCTGAGCCCGGCTAACTTAATCTTTGATGTTTCTGGTGTAGCCGACTAATAGTTTTCTCGTAATACTATCTTGGAGAGGAGAGTAACCTAATTAGGCGAAATCTCTTACGTACGCTAGTTTAAAAACTTATTTGGGGTCAAGAAGTGACTACTAGTACCTGGTGGGAAATTAGAATCATATTGTTATTTTAGTTTTCGATTATTGATTTGATAAACTAACGGTTGTTAACTTTTGACTACACCTAGTTTGTTTATTCTTGAGAACCTTATATTCTAATATAATGTCACTCAAACTAGATCAAGAGATTAACGTGGCTTGTAATCATCCATTGTTAACAGACTTCGTTCTGTGCGTGATCGATCATAAGTCAGGAATCAAGTTTGTTATTGTGCAGGTGTAGAAGATTGAAGACATGAAGATTTTTCTTATTAGTTTTATATCTTCGTGATTTGCTTCATGCACAAACTTGATCGGCTGAGATCCGACTAGATCTGGTTTATCCTTTGATAAACTGATTATTGACTAGTCGTATTTAGATTGACAAGCTATCATTTGGTGATACTCTCTAGTATCTGAATCTGGTAGTTCTGTTTGACTTGATCTGGTTAACTTGTTTAATCCAGATCTCATAAGATCTAAAACCCGGTAAAGGAGGTTTAATTTATTTTAAACAAGAAGCGCCTTTGTCACACTCAGCATCATATATCTCTAATTAACCTCTTGAGATAGAAGAGTAGTTACCAAATATATTAGTCATTTACTGTTTGGAAGACGATCCAAAGGGTTGAGTGCTTAAAGTCTTCAGAGAGACTGAAGCAACTTAAGATAGTGGACTCTATCTTAGGATTCACATGTGGTGGACAGATTTTTTGTAGGCGCAAGGATACTGAGGAAACTAGTTAACTATGGGTAGTTTACTTGGTCTCAACTATACGAAGCTGGTAATGTCTTTGTATATCGTCTTAATTCTGAGAGTATTCAAAACTAGACTAGGTCCCGCGGTTTTTCTGTATTTGCGGTTTCCTCGTTAACAAAATCTTGTTGTGTCATTTAATTTACTTACGCATTATAATTGTTTTATTATAATAAAGTAAATAACATTGTACGTTAATCCAAAGCACTTGATATTGATCATATAGTATATTGGTCTTGTACCATAACTATTATCAAGTGATTACCTTGGTGTTGTATTGTCTCGACTTTGTCCACAGACGATCACTCAAGTTATCAGACTTATAGGTCGATATCGAAAAGATTGTAGTGTACTTGGTACCCTCGTCATTTGAATTGGTATAGAGAAGGCAAACACGAAAAGATCTAACAATATGTGTTTGGTGTGGTCCAACTTATAAGATAAGTTTAAAGAAAGGAAAAGAATAGTTTAAAGACTCATGTAACATATTGATACATAATGATCTTTGTACCTTAGTGACTATTATTATAGAGGCGGAATTCAGAATAATAATAGACGAAAACTAGAAAACAAAACACACTAGAAACCATATTCAAAGAAAATATCTTCTTTAGATTATGAAAAAGAAAACTATTACGATTCTCTCTTTGTTACGCTCACAATCTCTTTAGGTAAATAACCTTAAAACTATTTGCTAAGCTTGCTTTTACAATAATTAATTGTCTCACAAACTTCTCTAGGTGATTTGTCTCTCAAACCTCCTTTCTTATATGTGTTTAGTTATGAGCTAAACATCCCTATTTATAGGCTTGGTTTGGTTTCCCAAACCTCTTAGGAATCTATTTCCTTTTCTAGGTATATTTCCTTATCTAGGAAAATTACCTTGTCTAGGAAATATTCTTTTTCTAGGTATATTTCTTTATCTAAGTTACTGCCTAAAATCAGTATTCCTTTCTAATTATAATTCTATCTTCAATCTGTATTGAGGATCACTAGTTCCCAAAAAAGGAAAGATACACATGTATCATGGGACCCCCTTTTAAGAACTTGAACTCTTATGAAAGTTAGTACTGGAGGTTAGGGAACTCGAGAGTCCCAATCTCCCTGCTGAACCATCTCTTCTTGCTGGGAACTTGACCTTGACATCTATTTAAGAAAGTCGTCTTCTCTCCATGTCGTGTCTTAGTTACTCTTCACTCCACAATACAATCTTCCTTGAGTGATCCTTCCTGATCAAACCATAATTCTTCCATGCGCGATAAGATCATCTTGTCATCTCCATCATTATCTAGTAATGGTGGTTCAAACATATTCAACCTTTCTAGGTTTTCTTATTATTGTTTGGTTAGGGTTTCCAAACAAACTCTTCTCAGCTTGTCGGAAAGATAACGGGTCACAAGGAGAATGAACTTTGTACTAGCATTCACCAACCGTTTTTCCTGAGTGGCTGTAATCAAGCTTGCTCCCTCAAGAGGAGAGTCTATAGCTCGTATTACAAAAACTTTCCCATCTTTGGTAAAAGTATACTTCTGATCCCTCCTATGTAAAATCGCATCTCGATCCCACATATAAGGACTACCAAGTACAACCTGACAAACATCTAATGGAACCACATCGCATGTAACCTCATCAAAAGCAAACTTGAACATACACTGCTCTGCAACCTGTAACCCACCTTACTTTTGAAGATACCCTAAAGGATAGCATTTCGGATGTTTGAAAGTATTCAAACCCAACTTACTCGGGACATATGTAAACAGAGAGGCATAGGCACTCATCAGCTTTAAATGGCTCTACTTTTTTTACAGAATGAAGGCACATAAATATAGGGTTTTACGGTTTTAACTCTGAACTAAAAACCACCATCAATATTAAGTCCCCTGATTAGCACATAATAGTGACATTGTTGCGGGGTAAGAACTAGATGGTGACATTCAAAAATAAAATTAATAAGGCGAAGTGAATAGACGTTACCAAGGAAATGGCAGTTATCTTAAATTTGAAGCAGCGAGTCGAGCCAGCAGCTAGAGATTATCCTTTTCTGGTATGCTGACGTTGACTTAATCATAAGATGCAACAATGAGCATGGCCATCCAGGGTTTTGATCTAGACTGGGCGTTTCCGAGCCCATGCATGTGAGCGCTGAACATAAGTCTTTCTTTTCTGCTGGCTAAAAATATCTTTCGTTTGAATATCTAAACGATATTCTTCCATCTTTGGTTAGGGTTTCAACAAGAAACACGATTCGGTTGACGTTGAATCCCCATTCATTTGATAAGTCCCGTTGAGGTTGTTCAGCATTCACACCGCTTTCTCCTAGGGTTTCCGTGGCGCATATATATATGCAAGTAGGATTAGATCGAATCATCATCCTTTGTTTTTCTTGATTTGTAGTCCTTTTAAACCCATATCCTTTCATCATGTCAGACAAGAGTGGATCATCTTTAACTTAGATAGACTCTTCAACCAAGCGCAGATGACTTGTATCCAGAGTAAGATTTAATCGTCTCTTGATTTTGAAGTAGTAGATTTCTTTTCTTTTTCTTTTAATGTTGACATCATTCTTTCAGAGTGGACGGATCTTTGAGTCTCGTGATAACTCCCATGTTAGGATCATCAGAGTCAAGAAGGTCATACTGGTATACTCTCTCGACTAGTAGATATATGTGTGCACGTCATGGACAGAAGATAACTCTTCTCTCCTTCCTTTTTGTAGAGATATCCTACTGGACGTGTGTGACAGTAGTTGATGATGATGATATTGCTACTCCTCTTCCTTCGAACTTAAACACTCCTACTGCTACAAATCTGGAAGACGCCGATTTAGGTATCTCCTCCCATGAGTATCCTAACGCAGGCTTGCCGTTTGACATCCATATGAAGTGTTTGTCTTCTAGTTATCGGACTGTTGGTGAGTTCCTAGTACGAAAGGAGTTCGTGCCCTTGTACAAAAAGATATGAAGAAGGTACGACCATATTCCTACCAGGAGTTTGGTGCGATACTGCTCGTCTTCCTTGGTTACCACGGTGAACTGTCTTCTCCCCATGAATGCGGAGATGGAATTTACATTATTCGTAATGTCGTTGAATCAACTATTGAGAAGTGGGAAAATATGATATCTACCTGCGAATCTATGAAGTTCAATGTGAGCTGGCTCTGGCAACGCCTTGATATCATCAAAGTTGATCGAGAAGGTATCATTTCCAACGTTGTTCCTGCTGTAAAGGCTATCTTGGAGGAAGAAAATGCTTTGGCTGATGAATCGGGGACAATAGAGCAGGAAATCCGATATTTGAAGAGTAAGACCGAAATGTATCAGGATAAGCTGAAGATGATGCTTTCAAGGGACTATAACTTGCTAGATGGTCTTCTCTGAGCTGTTTTCTTCCGGCATTTTATCGCTCCCTCTCTCTCTCTTTTTTTTTTTTTTTTTTTTTTTTTTTGAATAAGTAGGTATGAGAACGATTGATTGTTCCCCTTTTAAGGTTTTGAACATTGTTTTTGGAAAATGAATTGCATTTAATTTTGGTAAGGAAATGAAGCTTACATTAATTTGTCTTAACTAGTAAAAAATCTGAGTAAGTCGGGTATTTGGGAAATGCCTGATTGATCAAGCCACTAGTCTATGAGAGATGGAATAATGATTAGGCATAGTACGCCTTGAGCCACTTTCCATTGATTACTGCCTCCATTTTTCCTCCATCCACCTTGAAAAACTTGTAGTACCCACCGTTATAGGCCTTGGTGATCACGTAGGGGCCTTCCCATTTAGGGGAAAACTTTGGTGCTGACATGTCCTGCTGAATATGCTTGTCTGTCTTTAGTACCAGATCTCCTATTTGAAAAACCCGAGGTTTTACATCCTTTTCGTATGCCCTGAAGATCCTTTTTATGTAAGCCTGAGCATGCTCCTCCGCCTTAGTTCTCCTAGAATCCAGAATGTCTAACTCTGATATCCTGGAGCTCGACGCTTCAGCGTCGTTCAATTGAACTCCACTTGCTGCTGCAATCCTAGCCGACGGAATTTTGATCTCTATTGGGAGAATGGCGTCAGCGCCATATATAAGTGAGTAAGGGGAGACTCCATTGGGGCTCCTAGGTACAATCTCATATTCCCACAACGCCATAGGTAATTTCTCATGCGATGTTCTGGGGTTATCGTGCACTGTCCGACTAAGAATTTGAATTAAAGTCTTGTTGGTGCTTTCGTCTTGCTCATTTCCCTGTGAATAATAAGGAGTAGAGAAGACTTGCCTGACACTCTATTCTTCAAGTAATCGTACCTGCTTGTTAGCAAAGGGAGTACCATTATCAGTGATGATGTGCTTAGGAACGCCAAACCGAAAGATGATGTACTCTTTGATAAATGCTGCAATGGTCGCTCCGGTAATTCCCCTAAGTGGAATAGCTTCAACCCATTTGGTAAAGTATTCTGTTACAGTTATGATGTACTTGTGCTGCTTTGATGATGGGGGTTTGATTTTCCCGATAATATCAAGTCCCCAGCTGTAGAAAGGCCACAGACTACTTACTGAATGAAGGGGAGCACAAGGTGTATGGATGAGATTTCCGTGAACTTGGCACTTGTGGCATTTCTGAACAAACGCTACTACTTCGTCCTCCATAGTTGGACAGTAGTATCTTTCATGCACCTGGAGGAACAACTTCTTCTTTCCTTGGTGTTCACCCTCATGTGTCTCCTTCAACATAGTCGGAATTTCATATTTTGCCAAACATCATAACAGGTCTCCTCTAAAGCTCTTGCGGTATAAGACTCCCTCATGAAATACAAAATTCTTTGCTCTTTGTTTTATCTTGACTGCATCGCTTTTGTTAGCATACAGTACGTCGTCACGGAAATAGTTGATGTATGGTTCCTGCCAGTCCCCATCATGATTGATGGTTAGGATCTCCAATTGATGTGGTAGCGCTTGACAATTGGAGCAAGATCCTTGCAGCATTCGGTATTGGGTTTCCATAGTTGGCCAGTAGTATCCGAGGCGTTGAAGACATCGATAAAGAGTTACCACCAGCGTATGTCCACATATCTCGTCGTGGACACGCTTAAGCTGCAGCTGTGCTTCTACATCTCCAAGGCATCTTGACAAGGATACGTCTGGGTTTCTGAAGTATAACACTCTGTTCGAGCACTGCTCGATAGAACTCGCAAGCGTTGCTATCTCAAGCTTGTTTGTCAAGTTTAGTTGTCAAAACTATAAGTCTTGATTTCTAGTTTACTTATAGCTATGTCTCGGATTAGGATTGAATGTGTAGTTGAGCTTTATACTTCACGGCGTTCATCGATTAAAGACGAAGAACTATTAAGGGGAGGTTGTGGAACTTCATCAACAAAAGGTATGTGGAGACTTGAGCTCATCTATCATTCAGAAGTCTATTTCTATTATATCTCCTATTGAGACAAAACTCGTATAACTATATAGACTTTACTTTATACACATTTGATATTTCGAGCTGAGTTTAACTCGCTTACATATTTCTCGAAATATGTGTTGGTAAGCTTTCGCTTTTAACCAAGTTCATCTTTATTCTTGACGAAAGTCAAAAGATGATCATGTGAAAATCGCCTGGTAACATCTTACATGATTTGTGTGAGACAGTCATTTGATGTAGACTCGGAATGTTTCGTATTAATCTATTGATCACTTGAAAATTGCTTTAAAGCTAATAGTTTGTGTGAGACAGTTATTCCCGTCTTCTAAGAATGTTTCAACGATTAAAATGGAGTTTATAAAAAATAACCATTGATTGGATATAGCACAGTATGCGTACTTGTATGCTAACTGTTGCAAGTTACTCCAAGTCCGGGAACCATAGTATGCATACCCGTATGCGTACTGGTTTAACAGTTGAAGTCCGGGAACTGAGTATGAAAAGCCGTATGCGTACTGGCGTAACAGTTCAGGTCCGTGAATTTAGTATGCATACCAGTTTGCATACTTATTCAACTGAAGTTTGTCGTGAACGACAGTATGCGTACCCGTTTGCATACTGGCGAACTGACCAGGTCTTGGAACTCTAGGTATGCGTACCCATTTGCATACCTGAGTAGGTTAAGTTCTAAAATCGGTTTATTCATGAATAAATACATTTATATAATAAGGAATGCAATCTTTGCAAACCGTGGCTATAATATTCATGAATTGATTCGAGTGAATCAAAATCGATTTTGCTTCAATTGTTTCTTGTATACTTCTATGAGAATATACACAATTGAACAACTCTATAACTAGTTTCATTTGAGTCATTTGAACTAGTTGTGATTAAGAAGAACAAGGTTGATATGAAAGTGTTCATATGGCTAACTTCGGTTAACTATTGTTGAGCCAACCAAGTGTACACGTTTAGGTACGGTTACCCATATCTAAATGAAAGCACATTTCATTTGTGTATAACAAGCTAAGTTCGATCTAACGGTTGTAAGATATTAGCTTGAATATAATCAGGTTTAGATATAACAGTGAATATTGAATGCTTTGTTACCAAGGTAGCATTGATTGCAAACCATGATTTGAAGACTATATAAGGGAGAACTCTAGCAACTGGGAAACCTAATCCCCACATCTCCTGTGTGATTCTAGTTGCGACTAGAGTCGATTCTCCTTTAACCTAGGTTTTTCTAAAACCATTATAGGTTAATGACTTAAATACTTCATTGGGATTCTGAATCCATACCCAACTATTTTATCTGTAGTTGCGTGTTCTGATCTTATTTTGTTTTATCGTATTGAGTACTATCTTCTCTAAGATTTGCTCGAGATTCAATCTCCGATAGGTAAGATAAAAAGAAGTCACAAACATCTTCGTCTCATCGTTTGTGATTTCACAATATCTTGTTCCGCCTCCATACGGTTAAGATCATTGTGAGGTGATTGATATTACTAGGTTGTTCTTCGGGAATATAAGTCTGGTGTATAAATTGGTTCCCGTTCACGTTGATTTATCAAAAGACGGAATAAAAAATTGTAGGTATTTCTTTGGGAGACAGATTTATCTATTCAATATACTTTTCTATGTGAGACATATTTGTTTATCAAGTCTTCGACTTTAGGTCGTAAAAACTCTTAGTTGTGGGTGAGATCAGCTAAGGGAATCAAGTGCGTAGAGTCCTGCTGGGATTCAGAGGCGTAAGGAACGCGAATATACCTTAATCGGTGTGAGATTGGTTAGGGCTCAACTACATTCCAGTCCGAAGTTAAATTGTAGTAGGATAGAGTCTGTAGCGGCTTAATACAGTGTGGTGTTCAAATCTGGACTATGTCCTGGGAGTTTTCTGCATTTGCGGTTTCCTAATTAACCAAATTTCTGGTGTCTGTGTTATTTCTTTTACGCATTATATTTTATATAATTGAAATATCACAGGTTGTGCGTAGTTCAAGCAATTATATAATCCAACCTTTGATTGTTGATATAAATTGATTGACACTTGAACATTGGTCTTTGGTACCGTTCAAGTTGTTTTTCATAATAATCATGCTCGCGGATTTCTATCTGTTTGATTTGCTGATTACATTGAGAAACAAAGATATAACTCTTGGATATATTTTCCTTGATTGAGTCTGACTGTCTAGTTGATTCTCTTGGAAATATATTGGAGTTTGTCCATACAAATTGCCGAAATGAAATATTGGGTGTGGTTGTTAGACCCCCGCTTTTTCAATTGGTATCAGGGCAGGAAAACACGTTTAAGACCTCATAAGTTTGTGTTTGTAGAAATCTGACTCTATGGATAGTAGTGTTATCTCTGACAAATACATCACCAGAGACAAAAGTTATGTCTCTATGAAATCTATTAAAGAGAAAGACTTGTCTATCTCACCTATATATGAAGATTTTGTTCCTACGAAACAGGCTAGTATTGATATGTGTTATCCTGATTATCTTACTGGCGAATTTGATTCTGAAGTAGAAAGGGAAGCAACCCAAGAGAGTGCAGGGATTCTAAAACTTGTTAGAATCCAGGATGTTGAAATCAATAGGATGAAACACAAAGTCAATACAATGGTTGGTATGGTAAAAGAACGTGATTCCCAATTAAGGGTTCTTCGTGAAGAAAATGTTGTAGTTTGTTCCTCCTGTATCTTACTCGAGGCTAAATTCAAAGAAGATGCCCTTGAAATGGAACGACTATTGAATAAACTCTCTATTCAAGATAAAGGTCGTTCTGTGGAGTCAGTTATACCAAATTACTTCTGATTTCGATGTGAAACCATCTTCAGAAGCTAATCTACAAACCCTTCCTATTGCTAAAGTGTGATTGGTTCTTCCACTGATCATCGATTTACTATATCTAATGCTACACTCTCTAATCACTCAGGTGATCAGAAAGTATTTATTTTTTGTAATTCAAAAGGACATGTTCAACGGAAGAGCAAACTGAAGTTGAATGACAATTACTTTGGTCGACTTCAGCACACCTTAGATTTAATATTCAGAGGTGTAACTGACATTCGAATGTCTAAACCTATTGGTTTTAGTACTCACCCTGTGATTTCTTCTAGGAAAGTTAGTTCAATATGCTCATCGAACGTTCGAACCAATTGTATCATTAATACAAATCGGTCAAGGAGATTTCAGAAAGGTTCTTCTCAACCTAATGTGAAGAATGATGTTAAAGATGTGAGAAAGGTACCGGTAGGTGGAAATAACAATTGAGATATGAAGGACAACCTCAATCTGATAATTGAAGGATACAAGGAGCTTATATACAGGCTGTAAAAATCCTCCATACAAACTTCTTCTGGTAAGGATTGGAACTTAGTCTCATACTTTGATGATAGTAATTTTTATGATACTTTCTCACATCACAAAGGGTTTCCTCCAAAGATTAGAAGGAAAAGATGATCAACCATGGACAATATTCATTTGATGAGCGTAAAGCTCATACTTGTGTTAATTAATCACAGGGGTTGAATTCTTACTCACAAAAATCATGTTGAGTAAGATTTACTAATAATCAGGTATACTTATTGGTAAAATGCTTTCTGCTTAGTTGAGCTATTTTCTTATCGTCCATAGCTAAACTATTGTCTACAGATAAGCTTTGCCTAAGTATTGTTTGTGTCTCGAGAATCTCTTCGGTTTTTTTTTCTTCCTAAAAAGGTTTCGTTGCAACTCCTGTGCTCTAACTTTTTCTCTCCGTGGAAATATAAAATTTATTGAGCCAAAAATTGTGAAAGAAAATTTTCACGTAGCAAAATTTTTGTTGTATTCGTTTTACCTTGTAAAAGGGTACATTACGGTTTCAGTTTTGTTTCTCTTTTGGGTTCGAGTTGTATTCGTACGGGTACTGATCAAATTTTAGATAGTGGTAAAAGGTTCGTTGAGACTTGTGAAGATTCGAATTTTTAAATTTAATAAAAATTATATACAAAAATATTAAACAATGGGCGAGAGGTACTGGAACTAAGGATTCTGCCAATCTCCATAACATAAGGTAAACATGGACTCTATTTTTGCCAAGGTAGATTCTCAAAACATTGATTGTAAATGTAAACATGGGACATCAAATCACCTAAGCTAAGCATGACCCATTTAATCAAATGACAACCAATTTAATCGAATCATATTTCAATTAATTTTAGTGCAAAAGTCATAAAAAAGAATAAAACAAATTTACCCATGTATGAAGTTAGACCTCCTCCGTCGTCCCAGTGTTGGGGTTTAGCTCATCATGATGAAAACACGCTCAAAAGATTTATTTATAGCTCAAATGGTGTTTACAATGGAGAGAAAAAAAGAAAATGGTGAAAAACAGGAATCTGCGACGCACAAAAATCGTCTCAAAATGAACGATACAATAGAAGTGTTGTAGACATTGTTCTGCGGTCGCTGGGAAGGAGTTGGGAACTGTCGCAATTAAGCGACAGTTTTCAACGACTTTCCTTTACAGGCTTTTGTTCTTCGCGTTCATCAGCAGCAGCAGCAGCAGAAACCGAGTTCTGCAAACTCTCGACCCCTCTCTAAGTCTCCCAGGGACTCTATTTATACCAAAAACAGACGTTGAATCTCCTCCATTAATTCCAAAATATTCACAATATCTTTTATTCATGTTACGGGAATAATCAAGATTTTCATTCTCTGTTTAGCTCCTCCACGCGTTTTTAGAAGTCAAATCTCCTTATTTGTATCCATTACGGTCCAACACACTCCAAACTCGTGCATTACAGGCATCAAACTAACTATAATTCATGTTATCCCGTGAAAATGTGTGTAACTCTGTTTTGCTCCATGCGATGATTACAGCCAATTCTAATCCAAACAGACACCCATAACAGCTTTCTATGGTCATATCACGTCTACCCATTAAGTTTCAGGGATTGAATCTCACTAAATCACGTCCAAAAATCGTTCGAAAATCTGACAGAGAAATAAGTTTATTTGCCCGCCAAAAATATTCTTTTGAATTTGAGAAGAATATGTCCTCCCCCTAATCCTGCACGGGTGTCCCTTTAGCACTTGTCTTATGGGGTGCAAATAGTAATTTTTGGGCGTAGATAGTAATTTTTCCGGGGTTCCTCCGACACATTTTTGGGGTGCTTCCAGTGCATTTCTGGGGTGCCTTTAGTACTCTATCCTGGGGTGTAAAACACCACTTTTCGAGCCAATTTCGCCGCAAGAGCTTATTTCTCTAAAAATGAGTTCAAGTCTCCACATACCTTTTGTTGATGAAGTTCCACAAGCTCCCCTTAGTAGTTCTTCGTCTTCAATTGATGAACGCCGTGAAGTCTAAAGCTCAACTACACATTCTATCCTAATCTGAGACATAGCTATAAGTAAACTATAAATCAAGACTTATAGTTTCGACAACTAAACTTGACAAACAAGCTTGAGATAGCAACGCTTACGATTTCGACCGAGCAGTGCTCTAACAATCTCCCCCTTTGTCAATTTTAGTGACAAAACTATCAATACATATGGATTACAAAATAGATAAACTTTGTAGTTATCTCCTCATCCAAATGCTTGATTTCCTTGGCTCTTCAACATTACTCGAAATCTTCGTCATTTCCAAGTACTCCAGTGATTCTAAATGTGTTCAACTCAGCATCATAGTTGTTGAATATCCATAGCTATAACAATATATAAAAACAAGATGTTTTTGTATTGTTATATATACAGTGGCATAGTATTATTTCATAACATCAAAGTCCAATTGTATCATAACTTTGACAATAATACTATGGTGATATGTATCACTCCCCCTTACATAATGATCCGTAAACCATATGTATTTGTAGTGTGAACTACACAATAATTCTCCCCCTTTTTGTAAATATAAATTGGAAAAGGTACGAAAATTAGCGGGATCATAATGAAATTCTCATAGAGATACTTCATGACTAAAAGAGAACATATCAAATTTGTTTCGATGATTTCACATAGTCGAAACTTTGTGTATTCATCAAGGAGTTTATAAAGATACAAGAAAACTCCTACAATGTTCCACAGTCGCACTCCCCACAAAGATTTGGCAATTAAGCACAAGTTCAAATAAGAACTCTCCCCCATAAAATGTCATTTCCAAAAGAACAAGAAGAGCGACCTTACTTTTACAAGAAAAGAAGTATTTCTTTGGACATTAACAAATAACATGAAACATGAATTTGTATCCAGAAAACTCAATTAAATTAACCACAAGAGAACCCATGATTAATTTAATCAGAAATGTTAAACATAAGAAACTTACGGAGCCATACATTGCTTTCACATAGAAGTGGATCAGGGAAAGATCAATATTGCGGAATATACAAAGATTCATTCTATTTTAATCAATACTTGCATAATGATACCATAGACCTAATCTTTGTTATCAAAAGTCCATTCTATTTTCCATCAATATTTGCATAAAGACATATAATAGATTTAACTTTTGACATATATGGGACAATCATAATTCATGGACGCAAATGCTCATATCCCATAACAATTTTTGCAATATATAAAACCAATAAAGATTAATACTGCAAAATCATCTTCCAAATTAACTTTAGAATTTAAATAAATAAATCTAAAATCATTGCAAGATGAAAATCGTTGGTAATAGCAATGTGAAATCACAATATAGGCTATTCCAAACCCTAGTGATCCTTCTTAAAACACAAGAATAAATTCTCATAAGAAGTTTCCTAGACATTAAGACCTTTGAAATATTCTTTATCGTCCTCGAACTCCTTGTCGTCAACAGCCAGTGGAACATAAAGTTCATGAAGAAAGGAGTCGATTCCAACAAACCTTCTTGACTGATGCCGAACCAGGGCCTTCTAAATTTTAAGAGTCCTTAAAACAATAGCCTTTATTTGCTGAATCTCCTTCCTTGTTTCCTTCAACTCTTCAAGAACACCAGAAAACTTTTGAAGATTAGAGGGGATAGCCCTTGGTTTCTTCATATTCTTCCTTTTTCTCTTCAAAGTTATGGAGGAACGAGACTTATCTTTATCCTTCATGATTGATGGCTTAACAATCATATTAACATCGTTTCTATCAGAAGACATGATACTTGGAGTCTCCATACAAGTATGGAATTGTGAAAGAACTACACAAATAAAGCTCAACAAGCAATCTTGCGATAAAAAGAGTTTTTCAGGGAAGGAAAAAGGAATGTTGGGTTACGGAACCTATAAACAGAGTAGGATTCACGTAAGACCAATATATAACCCTAAAAAAGGTAGAATATCGATTTTAACCCTCTTTTAATGAAAAAGGAAATTCTTTTCAATACCAATTTATGATATGAAAATAATCAACAGAATTCCAGAAAACAGCAACCAAGAAAAAAGAAAAAAACAATTCTTTTCCTACAGCCTGAACTGTGCAAACTCTTGTCTCTTTGAAGTCAGACACATGAGACAAGACGCACTTTCAACTTAATTAAGCTATGTTGAGGTGAACAATAATCTGTCCACCATACACTTCTCATATGGAATTCTTAATACCCTTTTTCACAGAATGTTTAGATCGTGTTCTTTTCCTGAGAGGTCTAATTAATTCTCTAGAAATTAACTTTTTCGGAGAGGATTTGAGTTTTTTACATACCTCGTGTGAATTAGACTCTTGAACAAGTTTAAGCTTGTTTGCTAATCGATTTGCTCTCCGTTGAAGTTTGTTGACATATCTCACTTTGTGCTTGTACTTGACATAATTACAGAGTTCGTGACCCTTAATAGTATAGTAAGAACATGTCAAGGTGGAGGACGGTTCAGATACCATTGCGGAGCAAGCTGCTAGACAAAATGTAGTACCTGAAACATTAGAAATAGAATTTCCAGTAAACAAAGAAAAATCCATTTTATCCTCCAAGATAGTTGAAGAAGTTTCCCCAGGAAAAATATCAAGATTGATTTGAGTATTGCTACAATTATAAAAATAAATATTTTTAGCAAGGAGTGCAACGCTTGATTTTTCATCTTCCTTTGAATCATAGGAATCAGACATTTCATCAAGAGTTGCAGCAAGACCTTTGTTCCCAGTGTATTTTCTACAATTTGGACACTCATTGGAAAAATGAGCAAAACCTTTACACTTGAAGCACTGTGGCATATCCTCATCATCAGTATCGACAGTGTCCCTGTTTTTAAGAGGGGAACGGTCATGAGGTTTGACTAATGACCTCGGTTTATCTCTGATGAACCATTTACTTCTCTTCAAAAGAAGATCTCTCAACTGTCTATTGATCAGTGAGACTGAGTTGTCAAGATCTTCATATGATGAATCATTCTAATTAGGATCAACTACAGAGTTGCCAACACTTTTACTTTTGTCAAGTAATTAGTGTTCTTTTGTGCTTTGAAAGCAATATCCTTTCCAGATTTGGATGTATGCTCATGATCAGAGATCTTTAACTTACCAACAAGAGTATTTATGGAAAGTGCATCAAGGTTATTTCCCTCAACGATGGCATGCTTCTTAGAACGTATCTGGCTGGCAACGATCTGAGAATTTTCATCACAATGTCCTTTTTAGGAATAGTCTTACCCAATGAAAAAGATGCATTAACAATTTCAGACACTTTGTGATTAAACTCATCAAAAGAATCTTCATCAGCCATACGAAGGTTTTCCAAATCACAATTTAGGTTTTGAAGCCTAGCTTCTTTCTAAGAGGAATTTCCTTCGAATACAGTTTCTAAGATATCCCATCTTCTTTAGACTTAGTGCACATAGTCACATGGTGCTGAAGGTCTGGGGTAATGGAATGGATGATAGCATTTAATCCATCAGAATTTCTCTTTGCAGCAAGAATCTCGGCAGGATCATAAGCACCAATATCCTTCGGAACAATTACATCGCCTTTTGCAATAACCGGAGGTTCATAGCCATTAACTACACGAACCCATGATTGAAAATCACGCGCTTGAAGAAAGGCACGCATAGCAATTTTTCACCATAGATAATTTGAGCCATCGAAGACTGGTGGTACGTTTATAGAGGTAGCGTTTCTGTCCATAGAGTCAGATTGCTACAAACACAGACTTATAAGGTCTTAAACGTGTTTGCCTGCTTTGATACCAATTGAAAAAACGGGGGTCTAACAACCACACCCAATATTTCGTTTAGGAAATCTGTATGGAAACACTCCAATATAATTCCAAGAGAATCAACTAGACAGTCAGACTCAATCAATGGAAATATATCCAAGAGTTGTATCTCTGTTTCTCAATGTAATCAGCAAATCAAACAGATAGAAATCCGCGAGCCTGATTATTATGAGAAACAACTTGAACGGTACCAACGACCAATGTTCAAGTGTCAATCAATTTATATCAACAACCAAAGGTTGGATTATCTAATTGATTGAACTACGCACAACCTGTGATATTTCAATTATATAAACTAATACAATCCAGAAAAGAAATAACATAGACACCAGAAATGCAGACACTAGCCTACTACAAGTTAACTTCGGACTTGAATGTAGTTGAGTCCTAACCAATCTCACACTGATCAAGGTACAGTCGCGTTCCTTACGCATCTGAATCCCAGCAGGATTCTACGCACTTGATTCCCTTAGTTGGTCTCACCCACAACGAAGAGTTGTTAAGACCCAAAGTCGAAGACTTCATAAACAAATATTTCTCAAACAGAAAAGTCTATTGAATAGATAAATCTGTCTCCCACAAAAATACCTACGAGTTTTTGTTCCGTCTTTTGATAAATCAAGGTGAAAAAGAACCAATTGATACACCGGACTTATATTCCCGAAGAACAGCCTAGTAATATCAATCACTTCACAATAATCTTAATCGTATGGAAGAGAGATAAGATATTGTGGAATCACTAATGATGAGACGAAGATATTTGTGACTACTTTTTATCTTGCCTATCGGAGATTAAATCTCAAGAAAATCTTAGAGAAGATAATACTCAATACGATAGAATAAAGCAAGATCAGAAAACGCAACTACAAATAAAATAGTATGGTATGGCTTCACAATCCCATTGAACTCTTTAAGTCGTTAACCTATAATGGTTTTAGGAAAAACCTAGGTTAAAGGAGAATCGACACTAGTCGCAACTAGTATCACACAGGAAGTGTGGGGATTAGGTTTCCCAGTTGCTAGAGTTCTCCCTTATATAGTCTTCAAATCAGGGTTTGCAGTCAATGTTACCTTGGTAACAAAGCATTCAATATTAACCGTTAGATGAAAACCTGATTAGATTCAAGCTAATATTTTCAACCGTTAGATCGAACTTAGCTTGTTACACACAAATGAAAAGTGACTTAATTTAGATATGGGTAACCGTACCTAAACGTGTACACCTTTTTGGCTTAACAATAGTTAACCGAAGTTAGCCATATGAGCACTTTCATATCAACCTTGTTCATCTTAACACAACTAGTTCAAATGACTCAAATAAAACTAGTTCTAGATTTTTTCAATTGTTTATATTCTCATAGAAGTATACAAGACAAAATTGAAGAAAAATCGATTTTGGTTCACTCGAATTAATTCATGAACATTATAGCCACGGTTTGCAAAGATTTAATTCCTTATTATATAAATGTATTTGTTCACGAATAAACCGATTTTAGAACTTAACCCACTCATGTATGCAAATGGGTACGCATACCTAGAGTTCCAGGACCTGGTTGGTTCGCCGGTATGCAAACGGGTACGCATACTGTCATTCACGACCAACTTCAGTTGAATAAGTATGCAAACTGGTATGCATACTAAATTCCGAGACCTGAACTGTTACGCCAGTATGCATACGGGTTTACCTACTCAGTTCCCAGACTTCAACTGTTAAACCAGTACGCATACGGGTATGCATACTATGGTTCCCGGACTTGGAGTAACTTGCAACAGTTAGCATACAAGTACGCATACTGTGCTATATCCAATCATGGTTAATTGTTCCAAACTCTTATTTCAATCATTGAAACATTCTTAGAAGATGCCAATAGCTGTCTCACACAAATTATTAGATTCAAAGCAATTTTCAAGTGATCAAATGATCAATACGAAACATTCCGAGTCTACACCAAATGACTGTCTCACACAAATCACATAAGATGTTTCCAGGCGATTTTCACATGATCATCTTCTGACTTTCATCAAGAATATAAGATGAAATTGAACTTGGTTAAAGCGAAAGACCAACAAACATTTCGAAAAATATGTAAGCGAGTTAAACTCAGCTCGAAATATTAAATTTGTATAATCGAAGTCTATATAGTCATGCGACTTTTGTCTCAAATAGGAGATAGAGTAGAAATAGAAATTTGAGTGATAGATGAGTTCAAGTCTCCACATACCTTTTGTTGATGAAGTTCCACAAGCTCCCCTTAGTAGTTCTTCGTTTTCAATCGATGAACGCCGTAAAGTCTAAAGCTCAACTACACATTTTATCCTAATCTGAGACTTAACTATAAGTAGACTATAAATCAAGACTTATAGTTTTTAAAACTAAACTTCACAAACAAGCTTGAGATAGCAACGCTTGCGAGTTCGATCGAGCAGTTCTCTAACACTCTCACTTCTAGATGTGTTGCTCCTGCTTTCTTGGCTAGTGATAGTCCTATGAGGAAATCTTCGTATTCCGCCGAGTTATTAGTGCACTGAAAGTCCATCTTGAATGAATGCGAAAATACTTCGCCGGTTGGAGATACCAGAACTACACCAGCTCCTCCGGTGTTGCTGCTAGGGGTAGCAGAGCCGTCGATATATAATATCCATGCTTCCTCTTTGACGAAATAAATTTCCGGAAACTCTCCAGGAATATCTTCATGCAACACAATAGTGTCTTCTCTAGGGAATGCTGCTAGTAAGTCTGCTACTGCTTGTCCCTTAATAGCTCTTGGAGGAGTGCATGTTATGTCAAGCTCTGACATTTGGAGTAACCATTTAACTGGCCTTCCTATCAGGGCCGGTTTCGATAGCAAGAACTTGACAGGATCAGCTTTAGCTACTAGTACCACTTTATTTGATAACAGGTAGTGCCTTAATTTCTAGATGGCGTGGACCAAAGCAAGACACGCCTTTTCTGCCTTAGGGTACCTAAGCTCAGCGTCTCTTAGGGTGCGACTGAAATAGTATATGGGGCATTCGATCCCTTCATCATTTTCCTGAGCAACGAGGGCTCCAAACGCAGTGTAGAGAAACAACGATCTTCCCTGTATGATAGACCTCATGATACCGAGTGATGACAATATTTGTCGGATTTTCTGAAAGGCTTCTTGTTGCGTCGTCGTCCACATGAAGCGTGCTCCTTTCTTCAATAGAGGGATGAATTAAGCAATAAGTTGAGCCAGGCCAGGTATAAAACGAGAAATGTAGTTTATCTTACCCATGAATCTTTGGAGTTCCTTCACTGTTTGTGGAGGATGCATGGTGATAATAGCATGAGTCTTGGTTGGATCAACTTTGATTCCCTCGGCAGTTACTTGGAATCCCAGGAACTTTCCTGAAGAAAAACCAAAGGCACGTTTCAAGGGATTCATCTTCAACTTATATTCACGGCATCTTTCAAACATTTTCCGCAAGACATTTGTATGAGTTGTTCTAGATTTCGTCTTGACTACTATATCATCGACATAGTCTTGATTTCTATTCTACCAATAGGTGTTTCGGACTAGGATAGATTGTGTAGTTGAGCTTTAGACTTCACATTGCTTACAACTGAAGACGAAGATCTACTGAAGAACACGGAGGAACTTCTTCGACAAAAGGTATGTGGTGACTAAAACTTTTCTATCACACAGAAAGTCTATTCTATTCTTACATATCTCATATTGAGACAAGTCGTATATGATATAGTCTTTCATATCATACACATTTGATATTTCGAGCTGAGTATAACTCGTATATCTATTTCTTGAAATATGTTGGTAGATTTCTGTCTTAGCTACATTCATCATCATTCTTGAATTTATGTCAAAAGATGATCATGTGGAAATTTCCTTGAAACATCTTACATGATTTGTGTGAGACGATCATTTGATGTCGACTTAGAAAGTTTCGTATTAATCATTCAATCACTTGATAATTTCTTATTAGCTAATGGTATGTGTGAGACATCCATATCGTCTTCTAAGAATGTTTCAATGATTGAATTGGGAGTTTAGAGCTAAAACCTTTGTCTGGAAAACCATTACAGTATGCGTACTTAGGTACAAACTGTGTTGATAAGGTTCAGGTCCGGAAACCAGGTACACATACCCGTTTGCATACGGTTTCAACTGTGAAAGTCCGGAAACCAAGTATGCGTACCCGTTCACAAACAGTTTTACCTTAAGTTGGGTCCAGAGCTACAGTATGCATACCCGTTCGCATACTGTTGGCCAAGACCAACTTTCCAGAACTTGAGTATGCATGCCCGTTCGCATACTTGAGTGGTTCAAGTTCTAAAATCGGCAAAGTATGTTTTCATACTCATGAACGAAATACATTTATATAAGAGGGGAGATCCATGGACACTATCATACACGATTTGTGTCATTTTCTCTGCAAAACCCAAACTACAATGAATTTAAATCTAATATTTTGATGACACGTTCCTCTTATAATACTCTACATTCTTACCAAAAATGAGCACAATCTGAGATACCAAACCTCACCATCTACCGATCTTAATTTCAACTATTAACTTTTAACTGTAGATATTCAAAGGGATAGATGGTGATGTTATACATCTCAAATTACGCTCATTTTAGTAAGAATGTAGAGTCTGATATGAGGAACGTATCATCTAAATATTAGATTCAAAGTCATTGTCGTTTGAGTTTTACGGAGAAAATGGCGCAAATCATGTATGATAGTGTCCATCTAAGAGTGTCCACGGATCCTCCCTCTTTATATAATAAGGAATACAATCTTTGCAAACCATGGGTTTAAATGTTCATGAATTGATTCCTTCGAATCAATCCGATTTTGCTTCGATTCGTTCATGTATTTTACTATAATATAATGAACAATTGAACAACTCTATGAAGAACACAATTAGATCTGTTGATTATCTTTGATCATCATAAGTTGATCTAGATGTGTTGAATGAATGTGGATTAGACAAAAATGTTCATATGGCTAACTTTGGTTAACTATGGTTGAACCAACAAATGTACACGTTTAGGTACGATTGCCCATATCTAAATGAAGTATATTTCATTTGTGTGTGACAAGCTAAGTCCATCTAATGGTGGAGAGATGTTGATGTGGTGTCAAACAAAACTTAGTTTGCATCTTAAATCAAGATTTCATCTAACGGTGAATAATGAATGCTTTGTTTCTAAGCTAACTAAGTAAACCCTGATTTGAAGACTATATAAGGGAGAACTCTAGCAACTGGGAAACCTAATCTCCATACCTCATGTGTGATACTTGTTGCGACTAGAGTCGATTCTCCTTTAACCTTGGGTTTATCCCAAAACCGTGTAGGTTAACGACTTAAAGACTTCATTGGGATTCTGAAGCCAGATCCAACTATTTTCTCTGTAGTTACGTATTATGATCTTACTTGTTCTATCGTATTGAGTTCTATCTTCTCTAATATTAACTCGATATTTATCTCCAATAAGTAAGATATAAAAAGTAATCACAAAGTTCTTCGTCTCATTCTTTGTGATTCCACAATAACTTGTTCTACTTCCATATAGTTAAGTTATTGTGAGGTGATTGATATTTCTAGGTTGTTCTTCAGGAATATAAGACCGGATTATCAATTGGTTCCTGTGCACCTTGATTTATCATAAGACAAAAAAAACCTTCATAAGTATTTCTGTGAGAGACAAATTTATCTATATTAATATACTTTTATGCAGGAGACAGATTGGTTTATAAGTCTTCGACTTTGGGTCGTAACAACTCTTAGTTGTGGGTGAGATAAGCTAAGGGAATCAAGTGCATAGAGTCCTGCTGGGATTCAGAGGCGTGAGGAACGCGACTGTACCTTGATCAGTGTGAGATTGGTTAGTGTTCAACTACATTCCAGTACGAAGTTAATCTTGTAGTAGGCTAGTGTCTGTAGCGGCTTAATACAGTATGGTATTCAATCTGGACTAGGTCCCGGGGTTTTTCTGCATTTTCGGTTTCCTCGTTAACAAAATTTCTGGTGTCTGTGTTATTTCTTTCCGCATTATATTTGTTTATATAATTGAAATATCACAGGTTGTGCGTAGTTCAATCAATTAGTAAATCCAACCTTTGGATGTTGATTGAAATTAATTTACACTTGGATATTGGTCTTTGGTACCATCCAAGTTATTTCTCATATTCAATCAGGCTCACAGATTCCAATCTGTTCGATTGCAGATTGATTTGGGAAATAAAGACATAACTCTTGTATACTTTTTCAGTGATTGAGTTTGACTGTCTAGTTGACTCTCTTGGAATTGTATTGGAGTTGTCCATACAGATTGCCTACTAAAATAGTGGGTGTGGTTGTTAGACCCCTGCGTTTTCATCCATAGCGCGTTGATAGGTAGCACTAGCATTCTTCAAACCAAAAGGCATTACAGTATAATAAAAGTTTCCAAGGGGAGTTCAAAATGTTGTCTTACTTGCATCATGTTCGTACATTTTTATTTGGTTGTAACCGCTGTACCCGTCCATGAAGGAGAACATGTCGTGTCCACTGGTAGCATCCACTAGCATGTTGATGTTTGGAAGATGGAAATCATCCTTAGGGAAACATTTATTCATATTTCTGAAGTCGACACAACACCTGATTTGACCATTCTTCTTCCTGACAGGAACTGCATTGGCCAACCAAGTAGGATGTTAAATGGGCCGGAAGAAGCCTGCAGCTAGTAGCTTATAGATCTCAGCTTTGATTTGCTCTTCAACATCGTGACTGAATTTTCTTGGAGGTTGTTTGACTAGCTTGGGCCCAGGTATTATGTGCAGATGATGAGTGACTAGCTTTTCATCTTGGTCGGGCATTTCCTCATAGGTCCAGGAGAATATATCTTGATACTCCTTGAGAAGGTATACAAGCTTCTCACGTTCTTCTGTCGACATAATTGAACTGATAGAGACGGGCCTTGGAGCTTCTTCCGTTCCAATATTAATAGTTTCAAGTTCATTCGTAGTGGAGTCAGTACCGTCTTGTAGCTGTCGCGGAGCGTCTGGCACTTCTTCTTCCTATAACTTGTCGTTGTGATTGCATTCTTCTTAGCGGAGAGACCTCATAATGGTCTCTCATGTTAATTGATAACAGCGGAACCGGTAAATGGTCCTTCCTTCAGCATCACGACTTGCCATGAAATTACGCTCCCTCCTAGTATGTAGGTGGATCGATTCTTTACTTGATGGACGAGATTCGGCGTGTCCTTTCAAAAGAGGCATTTTGGAGGGTTTATTCCCCTTATTTAAAAATGACAACCTTTCCTCTTCCTCGATCGACGCCCATGTAGAAAGTGGTATGCAATAGACCTTGTTTGATGAGTCTTGCAGATTCTATTTTGGTTCAAAGAGTTCAACGCCATAAATTGGAGCGTAAGGATACGAAGACGCAGGTATGCGGTACTTCTTCATTCAAAACAGTCTTCAGGCACTGGTGATAAGTTGAGGGGATGATTTTGTTATCATGGAGCCATGTCCTCCCTAATATCATGTGGTAGTATGGCTCCTTCTCTATCACCACAAATTTCACATTCAACTGAACATGTCTTACTGCTCGTATGTGTTAGTCTGATTTCCTTCAAAATCCTTCATCACAGTAGGTTGTCGCACAATCTTATTTTGTTGAACCTTGGTTATTCTAAGAGTTTTAAGAGGAATGACATTTGAGGATGCTCCCGTGTCGATGAGATCTCTTTTGAATTCTGAATCTTTAATGCACGGAGTGACATGCATGGCTTCTTTATGACCTTCTTCGGCCATCATGTCGTCTTTAGGGAAAGTAACATTGTTTATGGATATTTCTGACATCTTTAATGCTTCTGGAGATGAGGGAGTCAGGTGCATGTCTAGAGATATTTAATTGACCGCAGCAAACGTTTCTGACAGTTGATCCTTAGAGAGATGCAGAAGCTCACATAGATTCTCCACCATAGAAGCTGCTTCATGGTCCACCGGCATCTTGTTGGTAGTGAAGCTTCCAATTTGTGGAGGAGAGGAATCTTCAGTTGGAGTATTCGATCCTTGCATGGGAAATCTTGGGTCTCTAAAAACGCCACGACACCCTAAGTCATCCAACAGCCTCTACAAGATGGTGAACACGCCATTCAACGTACTTTCCAAGCATGCTAGCTTTTTTACCAGTTCTTCTTGTGTTTGCCTCAATCCTTCTAAAGTTACTTGAACTTCTGTCGTTCTTACTTCTCTAGCTGAGCCGTTGGAAAGAATATGAGCAACATCTTCGTCGGTGTCATTCATATCACTGATGACAGAAGAAAAGGGGCTATCAACGTGATTGAAGTTTGTGACTGTTGAGTCTTGATTAAGACCAACCATTTTGAAGTTGGAGAGATAGAAAAGTTTTGGGAATTGATTTTTCAACCGAGAGATTAATCTCCCACTGTGGTCATCAATTTGTAGTAGGGTAAAAACTGATTCTGCTGAAAATGGTAAATTGGGTGTGTCGATGAGAAACAAGCATAGACCCTAAACAAATGTACTGCACAGGAGTACTTTAGATTCAAGAGATCAATATATAAAATTCTGGCCTAAACCAAGAAATGGCCATTCCAGTCTTGCTTCGGTCACAAAATGAAGGAGAAGGGTTGATCTTAGGGAAGGAAGTAGAGAATGTGTTGAGATCGGAAAAATAGGCTCCGTAAGGTGTGGTTTTTTATGACTTGTTTCAGAAAATGGAACTTGCTTGTAAAATGGAAGCTGTAAGTTCTCTGTATTCTCTGGATATTTGCATTAATGATGATTGTCCCTGTTCAATAGATAAAAAAATCTATTTTTATAGTAAGTAATAAACACCCTGATCTCGTAGGAAGTGGATAGTTGAGTGGTAGAGAAGTGGAGATCGTGTAAAAATGGTGAGAACCATGTCCCTATTATGAAATGAGGACTGGTCGGTTTTACATCCACTATTTCTCTACTGTTGTCAACTGTCCGCCTTTCCTGACACTTTCTCATAATGGGAGTGTTGCACGCCGCACGTTGTAAACCGCCAGAACAATACCCTGATGAACATCCCCCAGTTTTGTGACATGTTTGATATCTCGAGTATTTTTGTAGAAAATATGTAGCAAGTCTCATGAAGAATGAAACAACTCCTGCATGGTAGTTGTTGAGTGGGTCTTGTTTGCAAGACCTAATTATTTCGACCAATCACACACAAGCTAAGCAGCAGGTGGTCATAAGTTACAAGTCAAATTGTATGAATGAGACTTGTCGTGAGTCAATGCTCGAAAAATAACATATGGTGCTTTTAGGTTAATCAAAAAATTAAATTATTTATGAAATCTGCAATTAAAAATGCAAGCACGATTTGGGGAGGGATTTTTCTCCTATTTCAACAAGGGAAATCTCTACTCCATCCGACTAGTTCCGGGTTCGAGTCCCGGGCAACCCAAAATATCCTATGGAAAATAGAAATGAAATGGATACGAAAGCATAATAAATCCTTCCTTAAAGCAGTCGGTTCCTGTGAAATACCATATGGAAAGCTGAGCACTTTGAGACAGATGTGCCTGAACTCGGGAATGAAATCTTAGATCAAAAGAATAAGTGGGGTATGTCGTTTTACCGTTGATCGTTGTCTGAAGGAAAGCCGACTCGCATCTACAATAGGTTTCTTGCTTGCCAGCCTCGCAGGTGAAAGAAAAATAGTAGATAATAAAATATAAGGAAATGCGGGCTCATCACCCCTAGAACTGCCTTCTTTTCAAAGGTATAATTTAACCTCAACAAAATATGTCAATCCCTAGCATTACCTATCTGTTTAAAGCATAGATAATCACAAATTGAACTAAATCATTTCATATATATGCTTGAATACATAACAAAGAATTGTTCTAACTACCATGGATGCTTCACATACAAGGTGAAAGTAAATTGCTAGTATTCAGAGATTAAATCATGTTTCTCATTGAAAATCCCACGAAGAACAAGTAAATCAAACCATGAAATTCTAATTATTTAGGGGTTTCATCTCAACCCTAGCAGAGATTTTTAGAACTTAACAAACATTGAAATAAAAACCTAAACTAATACTACAACTTTCACCGGCTACTCCGGGCTTAGTTTCAATATACATATGCCTCCCCCATTTATACAAACTCTCCCAATTCTCAATCCATTTTCAATGAAGTACAATCAGAAAATTAGGGATTTGATGTTTTTGGAACTCACCACTAATGCATAGTCTTCATTATACACAGCCACCCTATTGTCTATTGATGTTGTTGTTGCAGAGAGCTTGATATTAAGAGTTTCAGTTGACATACTCGCAGATCTTGGAGACATATTAGCCAGCCTATTGTCCTTCAAATAATAGCTACTGAAATCTAGGTCTAGCTTGAAATGGGTACAAAGAAGATATCTGGGGAAAGATGGTGATAGAGGTACTTGACAGCTTGAAATAGGAGACAGAGGTTGCCGGTGCTGGAGGATGCAGGATGCAGTAAAGAGAGGTATAGGTTTCATAGAGAAAGGAAATGGGGAGCTAAGAAAGATGAAGAAACATCTTGTTTCTCACTTAAAGAGGATAAGGGTTAGGTTTTTCCTTTCGGTGTATTTTGAGCATCAACTTTTGATATAGAAAAATGTGTAGCAAAAAATTACTTGTGAATCAGTCATGTCGGCCCATGAGTCCAGCTGTTAGTTCCTTTGTACAACAGTCTAATGTAGCCATCTGTAGCAACACCTTTTCCCATTTAATTAGCCAACAAACCAATTTCTCACACCCTCTTCACATCATCTGCCATATTGATTAGTCTGTTCAGCCCATCCAATTCTTTCTGATATGAGTTGATCATTTAGTCCACAGTTAACTCCACTCTCTGTATTGTTACCATTATTACCTCCAATCACCTGCTCACTTTATGAACCTCCCATATTTATCAATCCTACAAATACAAAACAAACACAAAATATCAATATATTTACAACAAAAAAGGATTATTGGTGCCTTGAGACGCAAAATACCTAATTTGACTTAAAATATGACACCAAAGCACTCGGAATGTAATATAAGATAACAAAATGATCTAGAAATATGCATTATTAGGCACCGATCACACCCCCAAACCTAAATTTTGCTCGACCTCGAGTAAACAAAAAAAAACTAAGAAAATCCTACCTACACCACTGTCGCTGGTCTCTCGATTACATTTAGCGAATGCAATAAGCCTTTTAAACCACTAAGTGTCCTTAGTGGATGAGTTAAAGTCTCGTGAGGGTTTTCTTAGAACATACCATCAAAGTTCTAGGACATAATATAAGCTCAAGTTCCATGAAAGTGATACCTGCATTACAGTTTTAGCTCACAACAATTGGATATGTCAATCTAGCTTTCAAAGGCACAATTCTAGCACTGAAACAACTAAGGACATGTGATAAGAGTGTAAAGTGCATCTAACTTAGACATGTATAGAGAATGATTTATTGTAGGAAGTTCTGACTGCCAATTACTAAGAGATGGTTTTAGGCTAAGAACTAAATTCAAAGCCAAGCTAGCTGTCCGGCTTTACGAGAATTGTGAATGTTCACCTTCAAAGTTGGTGATATTTCAGCTTACCCGCATCGTACATCGATGGCGTGCACCCTCCCTTGCTTATTACAAGACTATTTACAACATATGCACAAAAAGAAACATTGACTGCCTATTTACATTCATAACTAAAGAGAAACTACTCAATGGTTTGAAACAAACGACAAGTAACAACTCATTTCATTTTATTTCAGTTTCTTTTCTTTTTTCATATTCTTTTCTTTTCTTTTCTTTTCTTTTCTTTTTTATTTTCTTTTTGATTTTTTTGAAATTTTTTTCAACTGTTTGGAATAACAAGAAATACAAACACAAGATGACACAACAACTTTACACAAAAAAAGAAAAATACATTACATGACAATTTTAGCAAGAGGTAGCCCTTTTCGATGTACCCGGTCAAATTCAATGGTTGCTTTTCTTAATGTATCCTCCGACTTCTATCCCAGCCAACTAAAGAACAAGCTAGTCAAGTCTCATTCAGTATTCTAGATGATTGGCATCCTACTTAACCTATGAAACACCGAAGCTATACACGCTTGGTAGATCGTGCATGTGCAAATTTTCTATATCACATGTGAGTTGTGCTTGAATCAGGGGTGCCTCATCATCTAGACTACGAACCCTAAGATATCATACATGCACAGGTATCACAAATCAAGATAAATGAGCTCCATTTTTCATTTTTTTCATTTTTTTATAACAAAAAGAAAGAGTTCTGTTTTCAATTATAGCATGTCATCAGTCATACGGTATCTACTTTTCACCCTCAAACCTAAACTAAACATTGTCCTCAATGTTTCAAAAGATAAACATAATTATAACAACATACCATGAGAAACATGCTGAGTTGGAGAGAAAGGAAAGAGATTACCAGATATCAGCAAAAACAAGATTAGAACTCCATTATTCAAGGCTAAAAGCCAACAGGAACTCAGCTGAAATCACATTGGATTAGCACAATATATACAAAAGAAACATAAGATTCAACTGAAACATTACCTACTGGATTATATACAAGAAAAATTCACCATACACCAACAATCGAAAGAGTTGAGGATCAACCCAAAAGACAGTATGCATAGATTTTAATAGCCTCACACATATACAACAACAGAGAACAGCCAGTGAGACACTCAAAGTGACCAAGCCTGAATTTTTCAACTGCTGTGTTTTTGGACACAAAATCTAGTAATTTTGGGGGTGCATCATGCACAAGATCTAATTCGAAATGGACTTGTTCAGGGATGGATGGAGATACATGAGTAAACTCCAGATGTGGATCCTCAAAAACATTATATTTAACATCAAAATAGTCCAAAGGGACTTGAGAAGCACACAGTTCCAATCCTAGACTAGGTACTCTCAGAATAGTTGGTTTAAAAATTTTGTGACAAACCAAACCTAGGTTGTGTATAAGAGCATCAGATTGTGACTTAAGCAGTAAGATAGGCATATCTAAGTTTCTCGCATGTATGAGATCCAGAGTACCATCATTATTAGTCACATCAGTATCTCCTAAGTCATCTGCAAGTGTGGCAGCATGCTCACATTCATAGAACAGTTCAACAAGCCCAAATTCAGAATCATGATTATCCAAAGTACCCAAATAAGAATCATAAGAAGCAGCATATTATGACCTAGGCAGGGAACTAGACATATCAAAGTTATTTTCATGCATAGATTATTGATGTCAACAGAAAATTCAACCTTCCCTAAGTCAGACACGAGTTGTGTTTTATGCTTTCCTTCACAGAACAATTGTACAAGCTGCCAATCAGAATCAACATCATCCAGAATTTCAGTGTTACGAACAAGTAAATCAGAAGAGACATTATTTGTCAAAGTCACAGCAATGGAGCCTACTGTCTCAGAAATAGAAGATTTCATAAAAACATTTTCAGAGTGGACATATTCTTCTAAATCATTATCATCATCGTCATCGTAACATGAATAGTTTATCCCATCAAAAACCATAGTATTTCCGGTCCACTCATTTGTTTCTAAGACAGGTTCATATTCAATATCAGTTGTATGAGTAAGACTAGACACACTATTTTCAAAATTTACCTCATCAGGGCTAACAAACATCGCATTATGAAATTCCTTCCTTTCTCCATTTTGTAAATGACTCAGGTTCATTTTCAGAATCATATTAAGTTGTTCTATGGAAGGAGAGTCTTCAGCAATGGGTATCCTCGTTTCATATGGATATTCAGTACATGGTTGTGCATGAGGTCCACTATCGAAGGGAAATTCAGATGTGTTGCTATATGAATTATCATACAATGCTTGCAATTCGAATCTAGCATTAATTTGTTCAATGAGTTTGAGATTTTCCATCACAGATTGCATACAAGGGCTCATGGGAGTACAAAATTGTTCAACACCCCATGGTGGTGACTGGTACTTGTGCGCATAACAATTAGGGTCTATATATTGTAGATCAGGACCTTGAAAATGTCCGTAATATTCCCTAAAGTTATCAAAACCTTGGTCTATGGGATTTTCATAATGTGAAGCAGACTCGTAAGCAAGCTCTCTAAGTGATTTATGCGTTGATCTCTCATCCCTAACAGCTGACCAAAATCCTGACATTTTTTTTTAAAATAAATGAAATTAAAAACAAACAACTAGTATCCTAAATGTTACTAACAAATCCTAAACAGAATGATGCATGCAAAGTGATTAACAAGCGGTGTTATTAGCTCTCCTCAGAATTGGTTCGCCTATTGCCAGTTCAAATATTCCACCAAAAAGATGTATATATCGTCACTATGACCAAGTTTATCCCAATCTCAAGGAACTTGCCTAAGAGTGTTTACTTGTCCTAAAATGGTCTCTATTTGATTTTAGTAATTAAGATGTGTTTAACTAACGAGTAGCCAGTTCGCATTTGTTAACAAAAGTATGAAGCTCTTCCACTAAAACCAATATCGACACATTCATGCCATGTAGAAAAGCAATAATAGTTCAGTGTAGTATTTGTGGGGTACTTACTTTCGGCGTGACCATAGGAAGTGACCAACAAATCTGATTGTTTGGATCTATCAGTGGCTTTTCACTCACCTAATAACACTCTTGCAGCAGCCGTGATTAGGCATAGAAAGTCTTATCTGTCTTCCTTGTCTTATCTCTGTCAGGCCAGTGCAGTGGTCTTTCAATCACCACTGGTCTTTCAATCACCACTGGTATATAAACGGGGATAGGCATGACAACCAGATTTGTTCTTCCCTTCTTCCTCCTCTTCCTTGGTTTGTACCGCAGCCTTGTCAGCACTTGATAGCTCAAAAGAAATTTTCAGTAACCAGAAGTATTTACACAAAGCAAAAAAATTAAGTACACTAAAATACTAAAACTAATGCTACCACCAACAGAAATTAAGATAATATATTACAGAGGGGAAAATAGGATGAGTAGTTATTATGCAAACAACACCGTGCATTACAACTAAATACTAAAGTTTTAACTACAGATGCACCCACCAAAAGAAATGAAGCTATTACAGACTAGCAGAATACAAGAGGATTACGACAATAAATGTCTTTTGCTAATATATGTGCTACTACAGGTACAACCAACGTGAAATAAAATTGGAAAGATGCAGCTAAATAAACATGAAGTGGCTGGAGACTAAAAGCTACGAGACATAAAAACTAAAACACTAATTCATAATCTAATACTACCTATCAGAGACAAAATTGGAATACTATATAATACCAACCAAAGGTAACTAATGATCTAATCTAACAGAGCTACGAGGGTCTAAGAAGAGCTATTAATTCCTATGCAATCTATATACTAAATAAGTAGTACAACAGAACAAAACTAAAACAACATGTGCAACTAACTGATGCTAGTATATATGCAACTATATATGCAACTACAGACGATACTTTAAGTGGAAATGAAGAAAGAAGATGTAACTATGCAAAATAAAACGGAATGACTAAAAGCTATGTACAGATTCTATCAGACTATAATAAAGTATCTAAAACAGTAAAAGAAATCTAAACTAAATATAAACCCAAAAGCTACAAACCTAAAACATTTTAAAGCTAAAAACAGATCAGCACCTCAGATTAGAAATGAAACTTGCTAAATAAGCAAAGGAGTAGCGAGATAAAGCTACAGAAAATCGAAAATAAAGACCGGAAAACAACAACTTTTTTTTTTTTTAAGAAAACAAGGATTATGTACAATTCCTAACTACAAACTAGTATAAACAGAACCTAAAGAATCTAACTACACCGTTTGCCACCCCGACAGCGGCACCAAAAACTTGGTAGGCTTAGAAACCTACAATTATAAACCGCAAGCGCACGGTGTCTAGAACATAGATAACGGCAAATACGGGTCGATCCTACGGGGAGTTGGATTGGTGAACTAAAATTCTAAGTTCTACTTCTACTAATTTAGACCAAACGGGGGGATTGTCGATACGAATGGTATGAATGATTATACTAAAGCAACAATATAAAAAGGCAAAATAAATATGAACTAGGTCTTTGAATCCACCACCTAAATGCATAAAAATCCCCTAGTTTGATATACCAGTTCCCTTTTCAATCAAAGAGTTATAGAGGTTCTAGCCTCAAACTACCTTGAAGATGTGATAAATCACTTGCACAAATGCATAATTTAACCTCAGCAAAATATGTCAATCCCTAGCATTACCTATCTGTTTAAAGCATAGATAATCACAAATTGAACTAAATCATTTCATATATAGGCTTGAATACATAACAAAGAATTGTTCTAACTACCATGGATGCTTCACATACAAGGTGAAAGTAAATTGCTAGTATTCAGAGATTAAATCATGTTTCTCATTCAAAATCCCATGAAGAACAAGTAAATCAAACCATGAAATTCTAATTATTTAGGGGTTTCATCTCAACCCTAGCAGAGATTTTTAGAACTTAACAAACATTGAAATAAAAACCTAAACTAATACTACAACTTGCACCGGCTACTCCGGGCTTAGTTTCAATGTACATATGCCTCCCCCATTTATACAAACTCTCCCAATTCTCAATCCATTTTCAATGAAGTACAATCAGAAAATTAGGGATTTGATGTTTTTGGAACTCACCACTAATGCATAGTCTTCATTATACACAGCCACCCAATTGTCTGTTGATGTCGTTGTTGCAAAGAGCTTGATATTAAGAGTTTCAGTTGCCATACTCGCAGCTCTTGGAGACATATTAGCCAGCCTATTGTCCCTCAAATAATAGCTACTGAAATCTAGGTCTAGCTTGAAATGGGTAAAAAGAAGATATCTGGGGAAAGATGGTGATAGAGGTACTTGACAGCTTGAAATAGGATACAGAGGTTGGCGGTGCTGGAGGATGCAGGATGCAGTAAAGAAAGGTATAGGTTTCACAGAGAAAGGAAATGAGGAGCTAAGAAAGATGAAGAAACATCTTGTTTCTCACGTAAAGAGGATAAGGGTTAGGTTTTTCCTTTCGGTGTATTTTGAGCATCAACTTTTGATATAGAAAAATGTGTAGCAAAAGATTACTTGTGAATCAGTCATGTCGGCTGATGAGTTTTGTAGTTGTAGTAAAAATAGTGGTAATAGGATTCGATTCTCGAACTTGTGAAGGATAACTTTAGACTTAAATTTTAAAACTAAAATATAAAAAATCACTAATATTTAAAACAAACACTGACAAAGATGATATCAATATTAAAAGAACACTGAGGCTAAGATTCCACTATTTTTCCAAGTTCAAAGTTATTTTATCTAGTATTTATATTTATTCAATTTTTGCGTTTAATTTGATTCTACGCTATTTCAACATGTAGATTTTCAAAATAACAAGTGTAAATCCAAAGTATAAAGCATCAAGAACCTATGGCTAAGCATGCTCTATCAAAAGAAATAACAATTGCTTAACAAAAATCATTCAAACAATTAAATCAAGGCAAATAATCATAAAAATAATTGAAATAAAATAAATAAACTAGATTATACCACTTTTTATTGGAAAAATAGCTTCCTCTATCGCCTCAGCAATGGGGTTTAGCTCCTCATATTAATCATAATCTCAAAATACATGTTTATGGCTCAAAAGTTGATTAAAATGGAGAACGGTGTTAAAGCAGCGGATTTTGTAGTTGCTGAAGGTCTAAAACAGAAGTCGGAGTTGTTGTTGAAGGGCTTCGGTAACTGCAGGAAGATGCAACCGTACCTCATTGTCACTGAAAATAAGTCTGCCTCTGCAACTGACTCCGAGGGTCTTATGTTCTTCGTGTTCTTCTTCGCAGCAGCAGCAGAAAAGTTTCTGTACTCGACTCCAGTTGATTTTTTTTCGCTTCTCTAAGGCTCTAAACTTCTCCAAAGTGTTCCCTCCCCTTACTTAGCCTCTCAAGAGCTTATATATATCTCACAGCTCGGTTTAAACTCGATCAAAATCTCTTTTTCTTCCCCAAAAATAAATTTTTCTTCTCGGCCAAGTTTTGGATATTCTAACCTGTTTAATCACTTCACCTCCTTCCTGAATTATCCAAACTATCCTCTTATGCTTCTACAAACAAATCCTTGCAAAATATAGCACGTAACTTCCAAATATAATTCGAAACTTGCCTGTTTCCATTTTTATTTTATTTTTCTTCCCTGTTTTATCAAAACCCGATCATTCTGCCCATTCTAATCGATACAAACAGATGTACCAACCCTGTTTACTCCATTCAAGTCCAGTCCAACTTAGTTTGGCGATTGAATCTCGATAAAACACTTCCAAAAATCGATCCAAAACTTGCCAGGAAGTTACGCATGCGACATTTGGTTTTCCCGCCAAAACTAAATTTCAAACGAAGGGGATGACCTCCCCTTATCCAATCCCGGTCTGTGCTTAGCAGTTGCCTGGAAATGGGTTGCCCCTTATCCAAGATGAGAGTCCGAATAGCAAATGTCCTCCCAGGTGCCTTCAACAACTTTTCGAGCTAATTTCGCCGCAAAAACCTATTTTTCCAAAAAAATACCTACAAGGGATAAAATACCAAAATTAGTACAAAAATGGGTACTAACACTATACATAAAAGAGATGAAAATAGACACATAAATGCAAAAAAAAAAATAAAAAAAAATCATAAATGTCCAGCTGTTAAGGGGTAACCCATTTCCAGCTATTAGTTCAGGCATACACAAGATTTTCCTCCCATGAGTCCAGCTGTTAGTTCCTTTGTACAACAGTCTAATGTAGCCATCTGTAGCAACACCTTTTCCCATTTGATTAGCCAACAAACTAATTTCTCACACCCGCTTCACATCATCTACCATATTGATTAGTCTGTTCAGCCCATCCAATTCTTTCTGATATGAGTTGATCCTTTAGTCCACAGTTAACTCCACTCTCTGTATTGTTACCATTATGACCTCCAATCACCTGCTCACTTTATGAACCTCCCATATTTATCAATCCTACAAATACAAAACAAACACAAAATATCAATATATTTACAACAAAAAGGATTATTGGTGCCTCGAGACGCAAAATACCTAATTTGACTTAAAATAGGACATCAAAGCACTCGGACTGTAATATAAGACAACAAAATGATCTAGAAATATGCATTATTAGGCACCGATCAGAAGCATTAGAACTGCTCTGTCTTTTTTACTACGGATATAGCTGTAGTATACCACTTACACATCCTCGGTTGGTCAAGGGGGACAACGCATAGTCAGGTTCTTTCGTTTTGGAGTTCTTCGAAATCAGCTTTATTCTCAAAGGATATTCAAAAATCCTTCATATCCACTTGGTGCGTGAGATTGACGTATTCATAAAATATTGTTTGTAATCGATGCATGTAAAGCATCGCTTTTAAGCAAGCAACTCAAAATATTCGATGCATATGAAGCATCGTTGTATAGAGCCTGCTTGAGTTGGTCGCGGATTTCACGGTTTTAAAAGGGGTGTGACCTGCTTGAGTTGATCGACTATTTGGGTGTTGTACATGCATATTGGGGATGAGGTGATTGGATCCTATAGGAGAGGGATGGACAGTAGAAATCTCGACACCTCATTGGTCGCCCAAAATTGAATCTAAGCCGGTCAAATCAATCGGTCAACTTGGATGGTTGCGGTGATTTGCGGCAGTTTATGGTTATCGTTTATCCTAATTGAGACCCTTATGGGAAGCGTGACTAGCATACTTAGGGCGATGATTCTGAACAAAACATGTAAGCTAGGAGCGACCTGATTGGCTGAAATAGTAGAGGGCCTGTAGGTAGTTGTCATTGAGCTTGCTCGGTCATGTTAGGAGAGATCCAAGCTTGTTAAATTGACCGGACAAGTCATGCGGTGGCGATCGTTCTGACTGTTTTGGACGGTCTAGATTGAATTTCTTATATAAACAAGCAGCTCAACTAGCCTAATCTGACCAATGATTTGGAGCAGAGCAGGTAGGCTAGGAGCAATGCGATTGGTCGAGACAATAGGTGGTGATCGGTCATCACAACAGCACCCTGTTTTCCGAGCTTGCAAGGGTTTAGGTTAAATAATGGAGCTTACCAAGTCTTGTGGTCGTGATTAGTTTGTGACTTCCTTGGACGGCCAAGATCTATTTCTTAAAAAATTTAGACACTTCGACCAGCCTTCTTCCACTAATAATTTAAAACGGAGCAGGTAGGTTAGAAGCGATATGATTGTCGATATGAAAGAGGATCCCACGAAGGACAAGATGGAGCAAGGCCGGTCGGTCAGGAGAGGAGCATGTTAGGGAAAATTGGCCGTCCAAGTGGCGCGGCCATGCCTCCTTTGCTACCGCCCAAATTTGTCACGGTTTCCCTTTTCCTCCAATTTTCCAACTTTTGGTAAGATTTTGCTCCTACTAGCTCTATTCCTAGCTTGCTTAGGTTTTTGTCTCGACCAATAAGGATCAAGATATCTTGCTTGCTCTGTTTTGGGGCAAAAATCTAATTTTTGTAAATCGACAAAATTAGGTCAAAAAATTGAATTTTGTTAATTGACACAAAATTGATTAATTTTGGTGAATTTTTCACGTTGATGCAAGATTACTAATTTTTACTCTTGCGAGTAGCACGGCTCTAGTACCTCAATGCATATCTCAATTCAAACACTTCTGGAGATTAACGCTACTCAGCTAAGAATGAACATTAAATGTCTTATCATATCAGAATTGAGAGTCAGCTAAGAACACATCATAGAAAATATACTCAGTAGGCTCTGCATTAATGAATAATGCAACTAGCATCTTAAATAAAATTCATAGAATATTTGGGATTATTGCAACATGCACCAATATTATTCTAATAAATTTTGTATATAAAGACACTGAATTACTCAGTACATATGTAAACAGAGAGGCATAGGCACTCATCAGCTTTAAATGGCTCTACTTCTTTACAGAATGAAGGCATATAAATATAGAGTTTTACGGTTTTAACCCTGAACTAAAAACCACCATCAACACCTGCATAGTAAGGTCCATATGACACGGATCAGGTCGTATCACGACTAGTAATGTGAAGCGTAGTAGTTGCTGAGTGGGTCTACCATCATGACATGTGAGAAGTGGTCATGAAGAGTGGAAGAATGAATATGTGACTATTCCTTCAACTAACATGTATCGTGGGTCTTGTGTGTAAAACCTACATGTAGTGAAATATTTCGACCAATCACGCGCAAACTAGGTAGCAGGTGGTCATAAGTGACAAGTTGAGTCATAAGAATGGAACTTGCCGTGAGTAGTGCTCAAAAAATAGCACATAGTGCTTCAGGTTAAATAATTATGTAATCGATGCCCTAAAAATATTGTTAGTAAACGATGTATGTGGAGCATCGTTTTCAAGCAAACAGCTCAAAAATATTCAATGCATGTAAAGCATCGTTGTAAAGAGCCTGCCAAAATTAGTCACAGATTACATAGTTTAAAAAGCGGCATGACCACCCTTCTATGGCCGGCCATCGGTGGTTGTACATGTAGGCTACGAACGACGTGATTGGTCCGTTAAGAAGAAGGATGGGAGGTGGCAAACACGATACCTCATTGGTCACCTGAGGTTGGATCTAATCCTGCAAAACTAGCTAGCCAAGTTGGACGGCTGAGATGATTTGCGGCAGTTTTTGGTCGTTGTTGACAAAATTAAGATCCTTATAGGCAGCGCGACTAGCCTATTTAGGCGATGATTTGGAGCGGAGCATGTAGGCTAGAAGCGATCTGATTGGCTGAAATAATAGAAAGGCCACATGTAGCCATCATGGAGCTTGCTCAGTCATGCCAGGAGGGAGCCAAGCTTGTTAAATCAACCAGCCAAGTCGTGTGGTCGTGATCATTCTGCGACCGGCTTGGACGTCCAAGATATAATTTTTTATATAAAGAGGCAGTTCGACTAGCCTACTTTGGCCAATGATTTGGAGCAGAGCAGGTAGGCTAGGAGTAATGTGATTGGTCGAAGCAATAAGTTGGTGGCCGGTCATCGCAACAGCACCTTATTTGCCGAGCATATAAGAGTTTAGGTTAGTTAATTGAGCAGGCCAAGTTATGTGGTCGTGATTAGTTTGCGAATGACTTGGGCGGCCAAGATCTATTCCTTAAGAAATATAAGAAGCTCGACCAGTCTACTTTGGCTACTAATTTAAAGCGTAGCTTGTAAGCTAGAAGCAATGTGATTGGACGATAGGAAAGAGGGGTGCAAGGAGGCCAATATGGATCAAGGCCCGTCCGGCCATGGGGGTGCGAGTTAGGGTAAATTGATCGGCCAAGTGGCTGATCCATGCTCCTTCCGGTCTTTACTCCTTTTTCCAACTTATGTTAGGATTTCACTCCTACTGGCTCTATGATGAGCCAATTCCTAGCTTACCTAGGTTTAGTGTCAACCAATAGGGATCAAGATATCGTGCATGCTCCATTAGGCCAAAAATCAAATTTTACGAGTTGACACAAAATTAGGTTAAAATTTTGAATTTTGTGAATTGACACAAAATTAATCAATTTAGGTGAATTTTGTACGTTAACACAAAAATACTAATCTTTTACTCTTACGAGTAGCATGCCGCTGGTCTGATACAGCTTGCGCGCTTATGATCAAGTACCTTCATGCATATCTTAATTCATAAATGAATCCATGTTATTCAGCTAAGAATGAACATGAATATCAAGTCAGTATTAAGAGTTCAGCTAAGAACATAGCATTAAATAAATACTCAATTGGCTCTATACTAGTGAGTAATTCATCTAGGAGCTTGATTTTTCATGATAAAATATTAGAACACCTGGGATTATTGCAACATGCATCAATATTGTTCTGATAATTTTACATATGTGGGTGTTGCATTACACAGTGAATGTACTGTTATACAAATACATATATTTTGAGTTCAGCCAGGCGAAGCTCATAAACATAGTTACATGTATACAAGAAAAGAGGCATAGGATCTCCCCAGGTTTCTGATATATATCTCAAATTCCTTACGGAATGAAGATACAACAAAGCATAATATTTCGAATACTGGAGCATTAATATCTATTTTACGGTTTTCGCCCTAAGCCTAAAAACAGCATCAACATTGGTCTAATAGCATTGACGAGCTTGCGGTTCATTACATTCTGCCCACCTTATAAGAATTTTTGTCCTCGAAAATTGGATCGATCTACCTATCAATGTAAGTATTGTTTATACTTACAAAGGCACGAATTTCAAATCATTTCAAAAGAGTTCGAAGCAATATATAATTGAGCTTCAGGTTAATTGACAAGAAAGATGTATTTTTAATACTCAAATTACTTTATATAAAGCATATTATATGGCACGACATATACTTTATATAAACCATAATCCAATTTTGAATACTTTCATAATTAAGCCGATATACAAAGACACTACCAACTTCGTATAGTTGAGACCAAGTAAACTACCCTTAATTACCTAGTTTCCTCAGTATCGCTGCACCTACAACCAATCTGGCCAATGCACGTGAATCCTAAGATAGATTCCACTAACTAAAGTTGATTTAGTCTCTCTGAAGACTATAAGCACTCAACCCTTTGGATCGTCTTCCAAACAGTAAAATACTAATCTGTTTGGTAACCACTCTTCTATCTTAAGAAGTTAATCAGAGATATATGATGTTGAGTGTAAAAAAGTTTTTCTTATTTAAAATAAATTAAACATACTTTGTCAGGTTTTAGATCTTCCAAGATATGGATTAAACAAGTTAACCAGATCAAGTCAAAGAGAACAACCATTTCAGATACTGAAGAGTACCACCAAATGATAGCTTGTCGATCTAAATACAACTAGTCAATAATCAGTCTATCAAAGGATAAACCACATCTAGTCGGATCTAAACAAATCAAGTTTGTGCACGAAGCAAATCACGAAGATGCAAAACCAATAAGAAAAATCTTCTTGTCTTGAATATTCAATAGTCTTCTGTACCTGCACAATAACAAACTTTATTCCTCGGTATGTATGACTGATCCTAACCTATATAGGGAATCAAGGTAGAACCGATCCTAGCTTATGTTGGGAGTCAAGGTAGAACCAATCCCTACTTATATTGGGAATCAGGGTAAAACTGATCCCTACCTATGTTGGCTACTATTTACACCAGTGGCATTGGAGGTTTCAACATCCACTATCATCTCTTCCACTATTCTATTACCCCCCTGCTCAACTAACTACTGAAACATATTATTTATAGGAACATGAGCTTCAAGTGTTTTATCCACTCCACTACTAGAAGATCCATCTAGATTCCTTTCACCATCGGTCTTTTGGGAGTTCCTCCCTTTATCTCTCTTTGAATTCTTCATAGCCCAACCTTCAGATTTTCAAGGGTTCTTCCCCTGCTCCATCACAGATTCAATTATAAGCTTATCAGCTGCAGCAGAAGCTGCAACATATTTGTCTTGATTATGACCAAACACTTCACAATGTAGACACCTAGGAGGTCTCCAACTATACTCCACGGGTACCTTTATCCTCACCTTCCTCATAAAAGCATCAATGTGACTAGGAAAGTCATGCTTCACATCCAACCCCATACAAACTATGGCATAACTCATTCTAGATCCAGAAGTTGTTTGTTTATCTAGCATAATAAGGACACCAAAAAAGCTAGCCAACTTACCTAACATTTTAGCATTCCACAAACGGAGAGGAATATCTCTCAATTTCAACCAAACAGAGATAGTCTCAATTCAGCAAGCTCCTGCTCAATCAAAAGTGACCAATACCTTTCCACAAATAGTTGTCCTGCAATGAAAAACATACATAGTCCAAAGTAGACAAGTAATCTTCCTCAGAAGCAAACTCAAACACGAAGATCCTATCACCATGAATAGTCATCTACATCTCACTCTTTAACTTCTAAATCCGGTGTATAATATTCTTTACTAGCTAAAAAGCCAAGCAATTACCCACAAAACACCAAATAACCAAACCCTCACATCGACTTCAATTTCTTCATCAGAAAACACCATAAGCTTTGCATCTTCAACCATATACGGAACTTCATTAACTAAAGGTTTATGAATGATTTCCTCCTTCTCTGAAACCAACAGATCAGACCATATAAGATCTGAACCCTTAAAACCACCACTAGACGAACTCAGTTTCTGTAAATTAGATTTTTGGATCCACCACCCCATAAATCATAAAAATTAACCCTAAATAGTGGCCTCATAATGTTACTTTACGAAAAGTCAATTTCCATCAGCTATTTCTTGGTTAGAGAGCGGCCCTAATCTGGAAAACTCACTAATCAAGGCTTGTTGATTCCCCTACATTCTAGCCAAAAGATAACTTATGGCAGCTGGGTTTGGCTAGATTTTGGTATAGCCGGGGGGAAATTATCCTCCATAATGCTTAGCCATAATAACTATTTGACCTACTCTTTTTTTTTAAGTTTATCTAAGGGGACCGTTTTTTTCGTAGAGGTGATTTGGCGATTTGGGGTTTCTTTGCCGTAGGAATTCGGATTTCTTGATCAATCATTTTCTACGCAATCCCTCCATTGTAGTCGATTGTTTTCATCTTTCTCCCCTTTTTCTCAGCTGTCGAATGACACCCTAGACTTGTCATTTGAATCTCCCAGCATTAGGGTTTTGCTTAGCTTGGGTTTTTGACCGACATGGTATGCACTCGTGGTTCTTTCCCTCAAGCTCCCCAGCAATCTTCCTCTTCAGCAGATGAAGTGGTTTGCTTTCAATATCCATTTACTAGTTTCGATGGCTGTAAGAATGGGACTAAGAAGAAAGGATACAAGGAGGGCTCTTTGCTCACTCACCTCAAAGACCGCCATTACCCTGATGAGGAAAGAAAAGCTTTATGTCGTAGCAGGTTCAAAGATTACAAAGTTTACAAAGCATGGGAGGAGGTTCTGCAAAAGATGAAGATGTGGATATGTGTTGATTGCTTGCGCTTATACAAGTGGAGAATCTCATGTAGGTCTCACAAAGGGTAAGCAACTCAAGGGCTTTTCAATGGAGTGGGAGCTAGTTTCTTAATTCATGGCACTTCATGCCCACCAGTACCGTATGTATCTGTCAGTTCATCTGATGATGCAACTACTGATGATGCAATGGTCGGTGATCCTCCTCCTTGTTTGAGCTTGGACCTGTTGGATAAAGTATTACAATGCAATATCACTACTGTCTACAGTGTCCCATCCAGCTGCAAGCTTGCTTTCTCAAGAACTTTCAATGCTGCTGTTGATGGTGGTTTTCGGT
The DNA here is from genome assembly GCA_023531105.1 of Papaver atlanticum. Lineage (NCBI taxonomy): Eukaryota > Viridiplantae > Streptophyta > Magnoliopsida > Ranunculales > Papaveraceae > Papaver > Papaver atlanticum. The sequence goes on from JAJJMB010012240.1 coordinate 2,219,388, forward strand.
TCAGGGCTAAAATCGTGAAACCCTGTATTTAATACATTGTCATCCTGCAAAGGAACAAAAGCCATTTGAAAGTGATGAGTGCATAAACCTCTTCACTTACATATGTATTGAGCAATTCAACATATTATGAAATTTATCCAGAATGGTGCGTGAAGCAACAATCCCAGATATTCTGTAAATTTTAACCTATTGCATTATTCATTAATGCATAACATGCCTGGTGTTTTCCTATGCTATGTTCCCCAGCCGATTTCTCAATATTGGCATGACATGACGATTAATGTTCACTCACAGCGGAGTAGCATGAATCTCCTGAAATGTTAGTATTGAGACCTGCATGAAAACACTCACGTAGGCTTCACCACTCGATAAAGAGATTAGCGTGTTTACACACTTTTTAATTAAAAGTTAGTGCGATCGAACGCGTTTAAATTCCTTAAGGAAAATCTAGACTGTCCATATCAGTCTTAAAAAACGATCACGGCCACACGATTTGGCCACACAATTCAACAAGCCTAGCCTACTTCTAGCGGAACAAGGCGATCATAATGATGACCACCGGCGGGCCCACTAACATCCCGACCGATCGAATTCCATCTAGTACACCTGCAACGCCTTTGAACGTTAACCCTAACATGGGTGATCGCGCTGTTGAAAGATGAGCTCAAACGAGCTAAAACCGGCAAAAAACGGTCTCAAAAACATCACGACCGCCCAACTTAGATAGCCTAGTTGGACGGCTTATATATTCCCTCGAATGATCAAAAGGGTACTGCGTGTTCACCGGCGACCCAACTACATTCTTGGTCAATCGACTTGCCCACGGCAAACCAGAAACGCGTTGAATCGCTTGCCCAAAGAAGGGTGATCGCGTGATTTTAAAAAATAAACCCTAAATTGAATAAACGACGTTATGCAACTGCCGCAAATCAATCGTGTCCATCCATCTTCGCCAGCTTGGTATGTTGAGTAAACCCTAAATTGAATAAATGGCGTTATACAACAGCTTGCTCATGTGTCCTCCGAACGATCACCCAAAAGAGGCTGGTCGTGCTGTTTGTATAATCCAACGGCAGTACACAACTGCCGCTAATCATCTCGTCCATCCAACTTATCTAGCCTAGTCGGATGGTTTAGATTTACTTTCAGGAGGCCAACAGGGTAACGCTGTGATCATCGGCCACCCCTCCTCCACAGGGAGCGATCGACCAAGTGGTAGCTCACCCATAGGGTTCTCAAACGATCGCCCAAAGGTAGACGACCACGCTACTTTTTTAGGACGTTCAACTCGCGACTAATTTGAACGAGCTTTAAAATAACGATGTTTCCTGCACATCGATTATTTTCAGCTGCTTGTTTAAAAGCGATGTTTTATATACATCGATTATTAGCGACGAGTCTCACGACTTGACCCACTTACTCGAGACATCAAACATGTCACAAACTGGGGGATGCTCACTGGGGTATTGGTCTGGCGATTTACAGCGTGCGGCGTGCAACGCGCCCATTACGAGAACGTGTAAGGAAAGAACGGACGGTTAACAGCAATGAGAGTAGTGGGTGAAAGTGTGACCAGTTTTCCCTCGTAATGGAAACATGGTGTTCACCACTTTTTACACAACCCCACTCCTCCACTTCTTAATCACCTCCGCTTCCTAAGAGATCAGGGGGTGCTCGAACAAGACTTGTATAAATAGGATTTCAACCTATTTCGACAAGAACACAAGTGTTATCAACACAAGTATCCAGAAACCATATTCTGATACAAGTCGTAAAAATAGCCACACATTCATAATTCAACATTCTGATCTCAAACACCTTCTTCGCTTCCCTCCCTAAGATCAACCCTTCTCCTTCACTTTGTGATCGAATTGAATCTGGAACGGCCATTTCTTGGTTTAGGCCAGAGTCTTACAGATTGATCTCTCGAATCTAAAAGTACTCACGTGCAGTGCATTTGTTTAGGGTTTGAATTTGTTTCTCATCAACACACCCAAATTTACCAAAAACAACAAAATCAGTTTTTACCCCAAAACAGCTGCGATTCAGAAAGTTATTGCATCGCCCAGGGAGATTACACTATGGATCCAGCTTCTACTTCTTCCCATCTGTGTGTTGCGCGTTTTCACTCCCAAAATCAATGAGGAGGAAAGGTCAGGTACAAGGAAGAAGCTACAGATCGCTGCTAACAACTCCGCATTGGTTACATGGGCTGAACCGAATGGCTGTAGCATATTGGTTCAACAGGAATTAGAAGAGCAGGAGGCATTGCAGTAGTTGCGTAAAAACAAGAAGAAGAAGCATGAATTACGCAATCAGGAATCGACCAACTTACCGTTATGTCGTAAGAAACTTAGCTATGGCATGTACACCGCAGCCATTCGAACTCTTACATCTAATGGAGTTGCACCAGCTAATGCTGATACCTTGGATGAATTGAAAAGCAAGCACCCATATACTAGACCACCGGAAACCCCAGTCGTACCCCCTGCCCAATCTGCTCTTATTGCTACTGATGATTTAGTTTTGGGAAGGATTAAGAGTTTCCCAAAGGGTACTTCTTGTGGAAGAGACGGGATGCGTGCTCAACATCTTATTGACGCACTTAGTGGTGCTGCAGCGGCTGTGGCAGATGAATTGATCTCCTCTCTTACAGGTATCGTGAATATTTGACTGGATGGGAACTGCCCACCTGAGTTGGGAGTGTTTGTTGCTTCAGCACCGCTCACACCATTGCTAAAACCGGGTGGGGGTCTACGTCCCATAGCTGTAGGTACTTTTTGGAGGCGTTTGGTATCTAAGGTTGCAGCCACTCATGTGGGTAAAGAAATGGAATCCTACTTAAGCGATTATCAGTTTGGTGTTGGTGTACAGTGTAGTGGTGAAGTTATTCTTCACTCGGCTAACCGTCTGTTGGAAGAGTATAGTGAGACTGATTCGCGTACAATGCTTATGGTAGACTTATCTAATGCTTTTAACTTGGTTGACAGGTCTGCTATGCTTAAGGAAGTTAGATTATGATGCCCCTCTATTGATTATTGGGTGGAGTTTTGTTACTCCAATCCTGCATACCTATATTATTTGGATCACACCTTATTTTCTGCGCAGGGTGTACAGCAGGGTGACCCCGTCGGTCCCCTCCTTTTTGCTCTAACTCTCCACCCTCTAGTCCACAAAATTGTAGAGCAATGCACTTTAGACCTTCAAGCCTGGTACCTTGATGACGGAACGCTGATTGGTGATACTATGATGGTCTCGAAAGCCTTACAAATTGTTCAACATGAGGGGCCTTCTCTAGGTTTACATCTCAACATATCTAAGACAAAGATTTATTGGCCAGTGGTTGACACTAGAGGGTTAGCTTTGGGAGTTTTTCCTAACGGGATCAGCAGGCCAAAGAAAGGCGTGAAGTTACTTGGTGGTCCGGTTAGTTCAGATCCACAATTTTGTAAAGACTTGGTTGTTAATAGGGTGCATAAGAATTTGGAGTTGATGGAAGCTATTAAGAAGCTTAAGGATCCACAATGTGAGCTGTTACTCCTACGGAACTGCAGTGGAGTCTCCAGACTCTACTTTTATATGCGCACGGTCAAACCCGAGTACTTGCCTAATGCTCAGCCGTTGTATGATGAGAACTTGTTCGAATACCTACGGCAACTTCTTATAGGTGATGGACCTGTTTTTGGGATGCTTCAACAGAGATTAGTCACTCTTCCTATCAAGCATGGTAGGATGGGAGTTTATACTATGAAAGACACGATGTAATATTGTTATGTGGCGTCTTACACACAGACAATTTCTCAGCAGCACAATATCTTACGACACTCCTAGTGGACGGTTCGAGCCCCAGTCTTGGTCTCGCGTTTAGTGCATACAATCATGTATGTGGTATTGTAGACTCATCACTTAGCATTGATGGAATCGCCCCCCTTTCTATGAGCTCTCTGGCGGTTAAATACTTTGATGCTGTGGTGAAGAAAATTCCCACTAGCTTTGATATGTCTGTACGTGATACGGTTTTGTGGCAATGCAACAAGATTAAACATGCTCAAGATTATTTGTTGGTTATTCTAATTGATGGACTGAACCAAAGGATTGGACCTAGACAGTTTCAATCAGTTGTGCGTTATAGATTGGGCATCCCCCTTTTTGAGGTGGGTGATGTATGTTCTGCATGTCGTCGGGAGATGGATATTTTTGGAGATCATGTTGTACACTATACCAAAGGGATCGGCCTCAAATTTCGACATGACCTTATTCGAGACACTTTTGCTGATATGTGTTATCGTGCAGGAGTCCCATCCAGGAAAGAAGTATCATTAGGGCTCATATATGATGATGGTTCGGCTTTGAGACCCGCTGACATTATGGTTTATAATTGGTTTAATGGGCATAACATGTGTTTAGATGTTACTTGTGTTTCTCCTCTAACAGGTAAAGGGGTACATGCCTTTTCTCCAGGACAAGCGATTACTAATGCGGTGGCCAAGAAGAATGGTAAATATCTCGAAAAGTGTTCGGCTCAAGGGTTTGGCTTTGGTGTCCTTGCTTTCACCACTTTGGGGGAGTTGGACAGTGACACGGTGGATTTTTTGAAGAGATTGCGTTACTACATGGTCGGTCATGATGTGAATGTCAAGGTAGGAAATTTTCTTTTCCATAGGTTAGGCGTTGTCATTTAAAAAGGGATTGGAGCTCAGCTTGTTGTGAGACTCCCATCCAATTCTTGTAAACTCCTTTCTTTTGAAGGGGAAAAAAAAAAACTAGTTACATGTGAACGGGCGTGATGTGATATTGATGATTTGTTTCCGGTATCTAAATCCCAAAGCTGGCCCTGTGAACAGTCTTTCCTAAAAAGGGCAACAGTCATCGACCAAAAAGAAAGAAAGAAGGGCAGCAGTCTTATCCTCCTCGTCAATATATAAAAAAAAGTTACTTTTAAGTCTAGTGCGTAGGGACGAGTCGAAGACCTGAGAAGACTAGAGCCTTATTAGATTTGCTGGTAGAAAAGCTCGTCTGTTGTATACTGATCCTTTGCAAGACTTCCTTGTTGTCTTTCATCCTTCTCTCTTTCTCTCGTCTTCTTTACTTTTGAGAATAATTCTTGTGATAACAATGAGTTTCTACAACAACAGTTCATCGTCAACATCAAATAGTGGTGTATTACTTGAAATTTCTCTTAGTGAAATACTCCTTGCGATCAAACCATCAGAAGACGATGTAACAGCACGAACTCAAATCATTAATGAGCTCAAAGCTACTGTGGGAGGTATGCGAAGTCAAAATCTAAGAGGTAATTTATTTATTTTTCCTTTTTTCTTAAAAAGTAGCATAATTATTTTGATCAGACGTAGATATCGCGAATATTATGTGGATCAGACATAAATTTTCTTAGTGAATCTTACCGATTACCATCTTCATTCTTCATGCTTAGTTGCTTACTTTTAAGGCCGGCAATTTTTTCTCTATCGTTTATGAACGATTTTTTGGGCACTAATCAAAAATGGAGGGGGACTACTCTTTATTTTTTGGGTGGATATTTGAAGTAATTTTGAGTCACCCCTTATCTAAAAAAAATTAATATCAAACTTGCCCTTGGTAATTAAATAAGTTAATGTAATGATTAGTGAGTTAATTAATGATTAGTGAGATTAAATTAATAAGTTGATATTTTTCAAAAGAACAATTATTGAGAGGGAGAAGAAGAAGATGAAGATGATAATGAAGATGAGGGTTTTGGAAGAAAAAAAGTTAGATCTTTTTCTTTAAGAGCCACAACAAGAGTATGATGTTTTGGGTACTCACAGATACTTCAAATTTAGTTAATGGTGCTTGAATTGGCCAAAACATTCCTAAAAATGAACAATTTACAAATTGATTTCGGTTTGGTTAACAAAGTTCGGCTACGACATCTGAAGAACATGTAGCCGAACTCATCTGCAAGTGCAGTTCGGCTAATGTTTCTGAAAACACAGGTAGCCGAACTCAGTTTTAATGGAGTTTTTTCTTTCAGAGAAAAGTTCGGTTAGGAGAAGAAAATTGCGACGTAACCGAACTCAATATATAGGTTTTTCAGAGTAAAGTTCGGTTAGGAGAAAAAATTGTTGTGTAACCGAACTTTTTGCGACGTAACCGAACTTTTTGTGACGTAACCGAACTTTTTTTGCGACGAAACCGAACGTTTGCGACGTAACCGAACTTTTTTGCGACGAAAACGAACTTTTCTCTGGAAAAAGAAAAACCTCCATTAAAGTTGAGTTCGGCTAGTTCGACAAAGTTTTTCACATAATTCCTAGCCGAACTTCTCTCTGCAACTTCCATTTTCAATTCATTTTGATGATTACTTCTCATTTTTTCAACCAAAAACGAATGACAAGTAATGGGTTTGTTATAATTTTGATTTTGATTTTGTTTTGTTAATGATTTAAATTAAGTTATATATAGAGGTGGCGGTGGTGGTGGTTTGAGGTGGTCGGTGGTGATGGGAGGAGGTGGTTATATATATATAGGTGGTGGTGATGGGAGGAGGTGGTTATATATATATATATATATATGTTAAGGGTAGGTTAGTCATTTCTACATTTTAGGACACCCCTTATAACTATAGGGTAGATATTCTTATCACTTAGTAGTCCCCCACCATTTTTGAGTAGTGCCCAAAAAAATCATTCTTCTTTATATATGTTGGAGGCTAGTAGGCAGTCAGTGAGCCCAATGAGCCGAGAAAATTTTGATGGGGGCGTTTTTTTTAACGGGGCATAGGGGACAAATGATATGTTGACACGTGTCTTTAATATTAATTGATTCTCATGAATTCTGTTTCCCAAATTACAAACACCAATTAAGATATCCAACTTCTTCTCCAAACCAAAAATACATTTCTTTTAGTATAATTTTGGAAACATAATTCATGGGAATCAATTAATATTAAAGACACGTGTCAACATATCATCTGTCCCTCAAAAAAACGCCCCCATCAAAAATTTACTCGAATGAGCCCCCACCCTCTGTGCTGTTGCATATACTATCTTGGCTACCAGTCTTGCGGACACTGCAGCAATGCAGTCCCTTGAAATTTCATACTACTTTTATCTTTGTAAAAGAAAATTACTCAACAATGTCACTGTGCCTTTTTTTTTCATATGATGTGATATACTTGTATAATTGCCTTGTCATTTCCATTTGGTTTTATCTGCGCATTAGAGGTGAATGCCGTGATGGAAAACTAGTCTGAGAGTGTGCAGACTGCAGAGCATCTTAATTGTCACAAAATTTATTTTGGGAGCTCTATCGATATGGTTTACACACAACTGTATTCAGATAATGATTTAGACTTTTATAAATTGGAGATGCATGGTCAAAAATATGTTGATCTTTCGCAATTTATATGTTCTGTATCCAATGAATTCATTAACAGGTGCAAGTGTCGAACTATTCGGGTCATTCGTTTCTAATCTCTATACGAGATGGGGAGATTTGGATATTTCTGTCCAATTACCTGACGATCAAGTTTATAATTCAACTGCACTTAGAGACATCAAGGGGGCCTTGCAGAGAAGAGGTATAATATGAATCTTTTTAGTTTTTCTCCTTCATGTGTATTTCCTGCATATAAATTTTTCACATTCCTATCGACCAACTAGTGTCATTAGAAAATATGGTGTATTCAGTTAATGTCTCTAAAAGGCGAACCCTGTTACAGGTATTTTTCATATTGTTGACTTCATTCCAGAAGCAAGAGTTCCTATTCTTGCAGTTGCAAGTAACCGCAACAATATTCATTGTGACATATCAATCAACAACTGGAAAGGCCTAATTAACTCAAAATTCCTCTCATGGATTACTCAAATAGACGGACGTTTCCGGGATATGGTTCTACTGGTCAGCTTTAGTCTCTCTCTCTAATGATCATTAAAACTTCATATTGATTTGTTAAAGTAGCAGTTTTTATACTTTAAGTTTGCGTCTACTTATATGTGCAGATCAAGGAATGGGCTAAGTCACGTGATATCAACAGCCCCAAGGATGGAACCTTGAATTCATACTCCCTTTCTTTGCTGGTTATTTTCCATTTTCAGGTAAATTTCCATATCTGTAAAATATGCATCAAATTTATGAAGTCTACTTTAATTAGATGGATATACTATCTTTCGTGCCTTGATGTACACTTGTGTGTAGACATGTGAACCTGCAATCTTTCCTCCACTTAAGGAAATCTATGCCGGGAATATTGTGAAGGATTTTAGAGGTACATCTATCTTAAGCTGCATCCACTTATGACTTATGGTTGGAAGTATCTTGATAAAATGGAAGTTTATGACGGAATTAAGTTCTGTTTATGAAGGTGGGAGATTAACTGTTACTGAGGAAAGAAACATCCATGATACGTGCAATTCAAACATAGAAAGATTCAGACGCAACTTAACAAATGTGAACAAGAGCTCCGTGTCTGAGCTCTTTGTTTCCTTTTTTCAGAAGGTAATCTTGGTTAACTTGTTATAGAGATTTTCCTTGTGATGCACACCATGTCCTTCTACCTTCAGGTTCAGGTTCCGTATGAAATGAAATAGCTGTCTTTAAACTTTAGATGTTAAATTCTAGGGGAGGGATTCAACATTTTAGTAAAATCTAGCTTCCCTTGTGCATATGACTAGCATAGTAACATATATCCTTACAATTTTATTTTCTGACTATCATGGTGTGAATATGATATCACAATCACCTCGTAACGCAATCAGTCACTTTTGCAGTTCTCCACAATCAAGACAATGGCATCAGACAGGGTTATTTGCACTTATTCAGGGCAGTGGGAACAAAAGCGAAACTATTTTCGAAGATCAACTCCTTTACTTGTAAGCTCTTCAAAAAGAGTATACTTAGCTGGTTAACTTTGAAGTAGTTGTCACTGCATAACTTTTAAATTGTTATTTGTTCATTGTTTTTTAGATTGAAGATCCGATCGATAGACCTGAAAATGCTGCACGGGCTGTTATGTACATGAGTCATCTAGACAAGATATCTGAAGCATGTGAGGAAACCTACCAAAAGCTTCTTTCAGTTGGCTGTGACAAAACTTCTCTAATTTCTAGTCTAGTGAGCCGTGAGGTCAGCTCGAAAATCTTAATATGACCGATTATTACTTTTACCTAGCTAGAGAAAACTGTTAGAAGCGTTTATGATATGTATTTTTCCAAGAATGACGTGATACATGTGTATCTGCGCACGCACTGGTTTAGCATGGAATTGACAGGAAAATAATGAG